>JARLTB010000065.1:9370000-9887500 GCA_030141615.1 Unio pictorum
ACTAACAAGCTTGTAAAACTTTAACAATGATTTATTAAGTATAATTATTTTCATAAAATAAATAAACTTACGGTTTTAGAGAATCAAATCCAACAAATATAAAATTCACAAAATAATCCACTAATGGAATTGCAAGTCCTGATAAATAAATGTTCTAATAGTTCCAGGTTCGAATCTTGACGATGTAATCCAAAATGACTGACAATGTCACATGATGCAGTTCTTGTTTTAGTATCATCCAGATGAAATTATGAAACATATGTCCTTTTCCAGATAATTCTTCTTTCTTCAATTAATTGACACAAAGTCCAGAACAAGATAACACTCAAACATGAAATACACAACTTAATAATAATAAAGCCCAAACATCTACTGAATTCCTATCCAAAACAACAGTCTATATAACTGTTTTTTTAAGTAAACAAGTGATCACATGATTTTCTAGAAATTGATAGAGGTTCATGGAAGGTCACAGAAAGAGACTGCCTTCACTAAAAATCACATACTCTAGATATTTCCTACCCCTAAGAACTAAAAATAAAATGTCCTTGAAATTAACCAATAGTGTTAGAGACTTGTTGACAATGTCCAAAGCAAGGTCAGGAATTAGATCCACAAGCCAAGGTCAAAACTTGTTTACAATTAGAGTGTAGGTCAGCCTAAACTTTCCAGAATAATTTCCCAATTAATGAATATTAAACCCTAAATGACAAATTTGGATTTAACAATTAAAAAATAAATAATTTAAATCCAATAGCCGTAACACCTTCCCCCATAAAATAAAAAGAAAGGTTTATATGATAAAACTTTCTTTTTATCACAAACCATTTTACATCTGAGGTTATAAATTACACAATATAATGAATTATACACGGGAAAGAGTGTCTACAATTATATTATCAAGAAATAGCCTCAACCTTTTAACTTGTCTATGTCCCACTAAATGTCCTAAGAAAGCTACTCTAGCAGGGCAGAACTCACTTTTAAATAAATTAACAGTCAGACATGCATTAGTGAGTCTGTCAAAGAATTTTGCTAGATGTTCTCTCCAGGTGTCGTTGTAGATGATGACGTCACAAATCTCTAGACCAGAGATAATCATTTTTATGAGACGTTGAAATGGACTTTCTTTATATTGGTAGAGTCCTTTTTGGAGTCGCAATGTTGAGTTTTCCTTTGCTCTTTCCGTAGTGGAATCTGCCAAAATCCTTTCAGAAGGTCAGAATTTGGTGACGTACTTGGCATTCCCAATTTTATCAATAGAACAGTGAATTCTTGTTAATGGGAATGAATCTGTTTTTGTCACTCTGTTCACCTTCCTATAATCAGTGCACATACGGAGAGTTTTTATCTGGTTTAGGAACAAGTATGCATAGTGAACTCCAATCACTTTTACTGTGCTTGATAAAATCATTCTTCAGCAAATACTGAATTTCCTTTTTCAAATATTCCTGTCTGAGTGGACTCTTCCTGCATGGAATTCTCAATCTGAACGTCATGAAAATTTTGTTTGTCCTTGTAAGAATATCTGGACATAAGTGCTCATATAATAATAACTTTCAGTTAATTTCTTGCTTGCACTTGCAAATGTGAAAGTTTCTGGTCTAGATTTTTTCATAATTTCTGAATTCCAACAATTCAGCGCTCCAATATCATTAGAATCCGATTATATTCCTTCACCGAGTAGGACAGGTACTAAATTAATTACATATTTAACATGGCTATTTCTTTCATTATACTGGTATTCCTATAATTAATTTAGATCCCAGGAGCACTAATACTATAACTTAACTAATTCATTTTCTTCTTAACTTTGTAAGGGCCGTAATATCTAATTTGAAGAAAAGTAAGAAGAATGAACAAGAGTAACACTACTCCATTATCAGACTCAGAAGGTCTCTCCCTTTCAGTTCTTTCAAACCATAGTTTCATTTTTAACTTTAATTGATTACTCGACTTGGTCTTGGGTAAGGAATCCACACAATCTACCATAGTTCTACTGAATGTTTCATCAAACGTAGGAATAGGTTGCAGATGAGCCTTAAGTATCTTCTGATTGGGTTTTCCTACCATTTGACAAGCATGACAAGATCTACAGTATTTGACAACATCACTTTTGATTTTTGGCCAATAGAAGTGAGTCAAGATCTTGTGATACATTTTATTAATCCATAACTGACCAGCCAAAGGAGTTTCATGGGCCAGATTAAGTATTTCCTGTCTGTAAGGTTTTGGAACTACTATTTGATAGTTCACTGACCATTCATCACCAGCCTGTACTTCGGGAGGTCTCCATTTTCTCATAAGAATTCCATTTTTAATGAAATAACAGACAGAAACTTCAGTGGCTTCAATCTCATTTATGACCCTTTGAAACAAACAGGAGATCTCTTGATCTTTTTCCTGTTCCACGACAAGTGATTGTCGTTTATCACCCTGATTAAGAGAATGAGTTATTAAAAGAGGATCACTATGATCAATACCTTCTGATTGATCTAAACCAAGAGTAAAAGTGATCTCATCAAAAACCTGACCTATACAAGTGTCAGTTGAAGGAATGCTGACTTCTGTAACATCATTCTCAAGATCATCACCCTGATTAGAATAAAGAGAATGAGTTGTCAAAAGAGGATCACTATGATCAATACCTTCTGATTGATCTAAACCAAGAGTAAAAGTGACCTCATCAAAAACCTGACCTTTACAAGCGTCAGTTGAAGGAATACTGGCTTTTTCAACATAAGCCTGACCCACGCAGATGTCAGATAAGGGAATACTGTCCTCAATAACATAAACCTGACCTATGCATGTGTCAACGAAGGGAATACTGCTCTTTTCAAATTCATTCTCAAGAGCTTTCTTTACCATAGCTCTAGTAACTGTACAAGCTTGAAATATATCAGGGATTTCTTTTTCAATTGGATCAACTTTCTGATCCAAAGTAGGCTTGTCAGTCACAAGTGGATTAATCACAACCTTGTCCCCAGCTAAGTCGTTGCCTAGCAATAAATCTATTCCCTCAACGGGTAAAACCGCGACTGTTCCGATTGTGACAGGTCCTGACACTAAGTCTGATGACAAATTTACACAATGGAGAGGAACATTAACAAAGCCGCACTCTACTCCCTGAACAAGAACACTTTCATTAGAAGAAGACTTCTCAGAAAAAGGCAAAGTACCTGATAATAAAAGACTCTGAGAAGCTCCTGTGTCCCTTAAATTTTTAATAGGGGTGGGATTGGCCGAATCACCCAAGAGTGATATAGAACCCTTCGATATGAATGGTTAATAATTCTACATATCAAAATCAGACTGGGATTTATTAGACCCAACAAATGTATTGCTTTCAATACATGACTGTGACCTTGACCTCTTGTAAATAAGAGCATTAGGAACAGGTCTATCTTGATTCTGATGCCTATTTTTCAATTTGTAGCAATCAGAAATAACGTGTCCTTTTTCTTGCAAAAGTTACACGTCGGGAGAGACAAGGATCTAGAATCAAACTTCTCTGAAGTCTGATTTTTGAAAGTTGTGTTAGTTTGAGTTTTAGAAGGGCTTGAATTAGGCGGAAATTCTTTTCTGCCAGAAAATTGTTGAGTAGAAGTCTTGTTAACAAAAGGAACTTTATGTGTCAAAGAATATTCGTCAGCAGCTCGAGCAGCATTTTCCAAGGTTTCAATCTGATGCTCATCAAGATAAGTTTTAACATCATTATGGACACAGTTTTTGAACTCTTCAATTAATATAATTTGCTTGAGATTTTGATAATCTTGCTCAACTTTCTTGGCTAAACACCATCTATCAAACAACTGCTCTTTTTGTCTAGCAAATTCGACATGAGTTTGTCCAGCTTCTTTTCTGTAATTTCTAAATGTTTGCCTATAAGATTCAGGAACTAACACATAACCTCTTAAAATGCATTCTTTAACTACATCATAGTCACTACTTTGATGAACAGACAGTGAAGTGTAAATCTCACTAGCCTTACCAGTAAGTACGCATTGTAGTAACTGAGTCCAATTCTCTCTTGGCCACTTTAAATCTTCTGCAACTTTTTCAAAAAGAATAAAATATTTGTCTATTTCTTTTTCTTTGAAAGGGGGCACTAATCTAATATTCCTTGCTAAATCAAAATTTTGATTTGAAGTATGATGGTGATTCTCACCTACCAGCTCTATTTCTTTCATTTTAATTTCTTTCTCAATTTGCATCTGCTCTTTTTGTAATTCAAATTGTCTTTCGTTCTCCCTTTCCTGTCTCTCTCTCTCCTCTTTCTCTCTATCAATTATCACCTGCTCTTTTTGTAATTCAATTTGTTTTTCTTTCTCCTCTTTCTCAATCTGCATCTGCTCTTTTTGTAATTCAAATTGTCTCTCTCTCTCTCTCTCTCTTCTTTTTCAGATTGTAATTGTCTTTCTTTCTCCTCTCTGAAATTCCAGTTTTTTTAAACTCTAATTCCATCTTGAATTTTAATTCTAATTCCTTTAATTTTATGTCAGAGTCTGATGCAGACGTACTGACCGAAATCAAAGCGCTTTGTTCCAACATGTCCTTTTCTACCAAATATTGAACCAAAATCTTTTTGATATCTTGTTTCGTTAAAGAAGCCTTAACTTCAGAAAGATCGTATTTCCTGGCAAGTTGAACCAACTCGTCTTTTTTGAAAAGATCTAATTGCTCCTGGGTAGGATTAGAAAGAAATATTTCTACCTTAGATGTCATTTTAATACAAGCGTGTTAGTCTCACTAAAGATTTAAATTTTTCCAAAACTAGGGGAAATTCAAATTTAAATTCTAATTTATTTAAATCTCAATCTCAATCTCAATCCCGAGACGATAGCCACCAATTCTATGTTACGTGCTTAGGCTCGAATAAGCAGCAACACAGAAAGAGTGAAAACTAACAAGCTTGTAAAACTTTAACAATGATTTATTAAGTACAATTATTTTCATAAAATAAATAAACTTACGGTTTTAGAGAATCAAATCCAACAAATATAAAATTCACAAAATAATCCACTAATGGAATTGCAGGTCCTGATAAATAAATGTTCTAATAGTTCCAGGTTCGAATCTTGACGATGTAATCCAAAATGGCTGACAATGTCACATGATGCAGTTCTTGTTTTAGTATCATCCAGATGAAATTATGAAACATATGTCCTTTTCCAGATAATTCTTCTTTCTTCAATTAATTGACACAAAGTCCAGAACAAGATAACACTCAAACATGAAATACACAACTTAATAATAATAAAGCCCAAACATCTACTGAATTCTTATCCAAAACAACAGTCTATATAACTGTTTTTTAAATAAACAAGTGATCACATGATTTCCTAGAAATTGATAGAGGTTCATGGAAGGTCACAGAAAGAGACTGCCTTCACTAAAAATCACATACTATAGATATTTCCTACCCCTAAGAACTAAAAATAAAATGTTGTCCTTGAAATTAACCAATAGTGTTAGAGACTTGTTGACAATGTCCAAAGCAAGGTCAGGAATTAGATCCACAAGCCAAGGTCAAAACATGTTTACAATTAGAGTGTAGGTCAGCCTAAACTTTCCAGAATAATTTCCCAATTAATGAATATTAAACCCTAAATGACAAATTTGGATTTAACAATTAAAAAATAAATAATTTAAATCCAATAGCCGTAACAATACATTCATACATACATCTCGTTATAAAATAGTGGCTATGACTTTGCCAATACAATAGAATTGTTCTGTAAATATGGAATTATTTTAATGACCCCAGCCACTTTGGGCCCGTTCATGGACAAATACAAGCCATTTATGGCTGTTATAAATCCACCACCTGTTTAATATCTTAACCGATACTGTACTAGGTCATTGCAAACATTTTCGATTCCTTGTGAAATCCACATGTATTTCAGCCTCTAACATCTCACTATAGCACCACCTGGGGGCTACACCATCAGCGCACTCAGACCCTAGGAACTTTTCTTCAAGAACAAGTCTACACACACATTTTTTTTCTCATTAATTACATGTCATTTCCCACTCAGTCCAGTCCATTCATTCATTCATTCATTCGGTGACATTATAATTATTACATTTACACGCTAACTTATGCTAATCGGCACGCGGAAATACCATACGGCACAACGCTAGGGGCGGAGCTTAATCGCACGCGCTCTACTCATTTTTTTTAAAAATACACACGGACCTTTTATATTTTCAAGTCACTTTGACTTTACTTCAGTGCAGAGTGCACACATTCTCGCTAGCTAATCGAAAGGATTTTACAATACAGATATACTATCACATTCAATCGGTAAGCCACATTTATTTATATATTTATTTACATTTAACTAGTAACTCACCTAGGGCTAGCATTAAGGGGTACCTGGTCGTTCCGTACCCAAGTCGTTTTTCGTACCCAGTGAAAATTGGTTGTTTCGTACTCAGGGTGCTGGTCGTTTCGTACCCAAGTAGACCAGCAAGTTGGTCTCTAAGCCTATTTTTTATTTTGACTCGTCAAGTCAAAATAAAAAAAGGCTTAGAGACCAACTTGCTGGTCTAGTACCCAAGCTGCTGGTCGTTTCGTACCCAAGGTGCTTGTCGTTTCGCACTAATTAATTTACCAAAAAAATAATTTAATTTAAATTTTAAAAAAATATTCACATTGCCAGTTAGAAAGAAAAAAAAAACGTTGGCCAGGTTTATATAACTGAACAAGTTCATGTTTTTTGTATAGTTTCAATTAACAATTACTTGCTATATTTCTAGGTATTGTTTAGAAATGACTTTAGTCTGTGAACACGTCCGCTTTTGTTTGTACCCCCCCCCTGCAGAAACTTAAACAAACAACATTATTGTATCTGCATTCAGCCCCATTATCAAAAGATCGCAAAATGTATTGTTGTTTTGAGGGGATACTCATTTGTAATTTATCGGACACTTTATAGCCTGTGAATACATCCTCGTTTGCTTGTACCCCCTGCCGATTTCAGTAACGAAAGGCATAAACAAAATAAAAAATGAACTGAGTAAGATCTATGGATTTTTTTATTTTGTTTCTTCAGGTCACTTCCCGCTAATAAATCTGCAGTAATATTTCTCTGTGCATCAGATCCTTGATTTATTAACGCTGCTATTTTTTGATCCGCCGTTTGATTTTATTATCTTAATGACACTCGCGAGCATAATCTCCGTAGACGGTAACATATTTTCGGAAATATATGTCAACAACACCCTGTCTGATTAAAAATCGAGGTTTTCGTCGTCTAGTCAAGGTGGTTTGACAACATCACCGAGCCCATCACAATACTATATATTATAAACAGGTATTCGTGAATTTACTACGCAAGTCATAGTTGGCTTATAGTGGTTGTAGTGTATTCATGATCGTCTTATCTAATTGTTATTTATCTAATCGTTTGATAATCAATCACTATGATAATCATCAACATGCTCGTCCATAAATTCTCGATATATTTTAATATCCATGATACCACTTTGAAATAATCGTCGAGAGATATCAGATGCTTCATTAGTTATTTCCGGTGAGATATTTCCAGCTGGTTTAGCCGATATGAAAATTTCTAATTGTGCTATCTCGAAGAGAAGATTATTAGGATAGGTAACCAGGCCTTTATTGTGAGTTCCACTCGGAGAAATTTCCTCACCAGTAGTAATACCAGGCTCATCATAAGATTCTTCTCTTCTAATTTTTTTTTTATTTTTGCGGCAGTTGAAGAGATTCCTCATACGACTGTGGACGAGGTTGTGAACGGATTTGTCGCTCAATCTGAGCCGCGTCCTCCTGACTTTTTATTAGGTCTTTGTATAATTTATATAAATCACCACTATCTGAAACTTTACCATAATCATATTTTATTCGAAATGTATATTTATTCCAGGTCTTTTTATCTTTTATATATTTATCATACTCGGGTTTTAAATAATCTTTTTTTTCTGATCATAAGTTGTAAAAGCAATCTTAGCTAAATCATTAATATCATAACTTTTAATCGTATTAATCTTGCTATCAGTAAATCTGTCAGATCGTGAAATTTTTTCAGATGTTTTCCTTTTGATAGGGTCAGCAGCGGATGCTTCTGCTTGTGGTTGTGATTGTGGTTGTGCAGCGGTTATATCAGCTGGAAGATCTAGTAAAATCTTTTTCGTCTGTTTGGTTCTCTTTGCTATTTTTTTTTAATGTTCAGGGCGAATAACTTTTTCCCCTCTATCCTCCTTAATACCTCCCAATAAAGCTCTGTCGTAGCTGTTGCAGTTTTTTCAGTAGCGGTTGTAACAGGTTTAAATAATTGCTTAGCATCTGTTACAAATTCAACGTGAAATTCCTGTCGTTGTTTAAATTTTTGTCTAACAGAATCTCTCACCGGTATAAATTTTTAAATCGCGGCTAGTCGTTCTGGAGCTAGTCTTGTTGTTAACGATTCTCCTACCATTATTGTTATATAAACAATTTAATTAATAACAGCCGCTTAGTGCGCGACGACACTGAGACACCAACCGGGGATATTTCCGTGACAATAATTGTTTTATATCATATATGCGAAAACGAGGTTGATTTTTTTTTTAACAAATGGAGGCTGGTAGAATGTACTAGGCAAACCCTTCCTTTCATTAAATAAAATGTAAATAAAATAAAATATACATAACAGGTAATAGCAGGGTCGGGCAAAGATGTTGAATTAGTGGTTACTCTGGCCTTGTTCGTGTATGAAATATATAGGACAATAATTTCCAAGAGGTTGTTCAGACTGGGATTTAGCCCTGTTAGATAACCAGGAATGTTTATTTTCTCAGAATGATTCGTGCTATACAAATATTGAAGAAGCCCTGGAAATAATTTCCATCTGATGGAGAGCTATTGCTAGTAAATAGCAGCAATTGTTTTCATAAATTTGAATCCGAAGTACTTAGTTTTTTTTTTTGTTGTAAAGGTATTTCTATGTTTTGTTCCTCCGTTTCCATGACACTGTTGCATGTTGGCAAATTTAATCAAAACTGTATATATATATAAGGCCTATCTTGGGATATGTTAGTGTAGTCTGGGATGAGTGTTCGGTGATCGATTAAGAAAAATTGGAAAAAGTACAACTCGAAGTCGCAAGAATAGTTACAGAACTTTCAAAATACACTAGTAGAATATCTTTCTATTTCACACATGGTGGGAAAATCTAGTCTAGAAGAGAAAGATTTTTTTCTCACACTCTACAACATTAAAAACAGCCAAACTCAAGAGTATATCGTTGAATTACACCCTCCCCGTGTCCGAACAAAAAATTATAACCTTCGACATCAAATAATATGGACACTTGCAGTTTCAGTCTCAATTGTACCAAAGCATCTTTTCTACCTTTAACAGTATCTTTTGTGGAACGATCTCGAACAGGATACTCAGATCAGTATAACAGTGCTTAGAACAAGTGTTTTTATGTCTTTAAAAAAATTGTATCTAGAACAATGCCAAGTTTTATTAACCGAACATTGGATATACACAATCTTAAAGGAGACTAGAAATGAAATTTTTTATTTTTTAAATGTAATTCTTTACAAATTCTAATTCGAATATAATGTTTTAAAAATATAATATCGTGTGCGGATATTGATTATATTGTGAAGAAGATACAATGATTCCGTAAATTGCCGAGTATTTCCGAGTTTTAATGAGACGACAGATCACGTGGTCTCGTGACGTCATACTAGCAAGTCCTCGTATACAAACAGAAATATGGCAAGCGAGAGAGGCAATTGATAACGGTTTTCATCGGAAGTAATTTTTCACACACAAAAAAAAAATCAACACCCCACAAATAAATCTGCGAGGAGGAAATCATACGTAATTAATTTCAACATTAAGAAGCTTCCTTTCTATGATTCAATTACAGTGTATTTTACATGCATGCTACAGTTAGCGTATTGACAAATCTGTAAGTATATACATGATTCGTTAACAGAGTACGTACTGTACTGGTCAGTGCTGAAAGAAATGTTTTAAGCACAGGCCCCGGGCTGATGACTTAAATAAACTTACTAGCCCTGACTGAAATTCCACAAACCCGAACAGTTCATATATGTTAACTTTCAAGCCGAGAGAAGAAAGAAAGAAAATAAATTCCAGTTTTGGAGGTATTTCCTCCCTATCTCGTAATATCTCTCTTGATTTTTCGCAGTTAACTCCCGATTATTTCAATATGTCTCTCAATTTTCATTTCTCAGAAGAAGAAAATCCATATGTAATTTTTTCATCAAGTGTGCAGTCGACAAATGTCATATTCTATTTTATCACTTGTGAATATTGTAGTGAAGAAATAATTAATATCACAGGACAGTTTTTGTCTTCAGTAAATAGATTAAGATTAAACATTATTCACGTAAATTTCAGATTATTTAACTACTACAGAAGTACTTCTTGTGAAAAAAATTGTCACCAATTAGTTTAAAACCCATGAATTATCACAATTAAGGATGCGTAATTTTCTCTGCAAACAAAATCTCCATTTCCGCCCAAAAAAAAACTCTGCCAGTTAACACCTGACATTCCACTACCATCTATGTAAAGTTTCATTACCATGAGTTAATTAAAAGAAGGAATAAAAAAATACGACGCAGTATATGTGCCCCTAAAAAAACTAATTCAAAAATAATATTTAATTCAGTAAACAGTGTTACATATCTTAACACTTAAACTAATGGAAATAGGATGGGATATAAAATGTGGGAAAACAATGGCCACATACATGTACGGTAACGTTTGACTGCAGATTTGAACTCTTAAAATGAAGTCTTTGACATCGAAGTTACAACAAAATTCGGCATCGCTTATTTGCCAATGACTTTCTGGTGCTTACATACACACTCTGTAGCACATGGTTTCTTTGAATTATGTCAGAGGGCCAGTCCTTTTCACAACATAAGTGCAATGATAAGGAATAATTGTTATTTTGTTAAACTGCCATTATGTTTGTATACTTAATTCTAACCTCTAACTATTATGCAGACCAGAATATGAAAAAAAGGTCTTGTCCTGGGGTATAATAAGGCGTATCACAGGGAGAAATTGCACATCGGGGCAAATGGGTGGGGTCAATAGTCGCCTCCCCCCAATTTCTATTGTCAGCCAGTTAATGTGAAACTTTGATTTTATATCGGATCTCTTTTCTTTTAATCGCTGCTATTTAAACTGCCCAAGGGACAGTTTTATATCAGTTCCAATCATTACAGATTTCCGTTTATACATTTTACGAGTAATAGGCATAGACTGAAAGGTTGTTTTTTTTTAAAATAATTTTTTAATATTTTTTTAAAAATTACTTAAATTGTTTTTCTCAAAACACGACCGTGTCAATGGTTGATAATCTTATTATTATTAATTTTTTAAGCAAAAATTCCATTTGATTAAAGTCGGATCTCAATTATACATAGGACAGTGGTGACTTTATTTAGATTGTAATCTTGAAGAAGAAAAAAAATGTACTCATTTCATCAGCACGATCAGGTGTCGGGCTGTCATATTTGTTATTAGCACTTACTCGGCCTTCTGCCTATTTTCGTAACTCGTACGTTTGACACTCTACCAGGATTTAAAATATACAATGGTATGTCTGGAACAGTTTCAACTTTTAGTCTAGGCTTAGCATTCGTGTATCCTAGAGGTTCTATGTTTTTAGGATCCCTCTGGTAACATTCCTTTGTGAAATGTAATGAGCACGGATTGCTGTATGGTGTTGCATTGAAATCGACTCGCTTGTAATAATGTATCCAGACATTCTTTATCCCTTTATCATTTGGAAAAGAAAAAAAAAATGAACTCCACAGCCTTTTCTATGTATGCTATTACACCCGTAAGCAACGCAAAACGGCATGGTACTCTATATGAAATGAACCTTGCAACTGTAGGTCTGGATGCTGGAGTTGCTAGTATGACGTCACTTTCCGAAAGTAACCGAATAGGCGCGGAAAATATGCATACGAGGTCACGGAAACTCAGCGCCTAGAAGATATGCCAATATCTCAATATTGGCAGTACGGTCGCACACGACGCTTCAGAATCATGTTTTTCTCTGCAGTGTATTTAATATTATTGTATATTTCCACTGGTTTCTAGTCTCCTTTAAGTTCATTAAAAGCTGATCTTGACCGTGTTCAACTTGCTGGCACTACTTTTTGTTCATGCAGTGAGATTGAAACCATCATGTACTTTTTCATGTTCGGTCCCCCCTATATAGTGTCATGTAGGGATAGGGCTAATTTAAGTTGTTAGAACTTGGCACCAATCGCGTTGTATAATATTGTGACAATAACATAATTTGTATAAAACCAAAACCAATGATAAAACAAAAGAACAGATGGTAAAATTATACCAGTGTTTAAGCAGCAAGATAAATAAAATGAAGTTGTATGGATTATAGATTGGGATTTTATTGCTAAATTTTCAGGTCTATGTACCATGTTCAGGTTAAGAAAGCAAAACATAAAGAAATCCCATTGATTCTTTGTTTTTGTAGACCTTCAAATTTGTATACTATTGTAAGACCTTCAAATCTGTATACTTGTGTAACACCTTCAATTTGTATACTATTGTAAGACCTTCACATTTTTATACTAGTATAAGACCTTTAAATTTGTATACTAGTGTAAGACCTTCAAATTTGTATACTAGTGTAAGACCTTTAAATCTGTATACTAGTGTAAGACCTTCAAATTTGTATACTATTGTAAGACCTTCACATTTTTATACTAGTGCAAGACCTTCACATTTTTATACTAGTGTAAGCAATATTTCACTCCTTTCCTCACTAGTACTTTAACAATTATTCAATTTATTCCTGTACCGACTATATATCATTGTTTAAAAATAACAAAACATGTTGCCGCTACTCAAGGTCACTGGTGATGACAATTAGCACATTTGAGCAATTTCTTTCCAAGTAATAGGTGTGGAATGTACGTGAATATTTGCATTAATCAACCGAATTATGTCTGTTTGAATGTCTGGCAAAACTTCAACAACGGCAACTCGCGCTGGCACGTGCTTACAAATTTGATGTAGGCACATAGCAACAACAGTTATCGTTCTCTCAGTTCCTGGTGATAGAGATTACAGTGAGATATAAAAATGGGATCAAAATTCACTTCGTTAAATTAACTGTACAGAATGATCAGATTATATAAGACCGTTCTCATATTTATACTAAATGTATCAGACAATTTTGTAAAACTTATGTAATATTTTCGAGGTTAAATTCAGGAATAGCAGAGAACTCGCCCCATGGAGAACTCATCCCAGGTGTCAGGAAAAGTCGCCCCATAGTGGTTGGAGAAGTCGCCCCACTTTGCCTGGAGAAGTCGCCCCAAGGATAATATATAATAATTCTGAGATTTCGCCACATGTTTGTCAAGGCTTTATTTATTGTTGTTTTTTCCTCAACTTAGTAATTTATTAAATCTATAAAATTTACAATTTTGTTTTTAACTTTTCCATGTGATCATCTCCGCTTCTGTACTTAATAAAAAATAAGTGTTCTGTCCCTTTCACTCTGCTCTTCAAATCATTAGATGCGTTTTATTTGGACAAATAAGAGAGGATGTAAGGATGATGGGATGTCTGCAGTTTTAGATATAAAATGGTTCCAACACAATAACCCAAGTCATCCTGAGATGACGTTATGACATTGACTTTTATAACCCGAAATCGACTGAATTGGCGCTGACCGTCAATAAGCCAAAGTGTTATGTTATCTCTCTAACTGAACAACTTAATCTGATTTTTCATTGAGATTTGCTAACTATTAACAAGTGATACTTAAACTCAATTTAAAAAAACAACAACAACACATTATTGATGCCTCCTCAAGAAATGCGGTCGCTATCGCGTTAATCATCATGGCTAATGCGTAGAGCACCGGTGTATGTTAGATTTAGATGACGAAAATGTTCGTTTTTCTTTTTCTTTTCTGTCTGTTTAGTACTAATAAAAAAATCTTGAATATTCTTGGGTCTTCTTTAAGTGATAATTGATTTATTTTTGTAAAGTGTTTTTACGCTGGTAAATTGATAAATGTATTTGATAAATTTAGGAGACTAAAATTTATTATTTATACGACGTAGATTAGATAATGAAGGATTCGATTGTATTTTTAAAGGAATTACATCTCTATCTATTGTACATACTGTTTTGTTTAAAGCCCAATGTTGAGTAATATTACGGGCTTTGTTCAGCGCAGAATCATGTATATGTGTAGGATAATTTCTGTTTTGTAAATAGGTTTGGAATTTATTCAACGAATTTTGTAATTGACAATCATCTGAAATAATACGTCAGAATCTTTTCGACTGGCTATGTGGTATACCATTTTTACATGACATGGGATGACATGAAGATTATTCCACATATTGGTGGATATTAGTTTCCTTGATAAGAATATTTGCAGAGATAGTGTTATCAATATTTGATATCACATTTACATCTGAAAATGAAACATGCGTACTAGATGCAGTATGAGTAAATTTAATTGTCGGGTAAAAATGATTTAGGCGATCAATACAATTTTACAGTTCTTCGGTTGACTGCTTCCAGATATAAATGTCATTGAAAAATCTGAACCAAAGAGATGGATTAAACTTTTCGTTTTGAATAAAGTCATTTTCAAATTTACCCATGAGAGGAAAGTGTATGAAGGAGCCATATTAATACACATTGCCGTAACCATTATGTATATGTATTTCGTATTATTAAAGTTTAAAATTATACAAATATCTTCACAAGAGAGTGGGCTATTATTAGGATTGAAAGAAAATATGTATACGCTTCAATATCAACTGCATGTGGAAAGTTCGTATATAGTGATGTTACATCTAATAATGCTAGGATTGAAATTAACAGATAGCTGTGGAATAGGCTTCAACATTTTAATGAAGGTTGTTACATCTTTAACATATGATTTCATTATGAGCTTTGCGTAATATGTAGAATTGAGGTGTACGCATGTTAAGAGGAAAAGTATCCAATTCCTCATATACGGAATTATTTTTTTTAGCCATCTCATTAACGCATCATGAATTTTTTAAATTTAATTTCTATTTTTGTGATCGCGTATAAATAAAAATCTAAAAATGAATCATGTAAAAGATGTTTTCATTCTGTTATAAAAAGGTTAGCTGGGTTTTGGGGCGACTTCTCCAGACGAAGTGGGGCGACTTCTCCAACCATTCTGGGGCGAGTTCTCCCAGGGCGAGTTCTCCATGGGGCGAGTTCTCTGCATACCAAATTCAGACTGGTCTTCTGTCTGACTTAAACAAATGGGTGGTAGCTATACTTATGTCTGGAACCAGACTTACAGTGTTCAAATAAAATCTATTTTAAGTAACGCTTAGGATTTTCGGTTCATCTATTTTTAGATCCTTGTAATGACATTCTAAAAATAAATCTCATTCGATTTGCAATTTGAAACATGCAAATTTATATGTATGTTTTCGATATTTTTGATTGTTATGATTGCACAAACCAGCCGAATTTTAAGTTTTCAGGTAAGTCACGAGTTTTATTTTATGTTTATTTTAACATTGCTTTAGCTTTGTATTTACTGAAAAGGGAGACGGACAGAATCCTAGTCTTTGAAGCTTACTTTGCACAATACACTTATTTTATTGTGATACCTGTCATTAATTTTGGATAGTTTTTACAAAACAAACCTCAAAATGACAACTATAAATTCATGAATACTATTTTAGTGTCAATACACAACGTGTTTTGAAAATGCATTTTTAAAGAATTATATTTGTTTGGGATGTGGTCTCGTTATTAGACACACAGGGGTCTCACTAATAAACCAAGACTCTCCCAATAACACATTAAGACGTTGAAGAATACTGTAATTTCAAAAACAAGCAAACAAACAAAAGTGTGAACATTTTCTGATTGTTTGTGTATTTGTCCATACATTAATAATAAATCTTGCTAAGGCGCAAAATAGATGACAGGATGTGGGTCAATCCATAGTCCTACCTGTAAGACATAACACATGTTGATAATATATATGTAGGACTAGGTCAATCCACTGGGAAACCCTAACCGATACATGCAATTTGTCACGTATTCCAACTATTGCCTCCAATTCACTTTAGGAATCTTTATTCTAATAAAGAAAAAATAAATATAAACGCTACTTTAACTCACAGCTTTCTGAATCTATGTCAGGAATTAGTTCAGCTTTAGATACAAAGTTTATATTACTAGTGCTAACGAAAAATTGAACTGTATTTCTGGAAAATGTCATATCCAGTAAATAAAAAAACATTACAATATCATGTAAAATAGTTTTAAAACTAACAAAGAACAAATTAAATCAAATATAAATTAAATCAAATATACATTACACTTACTCCCATAATAAAGCTTTCTGATATTACTAATATTATTACTTCATATAATGATAATAATATTAAAATATAGCATTTTGAAAAGGGGCATATACTTTTTTCTTATTATTTCAGGTTACTAGCCAGCCTTGATATGGATTGTGGTGGGTATGTGACTTTTTAATCCTAATTAACGATTTTAATCTTTCACCTTTTTATTTTGGCAAATGTTTTGTTTCATCAAATCTCATTGTCTATGAATATATTGGTTCATCAAATCTCGTAATCTTGGACACAGTTTGTCACAAGTTTGTCATTGTCAGAATGGTTCATTCAGATTAAAGTTTTTTTTTATATAAAAAAAACATTTGTAATCATTCCACATTTTTTATGTTTACAAATTGTGAAGGAAATGAAAGTAATTATCAACATGTTTTGGACAAACACTGTGAAGTCTAATCTTAATCTGAGTCTATCACTGATTAACTCACCCAGCCATTCGGCCAAGTTAATTCAAGGCCTTACATTTGTCAACAATTGCTTATTATAAATCTGAAGTCATTATTTCTGATCTCATTTCAGACAGGCTTTACAGTATTTAGTTTATATCATTACAATGTAGAGACAAGCTGAATACACCACTCCCTCGATAACTCGCGCACATCGGGGTCCAAAAACATCGACCGCACTATAAGTGAGGTGCGAGTTATCGAGGGACCTATAATAACAGAAGGATCGATACAAAGGCAAAAGGGTGGGTGGGTGGCAGTTTTTTTTAATAGCTTTTAATACTCAATTCATAAACGTGCTGTGATTAACTGTGAATAAATATCTCTTCATAATGGTGTAGTTTATTTTTTCCTCATAGAGTAACATTAATTTCAGGATAAATTACCGTATATAGACTAGTTAATCGAAAACATTATTCCACGTGGTTTCCGTTCGATCGCAGGAGTCTGACGCTTTATCAATAAAGTACGGCGAAATCTCTGACAACATGAATTCCCCTTATCGGTAATACATATTTAAAAACGATATTACCGATAAGTGGAATTCATTTTGTCAGAGATTTCGCCGAAGTTGATTGATAAAATGTCAGACTCCTGTGCTTCGATTAACACGTGTACCGATTCACGCATTGTGTATTACGTCACTAATGTTTGTGCTGAATTGGATACATTCTTCTTTTATTGTTTGATTCAAATTAGACGTATTTGATAGACTCTTTTCGAGAAACAATGTCAATCGATCGATTCATATACAGTGTATATATTTGATTGTGGTAGAAATAAAATGAAAAATTTGAAACAATGTAAATTAGAACACAATAATACATATGCCCGTTGTGATACGCTGGACAAATGACTCGACGTTTTGAAAAAATCAGTTAATTTTGTGTGTTACTCCCTGATTTCGCTGCCGTCGAGCAAAATCGTCACATGCTTGATTCCATGCACAAGACATAAGTGATAAAACAACACAAGTCTCTTTTAATGAATTATTTTATTGCAACAAACACTTGGCCAAGTTTGTTGATCAAAACAAGCAGGCAGGTAATTAGGTTCTCACGGAAGTACTCGCGGGTTTCGATGTGACGGTTGATTGACTCTTTTCATGTTTTCATAGAAAAGAATATGTTGCAATTATAATGTTTACATTGAAACTGAAATAAAGGATTATTATGTGGTTTTCACACAGCAAGATGTTTAATTGTTGTTTATTTCATTATCTGTTGCCATCTGTTAGCATTTACCAGACGTTTTCATTGATAGCTATTTCACCAGACTGTTTATTTACGGCGATTGATGACGGTGTATCAACAAATAAACCTGAACATAATATCTTATTTAGATTTTGCAAATTTCACAATATGGAATCGATCTTTATGGGCATTAATCACCTTTTTTATGATAAAACGAGAAATGTATAAAGGTTTAATTTACCAATTCTTATCAGTTTTTTCATGTTCAGCATATTTTTAAAAAAAAAATTAAAATATGTTTTATCTTTGGGTAAAAATTGGGATCCACACCAGACACCGCGTTATAAGCGGGTTCGCGAGTTATCAGGGCGCGAGTTATCGAGGGAGCGGTGTAATGGGAGAGATCTGTGCATGCTATATTGGACTTTGCTTCTGATTGGTCAGAATTGGTTAACATTTTTACCTCTTTGGAGGTCATATTTCTGATATGATTTTGATCAAGCTTGTCGAGATCTCTAACGAGTCAATTAATGTTTATAATGAATGAGAACCATACATATTCATGAGCTAATGTGTGATCAGTTGAGTGAGAACCATGTATATTCATGAGGTAGCATGTAATTGGTTGAGTGATATAATTGCATATTCATGAGGTAGCATGTACTTTGTTGAGTGATATCCATGCATATTCATAAGGCAGGACATTGTGCAGTATTACTTAGAAAAGCTCCTATATTTTCCATACTAATGCAGCAACCTAAAATTCTAAGGAGTCCAGATAAGTGGCTTTCTAAGGGTTTTATTTTCATGCTTTCCACTGGGTCTTGAAAAGCGGCATTCTAAGGGTTTCATTTAATTTTTTTTCCCCACTGGGTCCAGATAAGTGTCATTTTCATGTTTTCCAATGAATCTGATAAGGGGCATTCTAAGGGTTTCATTTTTATTTTTTTCCCATTGGGTCTAGATAAGTGGTATGTATATTCATCCTTTCCATTGGGTCCAGATATGTGGCATTCTAATGTTTTCCACTGAGTCAAGATATGTGGCATTTTCTTGTTTTCCATTGAGTCCCGATCAGTGGCATTATAAGGGTTTCATTTTCATGTTTTCCATAGGGGTCATATAAGTGTCATTATAATATAAAAAATGATTGATACTGATTATTAATTTCTTCTATGATGTGAAAGGGAATCGATAACAACAGGTCATACAAGTTTTTAAAAATGTACAATAAGCACAGTCACATTATTTGAAACTAACTCCATAATGGAACATTAAGATCTAACTTGTGATTAAATTGGTTATCTGATTGAATAGTCGGCAAGTGGTACAAAAACATAAAGAGGCACTAGTGAACATTAATGATACAAATCATTTCATGCATTAAAATAGGCAAGACTACAAAGAAAGAACAAAACATTTAAGTTTTAGAATGTTGCCCAAAGTGAAACCTTCATTATTTCGTAGCTTGCATCACTGAATTGTTTTTTTTATTATTTGTTTAGGTTTGGTGAGACACAGAGAACACCTTATTGTCAGCATGACAGAGAAAATGCTTTGAGGGAATGGGGCTTTATAGACTGATTTCCTGTGTATTTGCTGTACAGACAGATAATGTCAGGTATGAAGTTTTGCAATCTTGAATGAGGATTTCTGCATTGTGATTACAAAGAGAATCCATCAATTTGTACATATATGCACTGTGTTTTTATTATGTGCAGAAATTAATATCTGTGCCCCTTTTGGATTTTGTTAAATGCTATCACATCGAAAAAGAAATATCAATTTTTATGTTGTTAAATGTAATGTTGCATAATGGAAATGGAAGAAATTTGACAGTTCAGTTTTGGTAATGAAGTTATTTATATTTTAGCAACGGTTATCATAGTGTCGTGCCTACAGTACAACTGCTTCAAGATAAAGGTCTCCATTGCTTTAGCATCCTTAATTATTGCACCATTCTGGATAGCATAATGTCATCATATATCTAATATGTAAATTAAATTGTGTTAATAGTTATGGTATGTCCCTATACTTGGCCTGCATTGTCCACCCACATTGATATTTTCAGCTTGTGGACAACCACTGGGTAAATTGTAACTACATTAGAAGTACTAATCTTAAGGACATTCTGTGCTAAAATGATGTTTTGGTCTGGTCTTGAGCATGAATGTTGTTTCATAGCAATCAAATGGCTTAAAATATTTTTGACCACATGTCTACAGCGACACTGAAAGTAATGTTGCTTTGTTGGCAACCTAATTGAAAGTGTATTTTGGACTTTTTGTAAAAGTGGTGGAGGTAGATTCCATCTATCTTGTTGCTTAATACAGGCATTATTAAAACTCATTCAGGGGTGACTACCCTATCAATGGCCTGCCTCATTCGCAACTGTTTGGAAAAGATTTGTTTACTTGTTCGTGATAAAATTTGGTAAGAGTGCTCCTTCTTAGGAAACACTTTATCACAAATTTGCACGCTGGTACGGCTTGCTTAGTAATTGTATGGGAAACCTATTTTTGATTTGTGCTCAGGTACGATTTAGTCCCTTTTAATAAAACTTGTTAGGAAGTTTTTAAGCACATGATTTTGAAAAATTGTGGTGGGTTGGCATATAATGATAATAATGAGGACTTTGTATAGCGCCTAATCTTACGAAGCTCTAAGCGCTTTACACCATCAATAATGATATGACTACACTACAGAACAATAAATGACAAAAACAATGAAATTGAAAAACATGCTGAAAACATATAATATATAAAACATGATTAGGTTGCTAAGTTTGGACCTGCTGTGGAAACGGGTGAGTCTTAAGTGCACTCTTAAAAGGGACCACTGTGTCTTTGTGTCTAATTTCAATGGGCAATTTGTTCCACGTCGCCGGGCTCTGCTGTGCAAACGAACGTTGTCCATATGACTTTGTTTTCACCTTGGGAACAATAAGTATACGATTATCAGAAGAAGAGCATAAGGATCTAGCTGGTGTATACACATGGGTGAGGCTGGATAGGTTTGTTGGACTGGAGTCTGTCATTGAAACATAGCACAGAGAACAAATTTTGCGTTTGATTCTGTATCGAATTGATAGCCAATGTAGGGTACAGAGCAGTGGTGAGGTGTGCTCTGATCGACGTACTCTAAAGATGATTTGTGCAGCTGTGTTTTGAACTTTTTGAAGTTTCTGGAGTAAATATTGTGACGACCCAGACAGAATTGAATTACAATAGTCCAGTCTTGAAAGTACTAATGAACACACAAGTGTTTTAGTGGCATCAACTGAAAGATATTTACGAATGGAACTGATGCATCTCAATTCAAGATATGCAGCCTTGCATATGTTCATGACATGTTGGTGCAATGTGAGAGTAAGAGCATTTCTTAAGAAATGTCATAAAAACTTTGTCAGATGTATATTCCTTTGTACTGGTATGTCTTGCAGAAAATCTATTTGAACCTCTTCAGAATGACAGAAAGCCAGTTTGGTCAAACTTGGTACAACTGTTTTGAAGGATATAATTTTTAAAAGTTTTAAGGAGGAGGGTTTTCTGGCAGTGATGTGGTTTCTTTTGCAATCTGGCGTAAGACATTCCCATGATATGTATGCCTGTGTATCTTCTAGTCCAGCTGATGTAAATTTCTTCTTCAAATACAATACAGTGACCAGTCTTTTTTTATATGGTGACAGATTGGGTGGTCAGGTGTGGATCTCACTGACAATTAACAATATGTCTTCAAGGCCATAATATTTTATTTTTGAAATGACACGTCTCAGGGCAGTATTAGTATACTGCTTTTATATGTCACACATACTGTACAGTATGCTGCATATTTATACTGTTGTATTAGTCACATATACTGTACAGTATGTTGCATATTTCTATTGTTGTATCTGTCACACATACTATACCATATGATGGATATTTATACTGTTGCATGTGTCAGACATACTTTACAGTTTGATGCATATTTCTACTGTTGTATCTGTCACAAGTACTGTAGAGTGGGATGCATATTTATACTGTTGTGTCTGTCACACACACTGTACAGTATGATGGATATTTCTACTCTTGTATAAGTCACATATACTGTACAGTATGTTGCATATTTCTACTGTTGTATCTGTCACACATACTATACCATATAATGGATATTTATACTGTTGTATCTGTCACACATAATGTACAGTTTGATGCACATTTATACTGTTGTATCTGTCACACATAATGTACAGTTTGATGCATATTTCTACTGTAACAGTTGTATCTGTCACAAGTACTGTAGAGTGTGATGCATATTTATAATGTTGTATCAGTCACACATATTGTACTGTATGATGCATAGTTCTACTTTATATCTGTCACATATTATGTACATTATGATGTATGTATATATGTATTTACGAGGTTTTGCAAGTGTTACATGCTTAGGCTCGAATAAGCAGCAACATAGAAAGAAGTGAAAATAACAGGCTTGTAAAATTTAACAAACAATTTAGTAAGTACAAATATTTTCATAAAAGAAAATAAATAAACTTACGGTTTTAGAGAATCAGGTCCAAATATTAATCCAAAAAGAATTCACAATATAATCCACTAGTGGAATTGCAAGAGTCCTGATAATAAAATGTCCTAATAGTTCCCGGTTCGAATCTTGATGATGTAATCCAATATGGACAACGATGTCACGTGATGAAGTCAGTTTTAGTTTATAATAATCCAAATAAAAATCTATGAGCACATATTCTTTTCCAGATAAATAATAAAATAATTCCTCTTGCTCCAAACGAATTGACACAATTTCCAGTACACGGTAATTAAAATTAACTCGAAAAGAAGACAACTTAATATTATAAAAGCCCAACTTCTACTAAATATCTCGCTCCAAAACATCACTTATATACCTGTTTTTATGTAAACAAGAAAGGGGTCACGACCTTCCAGAATCTCTCAGAACAATCTCGCGTTCAAGAAATCGCGCAAACATCGTATGACCCAAGTAAATTAGAAAGATGTTTATACTTAATCCATTTTGTCCTTGGAATCAACCAATCATTTTAAAATAAAGCTAAAATGTCCTTGGAATCAACCAATCATTTTAGAAGCTTGTTTACACTCTGAAGCAAGGTCAGAAAATGAGGTTAACATCTGTTGTTTACTTGTAGAGTGAAAACTTTCTAGAAAAATTTCCCAATGAATGAATTTTTAATCCAAAATGTCAAATTTGAATCTGACAAACAAAATTAAATGATTTAAATCAAATATATGTAACACAAGACAGCTTGAAAAAGTGCTCATAACTAGGTTTTGTAATTAATTTTGACTAAAATCCATGAAACAGTTGCATTGGGTCAATAGTAAAAAAAATAATTGAAACCCTTTTCAGAGTTGGTTACTGTAGAAGCAACATTAATTACAAAAGTTCGAAAAATTTCTACCTAGTAGTATTGGATATGGATATGTAATAGCAAACAGAAGGACAGACAGATAGAGAATATGACAATGTAACTAATGTTTTTTGAAATGCACAGAGACAGTAATAACTATTTTGATAAACATAATTGTTAGCTAAGTAACATAATTCCTTTGGTTTTCTGAGTGTCTGGCTGGATTGAATAACAAAACCCTTTTCAAAATTGTACATATTTGACAGGTTTTAGTGTTTAAAATAGACTTTAAATGTTAATAATATGGGAAGAAATCTATAACATACATGCATACAGTAATTATGCCAATATATCATGCATACAGTAATTATGCCAACAGATATGCATCCAGTCATTATCAGATTATGCCAACATATATGCAAACAGTAATTATGTGAACATAAATGCATGCAATAATTATGACAACACAACATGCATACAGTAAATATGCCAACATGCATACAGCCAGTAAATATGCCAATATATATATGCAAAGAGTAATTATGACAACATAACATGCATACAGTAATATGCCAATATACATGCATCCAGTAAATATGACAACATTCATGCATAGTAATTACATGTACATAAATGCATACAATAATTATGCCAACAATACATGCATATGGTAATATGCCAACATACATGATTCCAGTAAATATGCCAACAATATGCAAACAGTAATTATGCCAACATAACATGCATCCAGTAAAAATGCCAACATTCATGCATCAAGTAAATATGCCAACAACATGCACAGTAATATGCCAACATACATGCATCCAGTAAAAATGCCAACATTCATGCACAGTAGGTAATTATGTGAACATAAATGCATAAAATAATTATACCAACATAACATACATGCAGTAATGATGTGAACCTATGTGCATACAATAATTATGCCAACACAACATGCATACAGTAATTATGCCAACTTACATGCATATATTAATGATAAATACATCTAAACAAGAAGAGATACTGCCCTGTATGATGTAAAATATGTTTCATGGATTTTGTTGTTCTTTCCAGATAGTGTTGATTGATATGAAATGTCCTAAACTCAGCTGATTACCCAGATGTTCAGATGCCACCCATCGGTGCTAATGCCATGGTCAAGGACCCTGAGTATTGTAATTGGCTCAAGGTTGTCTTGGTTTTGTACTATCTCAAGGTTGGACTCAGTTCCTTTATACAGGATGTGGTAAATGACATGCACACATTCATCTTACAATATAAACTAAAAGCCTCAACAGTGCCAGCACCATTTTGTTCCATCTGTGCCAAAAATGGAATAAAGCAGTACAGTAAAGGAGACACCTGGACCTGGGAGTTTCCAAATCCCTGCCCAGCCAGTCTATGTGACAGATGGTTGAGAGAACTGCTTGCTTTGCGCAGAGATCCAGACAAAATGATAATCTACATTAAAAACTGCGATGTGACTGCCTGGCCAACAACTCCCTGGGAATGTGCAAAGTTTTATATGCCTCGGGGTCAGACAGTCGACAAAACTGGTCCAGCCGAAAGTGATAGCCAGGCCTTGTTGACTCTGATAGCCAACTGTAAATTCTTCCAGAGTAAAATGTCTCTAGGAGGTACCAATCTGACATACACGGTATGATCATTTGCCTGGCAGATTCATTTTCCATTATTCATTTTATTTAAAGCTGTACCGATTAATTGGCCGTTCTCATTATCGGGCCAATTATTAGAACAATCGGTATAATCTGTATCTGCTAAGATAATCGGTGCCAATGTAAACAAATTTGAAAAATAACAAATTTCCAAAATATAAACTCAATCATAACATTCGTCTTGACATGGATTGAATTTTAAATCAGAATTAAATAGTGGAAATTAAGGAATCTCTTTGTTTTAATATTCAGGCTCCCTACACTACATGGCTTTTGAAAAGTTCATAGGTGTGCCTTGCAACCCGATTTAGAAAACTACGGTAATATGGGTAATATTATGGAATAAAAGGCAATTACACATCAATGTATTGGTATAGTTATCATTCAAAATTCCTCTTATCACAAGCCAGTTTCATGCAATTTAAAGATTAACTGGCCTGTACTGCAGTCCCAAAACGATAAAGAAATTCACCGACTTTCAACAAAGGAGACGCTGAAAACATCAAGCATTCCATTGTGTGGAAAGTTATGATATTTGTTCAGCCAAAAGACAAAACTAAAACTGATTGATGTTAATCTTAGTTGATCTGTATATGAATTTTAGCCTTTATTATTACCACTCTTCGTGAACATATAAATTATGATGGTTATGTGCCTTGTACAATCATACGTGTGTACCTTTTTAAAAATATTACCTCAATTTGTAGAATCGCTTATATCATTGAAAATGAGAAATTCGTGAGAGACGATTTATTGTAAATGAATCAGCTATTATGGACTAGCTGAAATATTATCTAGAAGAATAAAGCAACGTCTGCATCTAATATGTATGGGAATAAATAAGGATTTAAGGGACACTATGCATGATTTGTGAAAGAACTGTACATTATAGTACATGGTCTCCCTGGTAATCTCAACTGGCCCGCGAATTATGAAGTCTGTATTTGCCTTTATTTAATTTCGTGTTGGAGCAATCAGAAAATATGGACATGCAAAATAATAACAAATTCAATCATAGTACTTTATTTCAGTTTAATAATTGTCGGGTCACCGAAAGGTACTTTTTTAATATGCCTATGTCTTAGAACACGGAAAAATTATTGTTTCATGTCCCAAGATTTACAGCTGTTACAGTTGTCAACAAAATGATCTAAAAACGGTCAAGTTAAGAGATTGGCCCATGGATAAACTGACCCCTCCCCCTTTCTTCAAGGACTTTTTTCCCCCTAAATTATTCAGCTTATACACAAGTATATATTTTGATAATGAAATAATCGGTTTTGTTCAATTTTAATAATCGGCTATACCCGGCATCTGCATAATCAGCAAAAGGTGACATCGGTACAGCTTTAATTTTATTGCTTTATTATCTCTGCTAACCATTAAACTTCTAGCTATCCCCTGTCAGGCACTGTCCATTCACGAGGAATGTGTAAATACTACTTTCATTGAACTTAGTGCATAGGCATCTGTTGTTGTCTATCACTTATTAATCGATTCATCTATGCTCTAGGAGTCACCAACACCTTCCCATTAAGACTGAGGTTGTGAACATTACTCTGTTACAACACCAAATCAGATATCAGTCAACCAATCAGTATGCCACACCATCAAGTAAACATAATAAGTAAGATGAGAATAGGTTTTCATGAAACTGGATATATAGGCTGGCCACCATTTGAGAAAAGTCTTGAAGTTTGATTGAGTCTTTGCACTCTTGGGTAAAAATGTGAGACAGAGATCCCAACAACCATGCAAAGATACAAACCGATTTGTATGTCCCTGCCACATTTTACTCAACATCCAAACTTATCCTACAGTTTACAAATTTTCACCGGTCTGTATGCAATTGGGACCAGCCTTATTTGATTTCTGGTAAAATAGTGTAAATTTTGGACACTAACTCCAAAATGTGGTATTTTTCTTGGCTAAAACATTGGGTCTCAAAACTTTGGTTTGAAATCTTCTGTGGGGACTCTTCATTCTAAAAATCTGGCCCAGTTCTTACTTTATTCAAATGGTTGATGGAAAATTTATACAATGGTTTCCATCTCATTTGTCTTTGGTATGAAACAGTTGATGGCCAGTCTCATCTGCCACTACCTGCCCTTTGAAAATATTTTGTTGACTTGAAACACACATAACTTATCATTTGATTTTAAATCTTATTACGTTGCTCAGTCCTGTCATTCTAGTCTTGATAAATTAAGGTGAAAGTTGTTATCTGCAGACATTTCTATTCATTAATGTTTTTGAAGTCAGTAAATTATACCACCATATTGGCACATACTAAAGGTGATTCCTGATTGCTCATCGATAGTAACATGGCACAGAGACAGCATTCCAATCCAGAATTGCAGGAATCACTGGAAAAAGGATGAATAAGATGGGATAATTAAAGCACAGAGGATTATATTTTTCCCAGAAATTCAAGTAACTTTTGTAAACTAGGTACGTCCAAACATAGCTCTGAACATTCACATATTTAAGATGCTTTCTACAATAAAGTTGAAGTTTTCTCAACCCATTAAATATTGAGCATCCCTATCCCATCCCCATGTCACAAAAGTTAGATGAAGATGGGGGACCAGACATCTTTCTGATTTACATAACCTATATATCTCAAAATAATTATCTATATATCTCAAAATAATTAACCATGGGGAGACAAAACTGCCAGGGTATCAACAATGAAAAACGGGGATGTTCAGCTGACATAACTCCAAAATAAATTGTGCATTCAAAATGCTTTGTTGTTACACATATCCTCAAAAATTGTTCAATCTAAATCACACACACAAACTCACACACAGATACACACACTCTAGTATGTTGTTTTACTTGTATAGATTTTGTCCCTGGGTAACAAGAAACAATTCACTATTGAATACCTGAAGTACAGATATATACATATGGGTGCTATCAACATTATATGCCTTAACATTTTAGGAATATAATCAAATAATGAATAAATATTAGTATTGTATCAATTTGCCAGCTATCATATTAATTGTTTAATTCACTTTCAGGTGTCTGCAATAAGGAACAAAGTGATGCATTCTAAAGACATGAAGTTATCAGATAATGAGAGGACAAGTTTCATAACAGATATCATTAAATTGTTAGAAGACCCCTCTCATCTCAAATCACTAGATGAATGTAAGAAGGCTGTGGTTGAGATAAAGAAGGTAAAAAATATGCTTTGTCATCACTAGATTCATCTTCTTATTGTAGTTGTTTGGTGGAGAAAGAACCACCAAGCCATGAAAAACTACTGGTAAGCTTTCTCATGTATCCACATTGGCCGAATCCGATACTCGAACCCACACAGACAGAGGTAAGATGGCAGAGATCCATAATGGAGAGTGCTTTAGACCACTCGGCCAGCTGAGGTCCAAGATGTGTCTTGTTTCCCATGATTTAGTTGGGGATATTGTAATACCCTTCATTCATCACTATGTTTGTATATCCATCTTTTGTAACATGTCTCATGGTATATAGGCTGTGGCTGATATTAAGAAGAAGTGCATGTTTCTGTGTGCACTAACTTTTTTTCTCGTGCTTTAATAGGGGATATTGTGATACCCTCTCTCTGTTCATATGTCATCACATGTCCCACTCGCTGTAAACAAGCTGGATCTGAACATGATCTGGCGTACACTAACTGCTTATCATCATGTTTTGGTGGGGGATATTTTCCATTTGCCCATATATCAATCTGTTTGACCATCACCACATAGTAATCAAGCTGTTACTGAAGTAAGTGAGAGGCAGAACATGACTTTGTGGACACTGCTTAATATTACATGCTTTAGTAGGGGTATAAAATGATATTTTTTGGTTCTGGGGTTCCTGGATAGGCTCAAAAGTCGGATATAAAAAATATATAGCTATATACCTTTGGGGTAACCATCTATATGCATGCATTTATAGCAGGAGGACACATTTTACACCACTCCGGTGGCCTAGTGGTTAGAGCATCTACCTCAGATGCATAAGGTCGCAGGTTTGAACCCTAGCCAAGTAAAATAAAAGACTTATAAAAATGGTACTAACAGCTACCTTACTAGGCATTCAGCATTAAGCTGTTAGTAATAGTACTTGTCTGCCTGGTGTCAGGATAATGTGACTGGGTGGGACAGGATGCCACATGTCTGTGCAATGATGCCCTAGTACTAGAGATCACTATTAGTAGTCACACTGCAGACATCGTTGAGATATGACTGACAAATTGTTAAAGCTACATTAAAAATCCCAACACACATACATATTTTGCATTATGATTAATGCAAAATATGTGGTGAGTACGATTTTATATCGGGATATGGTGATATCAGATATAAAATAAAAGGGATTGGTATTTCAGGTGATTAGCCATTGCATTTGTACTAGTTTCATGTACGAGTGCTGTAGGCTGTAAGATCATGAAAAATAGTGTGAGATTTAGCCAATGTGTATTCAAGTAGATGTGACTTTAATTAATGTTGTTGTTCTAGCCCATAAATTTTATACAAGATCAAGGTAATTGGAATTGTTGCCATGTGTCAGATGCATCAGTTTATCTTGTCCACTCTTTCCGCTGTTGGTGATACAGATTAGGCAGAACTAACTCATAAATAGAACGCCAGTTTATGATGTCCAAAAATGGAAATAAATTATTTTTATATATCTTGGTTTAATATATCCATCAGTCTTTTACTGACCATTAAAGTCCATAAATAAGACAGTTTGAGAGATCCAGTATATATATCATGTCATAGATCCATAGTGCATGCATTTACATCATGCAGATCAATAAAATCAAATATTTGATTTGTCTTCCACTATTCCTTTTAGTTATGAACTTATTTATGGATAATTGGATCTTTTATTTGGACAAATAAAGTGTTTAATTTGGTTGATTTTGACACCCCTAGTTGTGCGAAAAGTATTTGTTATAAGTAAATTAACTTTCTAAAGGCATGTTTCTGTTTCTCTTGATATATTAAGATGGCTAATTAGATTGTCACACTTTTTTACAGATGATATTAACAATCTTCAAAATATTTTTTTTAATTTCTGGACATGTTCAGTGCAAACTTCTATACAAAACATATTTTACCTTTGCTACCTACATATAGTAAAATTTCTTGAGCATATTTCTCTCTATTTCTCTACAGACCTGTTTAGATTGGCATGATTTTTTAAAATTCATAATCATTGTAAGTTTCTTTACAAGTCTTGGATATAAATATATTAAATACAAACTCTGTGATTTGGAAATGTTACTCATCCATGACATGAAGTTTACGTGTAAGAAGATGTTTTATTTAAAATTAGATTTATAAATATCAAGTAAAAGCTACACTTTGTAAAGTGGAAGAGTATTAGGGACATTTGGTTCTCTGGAAATATGGACAACCTTATGACGTTTTGGTTCAGTGAGATGAACTTTGCCATTTGTGGCATCACTGTACATGACTACATCTCATCTGTGGGAACATGAAACATAAAATTGATGACATGGGGTAGTACTTAGATGATAAAAGTCTATCAGGATTTCCTCATGCGTGCCTGAAGAAAGCTATATCACACCATTGGAAGTCATCTTTACATCATCCCATCTGACATGGAGATTATATGTACCATCGATGAGGAATATCACAATGGTGAGCTTGACATGCCAGTAGATGCTAATAAGCCAGGCATTGGCTGTGATGCTATGCTAATAAGCCAGGCATTGGCTGTGATGCTATGCTAAAAAAGACCGGCATTGGCTGTGATGCTATGCTAATAAGCCAGGCATTGGCTGTGATGCTATGCTAATAAGCTAGGCATTGGCTGTGATGCTAAAAAGGATGCCTTAATACTGACATATTGTAAAAGAGGTCAACACAAATGACCAGGAAATAACCTACATTGCATGCATAGCTTACAAACACAACAGTAGGTTAGGTCAGCACTTCAAGAAAAGTTCAGATGTGGCTAGAAGCAGAAGACCATGAAGCCAATCAAATGGTGCTAGTTGTTGGTGACTTTGCAATGGAGCATTGACCCTATGATTTCATTGATGTGTACCTAGCATTTTCAGTCATGTGAGAGTGGGGAACAGATAGTAATACAACAGCTGTCGTGATGACAAGCACTGTAATGTTTTCGACCTGAAAATGACAGGATAATCTTCAATGATTGTAGATAATTGCTATTCAGCTCTAATGGCCATGTTCTGGGAGCCTTGCTTTATGCACTCACTGAAAGGTTTGAGGAAACTAGCACTCTATTTCAGCTTGATGATCATAGCTTTATTTCTGGCATCTGGCACAAGGACACAGCCCATGCTGATCTCACCAATGTGAGCAGCAGCATCTCAGAAAATGGTCCAGGTATCAAACTTCAAAAGCCTATGTAGAGTTGCTGTTAAAATAAATAATGTTCGGCTTAGAAAAAAGCAGTTAGTTACACCAGTCCAGTAGGTCAAGTGGAATGATTTCTTATTATGACTCTTATTTTCATTAAATTAGTACTAGAACCAAGTGAGAAGCTGCAAGACTTGTAGAATTCAACACATAATTTACTTTTTTTGATGAAAAGTGAAAACATAACAAATAGAACTTATGATTTTGCAAATTAAATCACAACAATCCTAGAATTACAGACACATGACCTAATAATTAAAGTTCTGAATAAACGTTAGTGCAAATCCAAATTAAATCCAATGCTGAAGGTGTTGATGTGCTTGTGGTGACCCATGTAATGCTGATTATGTAGTTTTCTTTGGTGACCTCGGGTCACATTAGCATGATCTAATAAACAGAACGATCTAATGGAAACTAGAAATGTCTTAAATGTTTACAAAATGAAAGCTTAGCTAAATACAGATGTGTATTTAAGTATAATATTAACTTTGTAGTGATCAAATAGATATACCTAGTAATTCATAGGGAATTTCCTATTAATTCTAGACTCAGATTGAGATAAACATGTTTACTACAAAACCAAAATCGATAATGAATCAGGTCCGGTTGAAAATGAACTTGAATTTGGATAAGGGTAAGTGAAACATACAATGTTACATTACAATAACATAAAATGAAATATAAAAATATAAAAAGCTTTAAAACAATCAATGCAAATTCAATATACATGACAGGCTGTGCAAGTGCAAAATAGCATCATGGCTGTTGATGTCATCTTGGTTGCTAAATTTGTTTACTGTTAGATTTGTTTTGTGTCTCAGGCCAGCGATCTATTTACCATCATTCAGGTAGTGGTTCCCCACATAGAGGATTCCTATTTCTATTTGGATCACGATTAGAATTCATTTGGAATGCTGTACTTTTGGGATTTAATTCGCCAAGTTCTTTAAATTTTCATTTTTGTATTCACGGGAAATGACTTGTGTTAAATTTTACAATACTTGTTGTTTTTGGTCTTTTCTATTACTTTGTTTATGATCTTAGAAGAGTCATAACAGTGGCCATATGCTTGCATACCGTCTGTCAGAATCCAGTTTTGGTGTCCAGTAGACTAAGACACTCACATAACTTCTCATGGAAAGACCAGCATGACTTGCTCATCAAGGTTCTGACAATCTAGCTCATCTACATACTGCCTGACCAATCATTGAGGTTGTCTGTTGGGTATTAGGCTTATAGATAAGTCCAGTTGATACAGTGGTTATTAGTGGTTTACTTTTGCCAATGAATCATATCAGAACACAATTCGGTGTTAGAAGTTTGCTCCAGTCTTGAATGCTTAGTACATGTATTGTGGTACATGCAAATAAGCACATTTAATACATGTACATTGGTTACTAGTGCTTTTTTGTTTGCTAACGAATCATGTAAGAACACACTTCAGTTTTATAATTTTGCTTCAGTCTTGAATGCTTAGTGTTGTGGTACATGCAGTTGGAGCTCTTAACACCTAACAAAGTACAATGTTGATCCCTAATGCATATATTCTTCAATGTGCTGTTGAATGCTGTTGAACTACATCAATGACTTGGGGAAACCAGCTGCTTGACCTCATTTATAACCATAACTCCCTGCCAAAGATGTCATGTACACAAGTTGACATGACATCAATTAATGTCAAGGCATTTATTTTGAACCTCTGTTCTCTGGCAGCTTGGCATGGTATTCTTTTACAACCATGTGACATCTTCTTGGTTACTCGGAAACGGCCAGCAGGGTCAGAGATTCAAACCCCTGCCTGGAAACCAGAATTAATCAATGGGCTAGAGGCTGAACCTTGTGCCTTCTGAGAGCTAGAACTAACCATATAGCAAGAACTGAAGGCTCAGCTATTGTGCTTGGGAGCTGGAATTGGTCATTTTGCATTAGGTTCAGCCTGGTGCCATGTGTCTGGAATTGGCTGATTAATGTTGACTGCCAGAAGTTCATACTGCACATCATGTGAATTATCTGTCTTCTCCAGAGCAGTAGTGTCCTTTGACCAAACACTGCACTATGTTAACTAAAAGGTTTGTTGGAAGAAAGCCTCGTTCATAATTATTATCAAGCTTATAATCAATTATTCAACCATCTATTGTTTTATTCAGATGTCTGCAGTTTTCAGAAAACCTCGTTATAATAATAATAATAATAATAATAATAATAATAACAATAATAATAATAATGAGGACTGTGTATAGCGCCTAATCTTATGAAGGTCTAAGCGCTTTACACCATCAATAATGATATGATTACACTACAGAACAACAAATGACAAAAACAATGAAATTGGAAAACATAAAAACATGCTGAAAACATATAAGATACAAAACATGATTAGGTCGCTAAGTTTGTCCCTGCAGTCGAAACAGGTGAGTCTTAAGGGCACTCTTAAAAGGGACCACTGTGTCTTTGTGTCTAATTTCAATGGGCAATTCATTCCACGTCACCAGGCCCTGCTGTACAAACGAACATTGTCCATATGACTTTGTTTTCACCTTGAGAACAATGAGTATACGATTATCAGAAGAAGAGCGTAATGCTTTAGCTGATGTATACACATGGGTGAGGCTGGATAGGTATGTTGGACTGGAGTCTGTCATTGAAACATAGCACAGAGAACAAATTTTGTGTTTGATTCTGTATCGAATTGATAGCCAAAATAGGGTACAGAGCAGTGGTGAGGTGTGCTCTGATCGAGGTACTCTAAAGATGATCCGTGCAGCTGTGTTTTGAACTTGAAGTTTCTGGAGTAAATATTGTGATGAAGCAGACAGAATTGTGTTACAATAGTCCAGTCTTGAAAGTACTAATGGTGACGAATCAGTTGAAATTGTGCTGTCAAGCGAATCTCTAATGGTTTGTACATTGTCATCAAAGAAATTTGCAAATTGGTCTGGTAGGTCTAGTGGAGAGAAGGTTGTTGGAAGTGGTGTACATTTGTTCCTTGACATTAGTTTGTTAGTTATCTCAAAGAGCTCTTTGCAGCTGGAACTCTCCGTGATCTTAGTACTGTAGTGGGATGATTTGGCTAAATGGACTATGTTTGTGACGTTCTTCTTAGTGGCTTCGTAGATTTGTTTATGAATAGTGAGTCTGGTGGAAAGCTAAAGCCTCTCTGCTTTTCGGCAATGTCTTTTAGCAGTGCAAAGCTGGTCCCTAACACTGCTATACCATGGAGAACACTTTTTTTTATTTATACTCTGCATTTGGTGGCTGGGGCATGTTTTTCAATGAATGCAGGCAGTTATCAAGTTGTTCTGCTGTTGGATGTAAGAAAGTTGTTAGGTTTTCTTGGATGTCATGCATGAATTTGGTTCTATTTATAATATGGAGGTTTCTCTTCGTAGCAAATAGAGGTGGAGGGTTAGGGACTGAAACGTCGAGATGGCATACAATGCAGAGGTGATCCGATGCAAGTTTGTGGGATACAAGGGTGGATTGCAGAATATTATCATCAGGTCTATAAAGAAACCAGTCTAAAATGTGACCAAGTTTATGGGTAGGTTGGTTAACTGACTGTTTAAGATTGAAAACATGAATGGAATCTAGGAGTTTTGACATGTATTGTTGACCAGGACGGTCAAAATGAAAGTTGAAATCTCAAAGAATAATTAGGATGCCACCTATCGAATTTCCATACTCTAGAAGATTTGGAAACTGCTCCAAAAAGAGAGATTCAGTCAGCTTGTTTTTTCTACTAGGAGGAGGATGGTAGAGACAGAAAAAATGGACTGACCTTTGTTCCAGTGTGAGTGTTGTTTGGACTAGTTCAAACGATGTGTGGCAGAAATTGAAGATTGTGTTGTACTTGAGGCATTTTGATCAAGGAATTCTTTGTAATTACAGCAATTCCACCTCCGCGAGAGTTCCGTGGGAACGACTTTATGGTGTAATCGCTGGGTGTTAAATCCACACACTTACATTCATCACCTGCGGAATGTAACCAAGTTTCTGTCAGGAAGAAGACGTCAATATTCTGGTCTTTGATAAAATTAAAAATTTCTGTGCGCTTTTCCGGTGATCCTAATGATTGAGCGTTGAATAATGCAATACGTAATGGTATCCCTAGGACAGTTGACACAATGGTTGACGATTTAAGAGGAATTTGAACCAGGTTATTAAAATTAACAACAGAATTTTTAAGTTGTTTATCCATTACGGGCAAAAGGGAGATAACTGGAATTCTTCCTGTTCTGCGCCAGCCAGCTTTGAAAGAACGTTTCTTTTTTCGCTTCCGTTTACATTTAAGAAATGATGAATGTATTCCCAGTTTGTTTATTATATTATGGACTCCATTATGCTATCTCTGCTTTGGCTTCTATTAATTGTAGATCTCTTGCTATAAGCAAAAGCACTTAAAAAATTGTGAGATCGCGTATCCTTTGATTACATGCAGCATGCATGAAACAGTATACACGCAGCTCTTGTTTATCCAGCTTCAGTCATGTGTATTTGTTTTTACCACCAAATAAATGCATTATGCCCATCTGGAAATGTTTCTTTCAATTAAAAACAAGCGCCGTCTCCCATGCCAGCCAGCTAATTATCTTGCACTCTACCTTCAAACATAAAATCCTCCAGTTTGAGTTGGCCAGATAGGGGACATTTTTGGTTGTGTAATGAGTTCTTTTGGATCAACCTAGTTTTTTTTTTTGGGGGGGGGGGGCTGTACAAAAAAATCTTTGAACCCTGGCTTAGTAGCAGCCCCTACACGAGGGAGCTAGTCCCATAGACAGGTTAATGTTTGGGATAAGTCCATGTGGTAGTTGTTGGCAAAACCCTACCCTGCTAAAATCAGCAGTTCTACGCTCCCCAGAAAGATTTGTTTAAAAGATATTTTCAAGCTATTTGTCCAATACATTTTCACTTGTTGGTAATAAAATTATACTGATATCATATTATGGACCAAAACTGAGTTACTGTGACCTACCTTATAGGATGTTTAAAAAATAATCAGAGTCCTTCCTATTTAAGCCATATGCAATGTACTTTGCAGCCTATTGACATCAAATATATGCTTCATGTGCTACAGAAGATAAGCAAAAACATGTCTTTAACTTGAATTTTAAAGAATAAAGGTAATAAATGCAGATTTATTCTCAAGATTTTGAATCTGCATATATTTAGCGCAGGGACATAGTCAGTTTTTAGTTAGCACAGCCAAATTTTACCTTGTCAGGATGAGTGGACAAGCATGTTTCTTGAGCGCTGGTTATGACTTGTGTACTAAAACTGAATTATTATGTGTTTTCTGTTGAATTTATGAAAGATGTCTTGTAATAAATTACCCTTTCACACTATTGAAATCAAACATGATGCATATAAATATGTCCTGTATTAGCATTTAGTTGCCTTTTCAGAATACTTTTATTCATTTATTTTTATTGGTATTTATTTTGATCATTTTGCAGAAAATGACACTTTGTTCTGTACTTGCATAAAGATTTGTGCATTGTGGAGAGGCTCTTATTGTTTACCCATAATGGTCATTTTTCTAAAATCAATGTAAGTGAGAAAGACTTAATTGTGTTGAGAAATGGTGTTAAACCCCAAACTACAATAGCTAAAAATAGATTAGTGAATTTCTGAAGCAAGTATGAAATATCTGATTGGATCCAACTTACACTACTTAGAAGTTAATAGTTTTCTCCATGATGAATTTCACTGTAAAATTTATTTATATTATTTGAATTTATTATGTGATAAGGAAAAGGAGTAGGCCAGTCAAACTTCAGATATAATGTTCTTAGGTCAGGTAATGCTGCCATCTTTGTATATCTCAAGACAGTTTTCATATTTCACTGTAAAAGAGTGCAGCGTTTACTTAGAATGACTGATTGAAGTTTACTCAGGGTTGATTAAATGGGACTTCAGACCTTCTGTTTCTGACGATGTGATGCTTTGTTCTTTAATGAAATAAGTTTTTCTCAAAGAAACATTTAACCTCATTGTGTTTGTGTGTGTGTGTATGTTTTTTTTTTCAACTTTATTTCTAGATTGTCTATTCCCAGCTACACATGATGCCATCTCATTTTCAGATAAACACTGCTTCCTTGGAAGTCTTCTTCAATACTGACATGGAGATGGAGATGAAGGCTTTAAGTGAATGTGTAAAAGATCTTAGACAAGAGCTAGGAGTACATAAACTGGAAACTGAGAAAACGGTGGAGTCTTTGAAAGAAGAATACAATAATCTTCTGATGCAGATGAAGGAGGAAACGAAAGACCAACTTAGCCAGCATGAAAAAAGAATTAGAACACTTGAAGAGGGACGCGACTCTCAAACTTCAGGAGCTACAGCAGGTAAAGTATTAGAAATGAACATGCATTCAGGTATGAAATATACATGCTATTTGCAGTATGAAATGTCCCAGTGTTGATTTTAAAGAACTTGTTTTTGTTTTTGTGTGAGTAGTTGATGGAATGTATAACGGATTTACTAGGACCACTTACATTCAGATATGATTCACAACCTGTAGAAACTATGCTCATAATGGAGTCTGCCATTGCTGATTGTAAAACATTGGACATAATTGATTGAATATATAAGAGGAAATTGAAAACTTTAGGTCAAGGACTTCCACCCTTATGACATTGGAGTCCATGATAAAAATAAACTGGTGCTTCAATCCTAAATGAGGTTACCATGAATCATTGGTTATATAATTTTATAATGGTAAAAGCATACACTGTACTGGACACAAGTAAAGAGAATATGGCTTGCTATCAGCATTCCTATTTAGTCTCACTTAACTATGATGTATAAACAATGTCCTATTTAGTCTCACTTAACTATGATGTATAAACAATGTCTTATTTAGTCTCACTTAACTATGATGTATAAACAATGTCCTATTTAGTCTCACTTAACTATGATGCATAAACAATGTCCTATTTAGTCTCACTTAACTATGATGCATAAACAATGTTAAAATTAAAAATTAGATACATTTTACGATGAAGTAACCTTTCAACAAAAGATCAAAAGCTATGAAAAGATTGCTCTCAAAGTTAAAGTAAAATAATAGTTAATTCTGACCAGCCCTTCTACCACAATAACATGTTATAATAATTATTATGTGGTCTCACTTTAAGAAACTCTTTGTACAATGGACACAATGCCTATACTCCTGAATAGACCCGCCTTCTATGTTAGTGGTGGAGAGTACCCTGGTAGTAGAGAAAAGATCATGGCTGCCAGACTAATGTAACACACTACTTTGGATGCACCTTCAGTAAGACAGATGGTCCAAAGGACTTTTATTAATAACCTAGTTCTGGGTCTATATAAAGACATTTAGTTTCACATATCTCCATACTTATCAAAGGTCATCACTGTGATTAAAGAAACATTATTCTTTCTTGGGCATAGTCTCTGATTGCAAAGGGTCATTTGAGTAACTTGACTTCTTAGCTTGAGTTGAACATCATGAAATCAGCCTTGACACCAGAAATGCAATATATAAAAAAAAATATCTGACCATTTGTAAAGTTAGTGCTGGTGCTGACCATAGGTGACAGAATAAAAGTCTTCCCTTATGGAAAAATAACTAATACCTGAACTATTAATTTGAGACAGGTCTCTAATGGTTTGGAAATAAATTCAGCCAATGACATGGAAGCAAAACTCTTCTTAGTTAGATAAATTGGCCATGAATTATCCTTGAACTGTGTGATGAGAATCCAATGTAATGCAATTTGTATAACCTTTTGTGCATGACAGTAGAGCCAAAAAGTGTAAAACATGCTTAGTTTAAAAGCAGTAATACATTTGTTATTATTGCATTACCAAGCCCCCAGTCCAAGGTTAATATTCCCTTCAGTTATTATTTATAGGTATTATAGAAATGAGACATGATCCAGCTCAAATTATTGTGATATTCTGATTCATTTCGACTATTGTCTTTCCTTTCCTTGTCTCTGGATGTGTAACATATTTTGATCATGTAAGTAGTAATTCTGGCATTTCTATGTCTTTATTTCAGTAATTTTGAGTGTTTTGTGAACTTCGCAGGTGATGCAGTGCTTATTCACTTTTAACACTTTTCTAACAAAATGGTGTTATTGTAACTATTAGCCACCCAGTTATTGTTTTTGCCTCCAGCTATATGTAAAGGCAGCCATGAAAAGGTTTAGGGGGACATACTCCCTACCTATTACTTAATATGTACACACAGATGCATGTCTCCTTTGTTACCCTTGGACTGATGAGGGCTGGGACATAACAAAATAGTACTGTGTTTATAAGAAAAGAAGGAAGGAACCTGCACCCTCCTTTTCAGGATGAGTCTAGAACAATTCCTGATTTATGGAGGTCACCAGCGCCCCCTGAGAGAGAGCCTGTGCATCAGTCAACAGTCACCAGGCACTGGTTAATATGTGAGGCTTTATTGACCTAGTGACTGTAATTGGTCGCTGGACACCTAGCACAAGTAGCCAGGAATGGTGATTGGGACTTGTGTCCCAGTTACTGTTGGTGAGTACAGTATTCCATATGCCAGTGATTGGATTGGGTATTAAGTCTTGACCGTCACTTTAAGGAAAAGGATCAGGCTGATTCCCCCTTTCTCCCTTCTTTATGTTACCATTCAATTCCAAGGAGAATGGGCTTGATGCTTTTCTCACCCATCATAAAAAGGATCATGTTTATAGCCCTCCATTCAACCCCCTCTTCACTATGAAAGACTGTTGCTCATCTTCTGGGTCCAATCAAGATCAATTCCTTTCTGCTGGCAGATTAACAGTAGGCTTTTACCAGCCCTTCAGCCATGAGGAGACGTGATGACAAGCACATGATAATAAAGTCCTCTACTCCAAGGGGGAGATAAAGAGAGATGATCCAGTTTCACAGCAAGAGTGGTGGCAGAAGAACATCTCCATTTTTGGTGAATGTAGATGAGTTGTCAGAGACTTATTTGCATCAGTGACCTTCTTTCCAGGTGACAAGCCTGTAAACAAAGTTACTGCCATCTATCAATAGATCAACTTCTAAAATCCTTAGGATCGTGAGGCATTAGGATTATCTCTGGAAGGAGATGAGGCTTTTTTAAGGCACAGCTGCTTCCTCCGTTTGCAGTGGTTTTGGATCTAACTCGAAAGTTATATTAAAACCATGGCATGACCCTGCAGCTGAAGAAGTTGGTTGTTCCCTCTTGTATGATTCAGTACATAGTTTCTTACTGGGGCCAATTGACCTCCTAATCTCCTATATTAAACTAAGGTGCTTTCCAGGTCCGGATATTAACTGGGTTTTGGGCCAATCTCTATTATATCTGCTGCATGTTTGTTACTCTAGCGTCCTAAGTTTTGGCTGCATTTAATAGTCTAGTTTGGGAGGATCATTGTATATTGCCAGTTTCCAAAAATTATTGCAGTATGTTGCCAAGACATCGAGACACATGTTTTTGACAACTATGGCACTCTTTACCAAGTTTCTCAATCTCAGTAGTAATGTTGCATTGGAAACATCTCAAGGTTTTGCTGATGTTTGACTAAAACATTTAAAGGGCTGCTCTGCTTGATGTGGATATTCTGTTATGAGGGTTAATTCCTATGGTGGCCTAGTGACCTGGTAAACGGACAAAGAAAAACTCAATCCTGAAAGGAGGATAGGCCCCCATTCCAAATATTTTGGACAGTGTCCCATTATAACTGTCAGATCCATTTTATCACCCCCCTACTAGCAATCCTTCAATCAATAAGTTGGCCAAAAAGACCAGAAGGATGTAAGCAGTTGGCAAAAGGGATTTGTAACCTCCCATTCCAAGTCTTCATTATATAATGTAGATGCCAGACTGGTTCTTTTTCAGAGGATTTGTCAGACAATACAGACATTTCAAAGGCCCTTGATACAATGAAGATGATTACAGATTTATTTTATCAAGGACCTAATTCCTCAGCCCAGCTGATGCCTCAAAGAGAATTGATGTACACCTCTTCTAAGTATACATAAGGGTTGACAAGAGAGGATGACGAACATCTGTCATCCAAGATTTAATTCCTAGATCATTCTAGTTTATACAAACAGAGGCAGTTTTGACTCCTCATAAATCTTTCCACATTGAACAAGTTTCTTCAGCAAGAGCAATTCAAGATGGAAACATCCACCTGAGTCAGGAATGCTATATGATTCAAGACATGTTGTTTTCTAGTTTGTCCAGTTAGGACCAGACATTATTTCATTCAACATAGAAGGAAAAACAAATGGCAACAGTGTTTCTTTCCATGCTTTCAAAGGTTCAGCCTACTTTCGGGCAGCTACCATTTTCTGGTTATTATTTTATCAAAAGAGCAAATCAGTCTCTATCCAAGACCTTTCTATTGTCAAACCCATAAAGTTTGGCTTTCTTATTCTTCCCATGTTGATGATGCCATTTCAAAAAGGTGATGGTTGAGAGATGAATGTCTTACTGCCACAAAATCAGTGCTGTTTAACTCTATTCTGACTGCATCAGCAGGGGTGATGAATGAAAGATGAATGACCATTCTTGGTCAGGTGAGATAAAATACAGTATTGTATATGAAGTGTCTTATAGGTTTAACTGACCATTGCCATTTTCACAAATGATGTAGTGCACACACACACACGCGCACTTGATTTTGGGGGTACGTGTGAGTGTAGGTTCATGTCTTACTGCCTCAAAGTCAGTGCTGTTTATTCTGACTGCATCAGCAGGGGAGTTGAAGATCACATTTTCAAGAATATCTCACCTAGTTGGCAGCACATATTGACACTGTTGCTCAGTTTGGAGACTAACTGCATTTTTTATATGATTGACAATTTGATGCATTTATTTTGTATTAATGAAAATCCAGGCATAATTGAGTTCTATTTTTCAAACAACATTTCATTTGCTTTAAGAAATGAATATGTCTAATCATATTTACTTGAATGAGCTTCTTCATTTATGTTTATGTGATCATAATATCTTCAATGTACAATTACCACCTTGCAAATCCAGCCCTTCTAAGCTAATTTTTAGATTTAAAAAAATAAGTTGTCTGCCTACATTGGTGGAAATGAGCAAATCGAGTGATCTCCCCTTGGATAATGAAATTGGTCCTAAATCCGATTTATACTTGAATTACTACTGGAACAGAATATATGTTCTGCCTCTATTGTGTAACTGTGAGGAGGTTGGAAGGTTGAATCCATATTATAATTGGGCAAGTATTATCAAATAAACATTTTAGCCAGAAACTGGTTTCTTTTTCAAATATGTTACTACATCTTAATACTTAGGAGAGTAGGTAATTGATAATTCTGATAAGGCAATTCCAATTCTGATAAGGCAATTTCTTTGTTTGTTTGTTTGATTAGGATTTTCAAAGTAGCTTTAACAAGTTTTCAGTCATATCGCTACGATATCTGCAGTGAGGCAATTTCAGTGAATCCCCAAGGGGTGCAAGACTGAGAGTCAAAAATCTCCTTGGTGTCAAAAATGTGGGTCAGACTGAGTAAAAAACAAACTTTGGTATCAAAAATGTGGGTCAAATTAAAAAGTTGGGGGTCTCTGAAGCACAAATGAGGGTAAAGGGAAACACTGCAGTTTATAGTGATGTCTAGCACTGGGGCATCATGCTACAGACATTTAGCATGTTGTCCTAACAATAACTTCTTAATGCTGAGTGCCAAGCAAGGCAGCTATTAGTACCATTTTTGTAAGTCTTTGATATGACTCAGCTGGGGATCGAACCCACGACCTCCCGCTCCAGTGGCTAATGCTCTAACCGCTAGATGTAAATTAGTTATTTTTTATTTTGTGCAATGCGTTTACTGGAATGCATCAGAAACAACAAACAATACTTATCTGGTTTTTAAGCACAAGACAGAAAATGTGTGCCCAACATTGGATATAAAATATTACAAGTACTTGAAGATTTTTCTTTGCTGATTTAATGTTCTATTATTGGTTTGTTTATTTTGAATAATTATTCAATGAACTCCTTAAGGTGTTTCATTTTTGTTAATTTATATAATGTGTTATATAAAGAGTCATACATCCTTTATACTAAATTATAATTTTAAAGTTGGATATTGTTTTCCAAGGGGGAGAACTTTCTTTGGAACTCAAAACATTTGATTCTCTAAAGACCTGATCTCTTTACTTTATTTAATATGCCATCTGTTACTTTTGCAGCAAGGTAAGCCAATCTAATGTAATATTACCTTATTAATATTGATGTATTTCACTCATTATTGAACCCATAGAAGATCATGATTATACATTGGTCTCCTTAAATTCCCCTCTCCCAACCAGACGTCACTTGATTTATTCAGCCAGAATCCCATGGTAAGACTTTTCTGTATTAAAGTACCTCTCAATGACAGATGGACATTAGATGTGGCCAGTAGTTGGTATATTAGTGAAAAAATGTCAAATTTACCCCACATAAGTAACCACATACTAGGTATACAAATAGAAATCTCTTGAATATTTATTGATTTCTACAATTAATACATCAACATTCATTCCAACATGCTAGTAAATAAACTTTAATCCATTCAAAGGGATAAGTAATCAGATTATCCTTATACTGCCAAGTACTTAGAAAGTTTTGTCATTTTGATAATTTCTATTATTACAACCAAAAAGTATGAAGGTGACAAACGCTAACCACTAAGAAGCAAATTATTGTTTTAGCTCAAGTCTCTGTAACATTTAGGGCAATTAGTAAATTAGTTTGTTGGCTGATGTGTCTTCTCCAATAGATTACAAAATATACTTGTTCCTTTGTAAATATTGAGTATCTTGTGTTACAACTACAACTTGCCAATGAAGGTATAAATTGTTGCATAAAGCCCAACATGGCATCAGACATTCTCAATGAAATCAGTGGACAATTACAATTACAGTCAGATGTTTATACCTTGATTTTTTTGACAAAGTGGTTTGCACCATGATTCATGATGATATTATATACTTATTATTGTCAGAATAGCATTATGTGTTACCTTGATTTTATTGACAAGGTGGTTTGCACTATGACTAATGATTATTACTTTGAAATTAATTACTCGTTTTCTACTTCATATATAATTATTACTCGTGTATGGCTGATGCCCTCAAGAAACAACACCCAACATACATATTCACTTTCATGCTACAGAAGGGGTGACTTTATATAAAGGGGGATGACTATACAAGACCATTTTAAAGGTTTCTGATCCAAATTAGATCTGAAATATTTCTTCTAAAAGGTTAAAAACCACAGCTAATCACATTCAAGATAATCTAATTAATATATAGATTGGATGCTTGGCCATGCCATAAACTCACTGGGTCTTAACAGCTATATAAGCTAAAACCAAAGGTCAGAATTTAACCAAATTTGAGAGAAGTAGCTTGCAAAGAAGGTCATTCATATTTATTCAGTTTGTGGCAATCCACCCTCATGTGCCCATATATAATAAAGACATATAAACCTTTATGGCCACTCATCTGTGACTAAAAATAGATAAAACTTTAATCTTCTCAAAACTGCTAAACAGAATTTGATTGAATTTGACAGTGTGAAGGCATAAATGGATTAAAATTTTATACAAATTATACCAATCTGTCATCACTGCTCCGGTGGTCTTGTGGTTAGAGCATCCACCTGAAATGCAGTAAGTCGTGGGTTCGATCCCCAGCAGAGTCATACCAAAGACTTTAAAAAGTGGTACTAACAGCTGCCTCACTTGGTGCACAGCATTAAGAAGTTAGTATTAGGATAGGTTGGCCTCGTGTAAGGATAATGTGACTAGGTGGGACATTATGCTGCATGTATTTGGCATGATTCCCCATTGCTAGACATCACTATAAATTGTCACACTGCAGACATTGTAGTGATATGACTCAAAACTTGTTAAAGCTATATTAAAAATCCAAATCACACACACTCACACACCAATCTGTCATCAGATATAGCTATTGTTGCAAAAGATAAACAAATCCTAACTTGATTTCTCAAAAGCCCCGTAATCAAATAATAAATTGAGTAAATTGACAGTAACCATGCGAGCCTGAATAAGACCATTTTAAATTTTTTAAAATCCAAATCAGATCAGAAATATGGCTTTTAAAAAAATTAAAACCACAGGCAATCAGATGCAAGTTTATGTAATTAGTGTAAATGGAGAAATTGAAAGCCAATCAGATGCAAGATAACATAATTAGTATGAATGGATGTTTCTGGTTATGGAATCATCCAAGACCTTAATGATAGAAGCATAAATTCCAAGAATAATAAGAACTGGATCAGATTGTGGCCTCCAGAGTCATAATATCACCTCATTAGTCTGTATGCCAATCTGTTATCGTATGTGGTTACAGTTACTAAAACAAAATAATCTAAATTTGTTTTCTCAAAATCCTTTTAATAGAAAAATAAAATCAGCAGATTTGACAATAAGCATGAAAGCCTCTGATGTTCATTCAAATGATATAGATTTGTCATGAAATATAATAGAAATTATCCTGAATGAATGTTGTGCAAATTTGTTAACATGAATCTAAACTGCCATAAGATATAGTCATGGTAATGAAACATAGAAAAGACTTTTACAGAATTTTGCCAAAGGTAAGAAAGTAATCTGTGATGAGGACTGTTTAGAGAAAAAGGTGTGGGTTAATGCAGAGTTCTTCCCCTTTTTTTAATAAATTTTAAAACATAAAAACATTAATTTTAGAACACAAGGTGCATGAATCCCAAACGAAAATGTTTTAGAAAATAAGGAAATAATGATAATAATATCATAATATAATTATATTTATAAAAAATCATTTGTGAAATACAGCAAAATTATTACAATCTTGTCACAGCGAGGTATTTAATTCTTAAAAGAAGCTATATAAGAATACATTAATAAATCAATGTAGCCTGAAAAATGAGGGTCTAAAATTGTTTCAAACGTGTATAGATAAATATATTTAAGTACAAAGATTTCTTCGCATATTTATGTGTATTTTTATAAAAATTACTAATGATTTAATGTGTTATGAAACCTGTAGAGCTCAATGTTTATTTGTTGCAAAGCTATCAATATATGGTATCATGGTACCAATTGTTTTTCCATAGACCTCAATGCTAATATTTGGAGTGATAACTATATTTTCTATCCTAATTTAGTGTGCATCTCACACACTGTTATAGAGAACAATGTTAAATTGTCAATTTGACGATGACAAAACCAGGTACTCCATTGCATTTAAGAGAGATAACTCTGCTGGAAGTAGACAGGGGTATGAGTTATCTAGTCACAACATACTTATTTTCAGTCATGTCTATGACATTTTCAAAAAATCATAAAAAATACAAAATATGATCTATATAGGAATTAACATAAATTCACATGTTGCCAAGAGGCTAAACTATTTTTTAAGCCTAACAGAAAGTACAACTCTTACATAATCCACCAATCATAGCTTGTCTTGTCCTTTAATACTGCCTGCAATGGACCCTACACTTTAAGCACCGCCCACATGGACTTGCGCAATTGGTACCGTTATACCTATAGCAAACCTTGATTTTTCCAATAATCTGTGAAATAGCTTGGGACTATATAAGTAACAAATGTACCTAGTCTCGCTTGTCAAAAACAATTTTAGGAGGTACTAAGCTATGTTTTATATGATTGTGTATAGAAATGTTATTCAGCTGTTTTAACTCTTCCTTTCATATCTTTGCTCCACTATCAAACTCATCTTTTGAAATAAAATGAATTCTTTTAACTATGAGTTGTGTTTTATTCATATTAGCACTTATCATACTTCACTTTGGTGATATGGGATAAATCACATTATGTCATATTATGTAATAGTAAGGTCAAAGGTCAATGCACTAGTTAGCATGTACCAGTTCTACTCTTAAAGAGACATTTTGATATAAAGTAAAGGACTTATATTTGTTTCACAAACACAGAAAGTAACAGCAGGGACAGGTGGACATGACCTAATCTTTAAAAACAGTCTAGGCTATCAACAACTTTCATTGCCTCTAAATGAATGAGGTCACTAACCCCAGTCCTTTCACACAGTTCAGCCTCCCAAATCCCTTCTGTAACATAAACAACAAACTTTCTTCCCTTAAATAGCAACTAATATTCATGTAATGAACCATTCTGTGATCACACCTTGTATAATACAACTTATAAGCACTTTTGGTTTAGAATTTTGAATACTTTGGGGAATAAAGAACAGAAAATGCCAAGAAAAAGTAATAAGTCTAGCACTTCCAAGGGAGTAAAAAACAGGAGGAGAGTCTGTTTCCAAAAGGGATGTGTACCTTTCAATAAAGGAATCAGATTTGAAAACAGCAATGTACAGAAATCAGAGAATAGAAAGTTTATAAAACTCACACGGGATCAGTATGTGGAGGCTATGCCGATGAATAAGAGTGACAATGCATTGGCACCAGTACTGCTGCGGCCCTTAGTTTCATCAAAACTGCAGGTGGAACAGTCTGCATATCCATCTGAAATAAAAGGGTAAATAATTTAATGCATACAGACACATGCAATTGGTACTGGTTCCACACAATAAGTTAATATTAATTGGCTTTGATTAAACCAGTGAAAGAATAATTGTTTATAAAAAGACAACACACAAACAGTAAGCTTTGCTCTGACAAATTATGAAAGCAATTCTACAGTAATTTGCATAATTATCCAGTGATTTAGTTAATATTGTATTATTAATCTTCTCATTATTGACAGAAAAAGTACTGAAAATGTCACTTTTTATTTCTTGAAAAGATTTGTTCCATGAAGGGAGATAACTTAGTGAGATACCTACACATGTGTAATAATTTTCTTTCCATGTCTTAATTCTCCATATAATAAAACTCAGTTCACTTAAATGTGATTTAAATTATATGCATTACATCAAAGAAAAAAAACAACAATATCAGAATGTGAGTGCTTACATAATCAGAGATCTATACATATATAAGTATTGTAGAGTGCCTGACAGTAGTTATTTTATTATTTGGCAGAGATGAGGAGTCCTCTACAAATCGAATAATAAATGTCCACCAGAATGAATTAATGTGGAATGCTGTATTCCGAGAACATGCAAAAGTATCCTCAACGTGTTTGGGTTTTCTGAAATGGGACCAGCACTCTGAGGAGCAATGGGGCCTTGGTTGGAGGGAACGGGCAATTTGTAACAAATGTAGTTACAAATCAAAGATGTTTAATCTATTTCAAGAAATTGAAAATAAAAGTTCTGGATGCAAAGCAGCCAATATAAACAGAGGGCTACAAGTTGGGTTGACACAAGTGTCAATGGGAAATGCTGGCCTAAGGAAATTACTCTTGTCTGCCAGCATCCCTGCCCCTTCCACAAAGGGGATGCAAAAGGTTTCAAACAAAATTTGTAAAGAAATCATAAAAGAAAATATTTTGGATATGAGATGTCGGAGACAAAAGCTAAGAGAAATTAATATTGCAAGGGAAAATCCACCTGATATCATTGATGTACAAGGAGATGGTTCATATAACAATCCTTTGTATTCTGGTGTTGGAAAAACTCCATTTCAGCCAGCAACACAAGTCTGCTACATACAGGCTGAAAATGTTACATCAAAGAATGACATTATTACCCTAACAACTAAAAATAAATTGTGTTCTCATCGCATACAACACCAATCAGATGAATTTAATATGACAAACAAAACCTGTGATTGTACTGCAAATATCAGTATGGAAACTAATATTGGTGATGAGGAAACTTGGGCCTCAGAATGTCTTCTTAACCTAAAAGAAGACAATTTTGAAGTGCGAAACATAACAACTGATCCAGATACAAGCAGCTATAGGGCTGCAGTCAACCTATACAGTCAGGGGATCACTCAGACTATCCCTAAAAACTTTATCGACACCAGACATTTCTCTGAAAACCACAGGAAATATATAAAAAGGTGCCCAAATTTGGTTCACATGATGCCAGGACTGACCAAAGCTGCTAGACAGAAAATGTGTGACAGGTTTGCCATTGACTTGAGTCCGAGGTGTCAGGTGGAGTTTGAAAATGTGTTTAATAAACTTAACGGGGATGCTGACAGAGTCAAGGGTTGCCTATCATACAGTGTCGATGCTATTGTACAGTGTTACCAGGGAGATCATAGTCTGTGTACTGATAATTCATATGCATGCAAGAGTAACTGGTTGGAGAAAAGTCCATATTTGCCATTTAATTTTAAAATACATGTAACAAAACAGTCTGAGGGCATTTTGCGGGATTGTATTAATTATCGTTTGGGACCATTAAATTTGGAAAAAAACAAAATTGAACACAAATACTCAAAAGGTTGAGGCAGCCAACAGGGTTTTAAGGCGTTCATTGCCAAGAAATATAACATGGACTAGAAATTTTCCTGGTAGAGCACACAGTGCAGTGCACTCTTTAAATAATGGGCCTGGGGAATCAATACTAAAATTATGCAATGCAATTGGCTGTAGAATTTCATTTGGAACTAGGGTTGCTAAAAATCTAGCTCAGGAGCAGAACATTTTTACGCGATATAAAGGTTACAAAAAATCACAAGCATTTAAAAAAAGGAGATGTGAGAAAAGAACTTATCTGTATAAATTGTATGAAGAATTTCAAGAGAGGAAAAATTACAAGAAAGGGTTATTGTTGTCAAATGTTAAAAAGAAAAGGGGAAAAGAAGACCATATATATAATAAATTACCAAAGATCACTTAATCCAGCATTTCTTATATGACACAAACCGGTCTATGACAACCGGAACACCTTCCCTGAGCCTTACAATGTTCTCTATCCTGGTTTATGGCATGCTGCTCTAGAACTAAATGTTTACTATTTATACATGATTTATTATGACATATATGTGAAATATGCAATAGGTGACCACATTCATCCATACGTGGTATATTGTGTTTAAATAAATTATTTTGCCGCATGTATGACAGCCTATGAGCAGACTCCACTGATACTGAGCCATCTGGCCATACAACTTTCTGACTGCCATAGCCGTCTTTATCAAATGCCCCCCTCCAAAGCCAGCATGTGTCTTCATCTGAAGATTTTATACATTTTCTATGTAAAAGTCTGTCAATATTAGACCAAAACTTCTCAATATCCATTGTTTAACCAAATGACACTACGACATTATAGAAATGGTGGCTATATATACTCGTTACTATGGATACACTGTGAAGCTGGTATTACCTTTAGGTATCACGGTACCAATTGTTTTTCCATAGACCTCAATGCTAATATTTGGAGTGATAACTATATTTTCTATCCTAATTTAGCGTGCATCTCACACACTGTTATAGAGAACAATGTTAGATTGTCAATTTGACAATGACAAAACCAGGTACTCCATTGCATTTAAGAGAGATAACTCTGCTGGAAGTAGACAGGGGTATGAGTTATCTAGTCACAACATACTTATTTTCAGTCATGTCTATGACATTTTCAAAAAATCATAAAAAATACAAAATATGATCTATATAGGAATTAACATAAATTCACATGTTGCCAAGAGGCTAAACTATTTTTTAAGCCTAACAGAAAGTACAACTCTTACATAATCCACCAATCATAGCTTGTCTTGTCCTTTAATACTGCCTGCAATGGACCCTACACTTTAAGCACCGCCCACATGGACTTGCGCAATTGGTACCGTTATACCATATCTAAATATGTTAATTTCTTTACATATTTTTATATACTTATGAAAAATGATATACTATAATATATATTTTTTGTAGAAACTGGATTTATAATATTTGCAGAGAATTCTTGTTAACATATTCCATATTTGACATACATGTACTTGAAAATTTTGAAGAAACATGGATATGTTTGTTGAAATAAGACATGTGACACCTGAATAATGTTTTACAGTGGATAGTATTGCCATAGTAAATTAAAATCATTTGTTGTTTATATATTTTTACATGTAATTTGCAATATATAAAGCATTTCATATATTTATAACCATTGTTTTAAACATAACATTTTTATTTATAGCTCTCAAAAACACACTTGACCTTAAATAAATCTTGTAATGAACCAGACTGATCCAACTATATGAATTAAACCAACAAATATTCTGGTCAGAAGTTCCATGTTGTAAACATTAAACTACTGAGTACCTATGGGTGGGGATCTCTGGTTTTCTACTTATGACGTCAGGTGCAATGGCCTCAGAAGTAACGATAGATCTATACATTATGATTGCAACAATTAACTCCCCTTATACTACCATATATTTGTTAATAAATTGGATTATAAATAGTTTCTAAGTTCCAAATCCTGGTCTAATTCCAGGAGAATTGGAGAGAGTCAGGGTAAATAGCTGGTTGTATAAATAACTTATTCTTTTTGTTCTGAGTAATGTATTCATGTATATTCTGAGTGCAAGAGGATAAAACATTTAATAGTGTTACAAGTATGTGTGATTCAAGCTTTTGTTTCCTCTCAAGAGTTTTAACACTTGTGTGAATATGCAAGCTATACAGGTTTGTGACATCAGAGTCACTCAGGCCTGTGTTTAAACATTTAGTAAACTGTGATGTCAACTACCCAAACTTGTGATATCAGAGCCACTCAGGCCTGTTTTTAAACATTTAGTAAACTGTGATATGTAATCTACCCAGACGTGTGATATGCAGGCCTGTGTTTAAACATTTAGTAAACTGTGATATATATAAACTACCAAACTTGTGATATCAGGGACACTCAGGCTTGTGTTGAAACATTTAGTAAACTGTGATATGTAAATTACTCACACTTGTGATATTAGGGCCATACTGGCCTGTGTTTAAACATTTACTAAACTGTGATATGCTAACTACCCAAGCTTGTGATGTCCGGTCCAATTTGGCTTGTGTTTTAAATTTATTATAATTTAATGGACTGCGGTATGTTACAAGCTTTTGTGGTGATTTATGAGGAAGATGTAATAAATAAGTAATATAATATAGCAATAATACAGATCAAATCTATTGAAAACATTATGAGTACTAAGAAAAGAAAGTTCTGTTATTCTTTCCCCCCATGCCTCCTGTCTGCACTCCCCAATTCATTAGATAGCATACATTTCCCCTGCAGTCCCATAACTCTGTAAATGTGTTTCCCCTACACTCCATTATTACAGTATATTTCATATTTTCTTATTCAGTCCATTAAATCAGCAGCTAGCATTTTTTTTTCTACTTGAGAGTGAAGTGATGATGATAATGACAATGTTAACTGTTATCACTATTATTAGTTTTGTTGTTCATATTGATGATTGATACTCTCGTGTTGCTGCCACCTGTGCTGTGAAATCGAACAACTACAATATTTTTTTCAGATGTTCGAGATATACAGCTGTTGTTCATCAAAGCCTATAAAGGTGTCCAGATCATTTCAGTAAATGCAGTATTGCACAATGCTGTCCACTGGAAAGACCTAGAAGACTTCTACACAGACATAGTCATAGAAGAAGAAGAAGAAAAAGAGTCTACCCATAGGATAAAGAATGAAAAACAGTTAAAGAAGGCAGTTACAAGTTTTAGACAGATTTTTGAGAAATGTGACAGAAAAATAACACGCATTATTCTTCAGGCACCTGCTGGTCAAGGAAAATCTACTTTTTGTCGGAAAGTTGTACATACCTGGTGCTCTGTTCAAAACAAACAGTTAAATAATCCTATTAATGATGGAACTTCTGACAGGTCTGAAACAATTGGTTTAGAACATGAAGATGAGATGCTCAGGTTTGATGTTTTATTGTATATATGTCTTAGAGACATTTCTGATGCGAAAACATTGATGGATGTGGTACACGAACAGTTCCCACTTGTTGAAACACAGGATCACATGTCTCATATTGAAGCATTGATTGGACAAGCAGAGAACAACAGGGTTTTACTTATTATGGATGGCCTAGATGAAATGGACATTTCATTATCTTTCATTGGTAAAATAATGCGAAGGGAACTGTATCCAAACCTGACAGTTCTGGCCACAACTCGATCCTGGAAGATAGGTGAGTTAGGGTTAATCAGATCAGCTCATTTTGACCTGTTGCTGGATCTACAGGGGTTCAGTTTTGACAACAGTATGTTGTTTGCCAAGAAACTTTTTGGCAACTACTATCAGGATGAATCTGCCATAGCACAGTTTCAAGAGGACATCTTGAAAAATAATGTGATCAGAAGTCTCATCCATGTACCACTTCTCCTGCTGTTCATTGTTCAAGTTTGGTATGTCATTGAACAGAAATCCTTTCCACAAACAATTCATGAACTTTACCTGGAAATGTTAGATGTAATAGTTAATAGATACATGAAGGGTAAAAAGAGGATTGAAAACAATCAGGGAAAGCAAGATCAGAAATGGCCACTAGAAAGTACAACTTTCAATGCAGATCTGAAGCTAAGGAAACTGTCACTTGTTAAACACTTTGGTGCAGATTTTCTGGCTGCTCTTTGTGAAGTAGCAAATCATTTCCTTATCAATGCCTATAGAGAAACTTCCCTGGTTTTTGATGAAAAGGATCTTTTGGAATTACTCGGAAAAGACGGGGCCTCAAAGTTGCAGACAGCTCTAGACTTGGGTATCCTATCCATGTCAGAATCACGAAGTACATTTCGTGAGAAAATACGTGTGACTTTTCTCCACAAAACAGTACAGGAATTTCTTGCAGCCATTAACATATGTTGTAGAGAGGACAGATGTAACATATTTCTTGATTCATTAATAACATTTGATGATGTGCTTCAAAATGAACAGATCATAAAGTTTGCTGCAGGCATTTCCACAACTCATTGTCAAAAGATATATGAAAAGATATATGAAGTATGTGAGAAAGGCAGACTAGAAGATACACTATCCAACAATTGTATGCGTTCTCTAAGTAGAATTTGTATAGATTGTGTAAGGGAAGCCCGTAAAGAGACTCTTAGTCTGAAATTGTATGGTATTCATGCAAGAAATCAAAAGATCTGGAATGAATTACAATCTGCTCTGAAAAACGCACTGAAAGTCAGAATTCAGATAAAAAATCTGTGTCTGCAATCATGTATCTTAAATGATGCTGAATTTGATTTTTTTGAGTTTCAATGTCTGACGAAGCTGAAGCTCATACATGTGACTGTCAAGGGTAAACCATTGCTATCAAAGTGTACTGAGCTCAAAGATTTGGAATTGCTTTATTGTACCTTAGATGATGATGTATTGGATTTGTCAGAGTCTATCTGTCTAGAAAAGCTCAGACTTAAAAATGTGAAAATGAAGGGTGAACTGTTGCTATCAAAGTGTACTGAGCTCAAGCGTTTGAAAGTGGATAATTGTACCTTAGATGATGATGTATTGGATTTGTCAGAGTCTATCTGTCTAGAAGATCTCAGACTTAAATATGTGAAAATGAAGGGTAAACTGTTGCTATCAAAGTGTACTGGGCTCAAGTGTTTGAAAGTGCATAATTGTACCTTAGATGATGTATTGGATTTGTCAGATTCTATCTGTCTACATGATCTCAGACTTAAAAATGTGACCACAGAGGGTAAATTGTTGCTATCAAAGTGTTCTAAGCTCTGTTGTTTGAACCTGAGTAATTGTAACTTTGATGGTTATGAATTGGATTTGTCAGATTCTCTCTGTCTTGAACAATTCATGCTTACAAATGTGACCATGAAGGGTAAACTGTTGCTATCAAAGTGTACTCATCTCAGGTTTTTGAAACTGATTAATTGTACCTTAGATGATGTTGCATTGGATTTGTCAGAGTGTACCGGTGTGAAATATATTTTGTGTAACAGAGTGACCCTGACAGGTAGACTACGGTGTACTCGGGTAAAACAGCTGATACTTGTAAATTGTAACCTGGGTGAAGTTACTGTGGATTTCGTTGATGCACTACTCAGTCTTGACAGTGTGAATTGGTTTCATGAACTCGAACTTGATAATGTAATCATGAGCAAAGAGTGCAATAAGGTGTTTTGTAACAGCCTGTCCCAGTGTGAAGAACTGAACAGATTATCAATAAAAAATTTGGATTTGTGTGATGCACTTCTCAGCTTTAGCTGTGGGAATTACTTGCGTGAACTCACACTTGATAATGTAACCATGAACAAAGAGTACAAGGGGGTGTTTTGTAACAGCCTCTCCCAGTGGGAAGAGCTAGAGAAATTATCAATAAGTAATGTGGATTTGTGTGATGGACTACATGAATTGCATAACATGAAGAGACTGAGTTATATTACCCTTGAGGGTGTAAAAATGGGGACATTGGATAAAGTGTTGAAAAGCCTATGCCAGTGTACACAACTAATGAACTTAACACTGAAGAATCTGGATCTGGGTGATGGACTACTCAGCTTGAACAACTTGGGGAAACTGAGTAGTCTCACCGTTGATAATGTGATCATGTGTAAAGATGGATACTTGATGCTGTGTAGCAGTATTTCCACCTGTAAACATCTGACATTATCACTGAAGAATCTAGATCTGGGTGATGCAATACCCAGCTTGGACAATCTGAATGAATTGGAACTGGTTAATATAACCATGTCCTTAAAGTGTGTAGATTACATCAAGTCATTAAAACCATGGCAGTTGTCTTCCTGTTTCAAGACAGATCTGAGCATAGAGATGATTGCTAACAGTTGTGACAAATATGTTGTGAACTGTGCATTCAAAATAGATTATCTGCATGATTATTATGATTATCTGGATGATGATGATGATATCGATTATGATGATTTTGATGATGATGATTCCGATGATGATGATGATCTGAAAGATGATTATGATCTTAATGATCTTTGAATTCTCTCTGTTTAATAGTACATTGGTTAAATTGTGACTGTACTGTTGAAGCAAAGTAAAACACAAATAATTACTAGATGATATACATATAAATGCATCATTGATGGTGCTGAAATGCTTTTAAATATAATGTATAATATTTAATTATTGGACTTTTATCAAGTGTGATGTCTAGCAGTATACCAACTATTTTCGAGATCAGTTTGGTATGTACCCATTTTAACTTCTGATTGGCTGTCTTTATTTATATATAGTTTAGACTTCAAACTAAGTCATTTTAACCAGATTCTCAGATGATCAAGTTCTCTCACCACTAATATACTAGCTGTATTGGCTTAAAATGGTTCAGTTGTGCTTATTGAGTTATTCCTCCTCCAAATATATTGGTTGCCATGTATAGCCTATCAAGTGCTGAGAACAATGACTTTATACCCCTTTATGTTTTAATTGCATTTGTCAAAATTTATTTTATGTAACTCTACACTAATTTAGACATTGGAATGTGTATCACAATGACCTAATTATCCTGCATGAGCAACATTTTTATTCTCAGCTTTGTTGATGGTTACACAATATTCTTGACAATCTGTTACCACAAGAGTAACTCAGATTTTAAAAAAAAATACATCTTTGTGACCTATTTTTATGCCAAAGTGATGTTTATGCATTCATTCATTCATTGCATCAAACTAGATCACCATGACCTTATTTTCATCTATGAGCAAATGGTGTATTTTCAGTTATTGAATCCTTACATCATGAATACCTTCGACAATGTTTTCTCTTAATAAGGTAAATCAGATTTACAAAATTTAATTGGTGACATAATTTTCAATCTTGGGTCGGGTGATACTTATAACTTCAACTGTTGTTTGTTACATCTTCAGTTATTTTTTATAATATTACATTTAGACTTTATTACAATATGTTCAACATAACACTGATGAAACCTTCAAGGTTGATTCATTTTAAATTTGTAGTAAATTTCCATTAATATTAATTTCTCCTGAAAGCTGCAACGTCACACTATCACAACCAATGGGTAATTTGTTTAAATCCTTTCCAGACTGAGTCAGCTTTTATGGTGTATCTTTTTCAAAGATTCTTCAAAACTGTCTCTGTACATTGTGTTACGTTTTGCATGAAACTTATTGGAGTTATCACCCCTGATTGTCAGACCCGCTCACTTTAATTTCTGTAGAATTAACATCCTTGAAGGTTTTTGCATTTCAACCAGCTATAATTATATTAATGAGACCTTTGATTTGTTTAGTTGTCGATATTTAGCATTACAGTTAGCAGAGTTATTGCCCCTGATTGTTAGACCATGCAACATTATTTCTGCACCTTAACTCCTTAATTATTTTTGGGATTCAACCAAAGTTTGTTTGCAGCTTGATTTACAGGACACCCAGGTTAAGTTTGATTGTCATCATTCTGCTTCTTGTAGTGGAGTTATAGACCTTGATTGCCAGACTCATCCATTGCTGTTTTGATGTAATAAATCCAATTAGTTTTTCATTTTATCTAAAGCAGGGGTCGGCAATCTCTTTTTCAGATTAATTACGAAAATATTGAGTGTGTGCTACCAGTCAAAGAGTAACAATGTTAAGATCAAGACTTTTTGCTGCCCTTAGTGTGCCACATAAAACCTCTTGACATGCCACCTTGCGAAATGTGTGTTGTAGGGTGCAGACCCCTGATTTAAAGCACACATGATACTTATGAAGTCTAGTAGGTTTGATTGTCAGCTTTCCACATTGTTTTCTAATGGAGTCCCTATCACTTGACTATTGGCACATCTGCATTGATTTCAGCGCAACTAATTTATTTATGACTGGATTTCAAACCAAATTTATCAGACAGATTGAAATCAACAGTTTGCATCATTACCTAGTGAATGTTTTCTCATAGGGTGTTGGACAGATTTGTTTTTATATGTGTACAATAGTTAAATTTTGATTAAATTTCAATAAAGTGTGGTAAGCTGATATATGTTATTGAGACATTGACTGACATTAATTGTCAGTTTGTTTGGTACATCTTAATGGGCTACCTTTGATTGTCAGTGTTTCTAAAGTATATGTGACCTTGGCTACAACATGATTTTATTAGTAATCTTTCTCTCTGTTGTAATAATTTTCATCATAGTAATTGTCTTTCTTAACATGGCCTCAGAATGTTATGTTACTAGCTTTTCTCTCATGGCTTGTATCTGTATTTTGATAATACATTGACTTTGTTTTCTCTCATGGCATGTATCTGTATTTTGATACACATTGACTTGGTTTTCTATCATGGCATGTATCTTTATTTTGATAACACATTGGTTTGGTTTTCTCTCATGGCATGTATCTGTATTTTGATAAATATTGGTTTGGTTTCATTTCCAGCAGTCAATCCACTTCATCAATTTACCAATTTGATGCTCAATGGTTGGACTGACACATTTTGGTTTACACACAGTAATCACAGTACTCGTTATAAATGCAGTTCAATATTGATAAATAGTCTGTGTAATTTCATTATTATATTACTTTTTGCTAATTGTATTTTGTGTTAATCTTTATACTGATAAATCATCATCCATTGTGTGTTCTGTATAATTAGTATCGTATACTGATAATTCATCATCCATTGTATGTTCTGTATAATTAGTATTGTATACTCATAATTCATCATCCATTGTATGTTCTGTATAATTAGTATTTTATACTGATAATTCATCATCCATTGTATTTTCTGTATAATTAGTATCGTATACTGATAATTCATCATCCATTGTATGTTCTGTATAATTAGTATTGTATACTGATAATTCATCATCCATTGTATGTTCTGTATAATTAGTATTTTATACTAATAATTCATCATCCATTGTATGTTCTGTATAATTAGTATTGTATATTGATAATTCATCATCCATTGTATGTTCTGTATAATTAGCATTGTATACTAATAATTCATCATCCATTGTATGTTCTGTATAATTAGTATTTTATACTGATAATTCATCATCCATTGTATGTTCTGTATAATTAGATAATTCATCATCCATTGTATGTTCTGTATAATTAGCATTGTATACTAATAATTCATCATCCATTGTATGTTCTGTATAATTAGTATTTTATACTGATAATTCATCATCCATTGTATGTTCTGTATAATTAGTATTGTATACTGATAATTCATCATCCATTGTATGTTCTGTATAATTAGTATTGTATACTGATAATTCATCATCCATTGTATGTTCTGTATAATTAGCATTGTATACTGATAATTCATCATCCATTGTATGTTCTGTATAATTAGTATTGTATACTGATAATTCACCATCCATTGTATGTTCTGTATAATTAGTATGTATACTGATAATTCACCATCCATTGTATGTTCTGTATAATTAGTATTGTATACTGATAATTCATCATCCATTGTATGTTCTGTGTTATTAGTATTTTATACTGATAATTCATCATCCATTGTATGTTCTGTTCTATTAGTATTGTATTCAGATGTATCTTAAGTCATTTACTTTGTCATTGTCATCCAGCCCGTTATTCGTTTTTACAGTATTTTACTCCCAATTACATGAATTATTGCAATTTGATTTTTTACTTTATGAGCAGATATATACCAAGTCATTATGCTTCTTCTAGATGTAATACATGTACCTTTCTGAATCAATTAAGTATTCTTAGACTATTTGTAAGCAGATATATACCAGGTTTAAAGCCTGGTGTGAGGTGACAGTTATTATGGTAAGAGGTTTATAGACTGGTGTGAAGTGAAATTTATTATAAGAGGATTATAGATTTGTGTGAGGTGAAAGTTATTATGGTAAGAGGTTTAAAGCCTGGTGTGAGGTGAAAATTATTATGGTATGAGGTTTAAAGCCTGGTGTGAGGAGATGATTGTAATGGTAATAGATTTATAGATTGTTGTTAGATTATGATTGTTAATGTAATAATTGTATGTGTGTGTGTATATATATATATATATATATATATATATATATATATATATATATATATATATATATATATATATATATATATATATAAAGTAGTTTTCAATAATCATAAATGTGACACATTTGAACTATTGTAAATCCACTGACTTAAATTCATCAGTTACATGAATCATTCTCTATTTGTTGATATGGGTGTCTGCTTGAGCTTTCCTTTCATCGACATATACTCAGTCATTTGTATCAGTTATATTGGTATTTATTTTTACAAGTTCAACATGATTGGCAACACTCAGTTAGCACTGTAGCGTTGTTTTGATAAATTATGGGGTAACATGATTGACAACACTCGGACAGCACTGTAGCAGTTTTGATAAATTATGGAGGTAACATGATTGACAACACTGACAGCACTGTAGCATTGTTTTGATACATTATGGGGTAACATGATTGACAACACTCAGTCAGCGTAGCGTTCTTTTCATAAATTATGAGGGTAACATGATTGACACCACTCAGTCAGCAATGTAGCATTGTTTTGATAAATTATGGGGGGTAACGTGATTGACAACACACAGACAGCATTGTAGCGTTGTTTTGATAAATTATGGGGGGTAACATGATTGACAACACTCAGCATTGTAGCGTTGTTTTGATAAATTATGGGGGAGAACTTCATGCACAGACTACACACTTGACACTTAAGATTTTGTACAAATTCTATTGCATGAATCAGATTTGTGTACTGTCCTTTCACTGAAACTAGTTTTGTCAATAATTAAGTAATGCCACTAATTTTTAACTGTTGTACACAATGTGTTTAAGAATCCATTATGGTTCAATTACATTGCTGTTCAGCATTTTCATCATCAGAGATTTATTTACAGATATATATGGAATGATATTCATTCGAAAAAAATTAAACTTTTGACTTCGTTATGAATATCAACACTCAGCCTGTACTGTGGCATTGTTTTTATAAATATTAATGTAAAACTCCACATTTGACCTAAAAGAGGTTTGTAAAACTCCACATTTAACCTGGAAGTATTTGGTAAAACTCAATATTTAACCTGGAAGTGTTTGGTAAAAACCGACATTTGACCTGGAAGTATTTGGTAAAAATCGACATTTAACCTGGAAGTGTTTGGTAAAACTACACATTTAACCTGCAAGTGTTTGGTAAAACTCTACATTTGACCTGGAAGTGTTTGGTGGTAAAACTTCACATTTAACCTGGAAGTATTTGGTAAAACACCACATTTGACCTGGAAGTGTTTGCAAAATTTCTATCAGATGGTCCTCATTTGGGTACTGTTCTTTGACTGTAACTAATTTTGTCAGTAAAATAGCTTTTGACAGTCCTCTATAATTGTTGTACACAATGTACTTGAGAATCCCAGCCTCATTTCATCATTATCCTCTATTGGAAGACCATAATGAGCGATCACACTGCTCTTTTGTATCAGGTTCTGACATAGACCAGGTGAGCATATTCTAGCACACTAAGACATAGGCCATGTGAGCATATTCTGGCACACTAACAGATAGGCCAGGTAAGTATATATAATATGTTAAGACTTGGAATAATTCTAACAAAACTGATAATTTATATTTTGTTGTTTTTTATTCTTTAGCTTATAATGGCACTAATCAGCCATGTTTTGTATTTTTGTTGATGTAGCTATTGTATTATGGATATCTTACAGTTAATATAAATTTTGATGTAGATGTTTTGATTGCAACAATGTTATTAAATTTTGTACAGTTGGAATGGCTCAGATACGTGCACATATATTACATGCTTGATTACCTGTCATTGTATATAAATAGTATGTTGCTTGGTGATTCCCAGACAATGTAACTTTTATTCTTCAGGATTTTAATAATCCATGTATATATGCAATATATTTCTTTAAAAAAAATAATTTGTATCTATAAATATTATAATGCCGTTTACTTGTATGACTTTTAGACCTTTGCAAGTATACAGTAGTTCCCTTAGGAATAACTTTGTTGTGGTTTTTTACAGCAAGGGTGGTTTGATTAGGAATAACTTTATGGCTGTATAAGGTTGTTGTGGTTTTTTACAGCAAGAGTGGATACCTTAGGAATAACTTTAAGGCTGTATAAGGTTGGTGTGGTTTTTTACAGCAAGGGTGGTTTGATTAGGAATAACTGTAATGCTGTATAAGGTTGGTGTGGTTTTTTACAGCAAGAGTGGATACCATAGGAATAACTAATGCTGTATAAGGTTGGTGTGGTTTTTTACAGCAAGAGTGGATACCTTAGGAATAACTGTAATGCTGTATAAGGTTGGTGTGGTTTTTTACAGCAAGAGTGGATACCTTAGGAATAACTTTAAGGGTGTATAAGGTTGGTGTGGTTTTTTACAGCAAGAGTGGTTCGATTAGGAATAAACATCATGTTGTATAAGGTTTGGTATGGATTTTACAGCAAGAATTGTTTAATTAGAATAACTTTAAGGCTATATAAGGTTTGGTGTGCTTTTTACAGCAGGAGTGGGTCTCATAGGAATAACTTTAAGACTGTATTAGGTTTGGTTTGTTGTTTGCAGCTCGTCAACACAAGCAGGTTATTCTGTACCAAGGCAGTTGGGATATCAAAACCTTCTCCAAAGATACTATCATAGCCAGGATGACATCATGGTAGTACTGGTCAGTAGTTTCACATGTTGACCACTAAGCCACCCTATGCTGACTGTAGTCCCATACTCTAACCACTGGGTGGCTAACCCATTCTGACCTTTCTTTTGTTTGATTAGGATTTGTGAAGCAGCTTTAACAATTTTTCAGTCACATCGCTACGATGTCTGCACTGGGTGGCTAACCTAATCTGACCTGATCGGAAACATTGTTTGTTCTTCTGTATACAAAATGTTTATTACATATTATATATCGATATTTATGTTGCCTGACCATTTTAATCATGCATGTATGTATGCAATGCTGTTCTTTAAAACTAGAATTTGTTTCTATAAATATTAAAGTGTTGTATACTTGTAGTACTGTTTTGGAACTTGGAAAATGTTTTTTTTTTATTAGGAAACACTTTATGATTTTGTATAAGGTTTGGTGTGGTGTTTTGTAGCATAGCAACACAAGTTACACCAAGGCAATATGGATACAATTCCTTGCCCAAAGATACCATGATATCCAACCCAGGCTGATAGTATTGGTCATTAGTTCGAGATGTTGACAACTGAGTCAACTTTACAGTAGTAATGGTCTTTAGTTCTGAATGTGATTCACTATTGAACTTGAACTTCTTATTAGTGAGAAGATATATTGTATCACAGTAGGGTTCATGGATTCTTTATATGGTATGCAGTATCACAGCAGGGTTGATTGGTTTGGTTCTTTACATGATATCCAGAGTCACAGTATGGTTGATTGGATCTTTATCCAGAGTCACAGTATGGTTGATTGGTTCTTTATCCAGAGTCACAGTATGGTTGATTGGTTCTTTATCCAGAGTCACAGTATGGTTGATTGGTTCTTTATCCAGAGTCACAGTATGGTTGATTGGTTCTTTATATGATATACAGTGTCTCAGTAGCAACAGGGGATGATTTTTTCATGATTACAGAATATATAAAAATAGAATGTTTTCTGCATAATTTGAGTGTGCAGATTTTAAAAAAATCCATATGTATGATATCTTTTCAAATAAATTCACAGGAAGCATTCAAACACATGTACCGTCCACCATTTTTAATATTGGTCTTTGTCAGTATTTGAAAAGTCCTGACCTCATGTTATTTCAAGCTTAAATTTGCATATTTCTTACGTATATTTTTATAGAAATGTTTTGTGAACATTCAGCTTTAAGAATAAATTGACTTTTTCTATGTTCCAGGTAAATCAGAAGCCCCCCTGTTCCTTTTTATCACATACCCAAACATTGTTTGCATTAAATACTATATTTTTGAGTCATACACAAGTTGAAATTATATCTTGCTTTTAAAATGGAATGTTTTCTGCTTAATTTGAGTGTGCAGATTTCAACTTTATGACATCTTTTCAAATAAATTCACAGGAATCATTCAAACACATGTACTGTCCACCATTTTTAATATTGGTATTTAGTCACTTTTTGAAAATTCTTTACCTCATGTTATTTCATGGTGAAAGTTGCATATTTTTTCATATGGTTATATATAAATGTGTTGTGAACATTCACTTCTAGAATAAATTCACTTTTTTATGTTCTATGTACTTCTGAAGACTTGTTATCAACCCCCCCCCCAACATTTTTGCATGTAATAAAATAATCATGAGTCATACCAAGTTTAAATTGTATGCTACTCGTACAACCAGTAGTGCATATTCATTAGTGTTCTTATAGAGATGTACATTAAACTGAAATCACAATTTAGTACATAACAATTGCTATTTTAGAATTTAGTTATCATAAGATATACTTGGTCAGTTTTCATATCTATGAAATAAAATCTGTGACAAAAGAAAAAAACAAATGTGTATCAGAGATAGAAAATAAACTGACACCGAGTTGGTTCTCAGAAATATTTATGATTATTTGCTTAAATGGAGAAATACTACAGTTTGATTTCTCTATCATTGGATTATGATGACAACATTCATATTGATATTCACAAAAAATGGCATTAAAATTTTAAATGCATTTGTTTTCATTCTTCAAAATTCTGAAAAATTATTTAACTTCTTTTATTTCCTCTTTTCTGTCTCTACTAAACATGAACATTTTCATTTTAATACCAGTGTCTCTGATAATATCTCGGTGATCACAATCACATACATATTATCAATTGTATCACTGAATCAGTGGGTGATACTCCAGCAGCTGGTGGACTGAACTGACCTTTTTTTGAGAGACCTCGTAGGTTAAAATAATGGTTCCAGCAACGTTGCAAAAAAAATCTTTCTTGGTGCTGAACAGGGGAACCCAAATAGACCTTTTTTTTTTACAGCCTTTTATTTACCGAAATAACAGTTCCAACAACGTTGTAAAAAAACAACCACGGGTCAAGTTGACCATAAATGCGATCTAGTCCAACGCGATATCGTGTTTGAGGATCGTGTATACTTATCGTTACGAATCCATGCGGGGTGGCTCTGGCGCCGTTAAAGAAATTTTGAAATTGATTATAATCCATATCGGAGCACCAAGTCTGACAGATATTTCTGAGTGTGTGTGTGTATCAACCCCGTTAAACACACACAACAAATTACAATTATCTCTTATCACCTTGGGAATCTGTGTGTAACGTTGAGTGACATATATCACATCTGTGTTTTTGTGACGCCCTCGGGAAAATATTTTTGGGTGGGATTATTTTGTTTATCTAACATTACATCGTCGTACACAACAAGATTATTAACGCCTACATCTATGTCTTCCACAGATAGCGCTTCGTCAATATCTGTGATAAACTCAATAACGTTATTGCCGGCAATCTCCGAAGCCTTTTCGTTGTAATCTTTTAAGACTTGATAATAATGCTGATCATCTACGCTCGGAGCAACTAAATATAATTTATCCCAAGTTAAATATTTCATTATCATCGTGAGCAATAACTGAGTTTTACCACTTCCGGACGGTCCGATGATTATCATTCTGATAGAATTCGGTAACAACTTGTGATGTTTTGTAGGTGGTTTTTTCTTTAACGTGGAAAAGTCAATAATTTCCATTAGAAAATAATATAATAATATTATGGATCTATATTGTGTGAAATGTAGAGTGCGTACACCAACTATTGACCTGACAACCACTACCACAAAAAATAACCGAGAAGCGGCCACTGGTGTGAAGTGTGTGGGATAAAAACATTTAGATTTTTTTTTAAAAAGCGCGGTGGAGATATCGCTGTCACTTTAACTAAACTTCCGGGACTACCGTGGGCGAAGTATACTGGAGAAAAACACCTTCCCGGGTATAGTTATTGTGGGCCGGGAACACGATTAGATATCAGACTCGACAATCAAGATAACCCTAACCCGGGGGAAAATCCGATAAATGCTATCGACAAAGCGTGTCGGATACATGATGTAGCATATCGGAGCGGTGATTTGCAACAGCACCATCTCGCTGATATAAAATTGATCCACGCGATAAATACAATCCCCGATAAATCACTGAAAGAAAAATTGGCAACGTTGTTGATAAAAACAGCTATGAAAGGTAAATTGATGTTTGGTGCTAGTATATAACAATGGAAAAGATTTATTATTCTCCGACGGGATACCACACAGGTAAGTCCGCGATTGATAAAGTTGCCAGCGCCGCTAAGGTTACTCACGAAACAGCCGCCAACTGGTTAGCCAAATAAGCGATGTGGCAAATTTATCTGCCAGGTCCAACAAAGATTAAGCGCGCAAGTTTTGATGTTGATATCCCAAATGAAGTTCATCAAGCGGATATATTATATTTACCACACGACAAACAAAAACGTTTGCAAATACGCGTTGACGGTGGTTGATGTGGCGAGTAGATACAAAGAAGCTGAGCCGTTATCAACAAAATCATCGTCTGAGGTTGCCTTGGCGTTCAAAAAGATTTATCAAAGAGGTCCTCTGCGTTGGCCAAATTTATTACAGGTTGATCCCGGACGAGAATTTCTCGCGATGTATCATCGTTAATGAAACAACATAACACCGTAAATTCAAAGTAGACACGCCGCAATTCATCGTGATCAGGCTATTGTTGCGCGATTTAACAGAACACTCGCTGATAAATTATTTCACTACCAATATGCCAAAGAATTTATAACACACGGACGATCTCGTGAATGGGTTAAACGACCTCCCGAAGTAATCTCATCGATCAACAATGAAACAACTAGCGTGATAAATATGAAACCCACCATCGCGATAACAAAAAAAAATATATAAAAGTTAAACCAATATCATATCCGCATGACATTTTACCTAGCAACGTCAAGGTGAGATATTTATATGAACCTGGTGAGCTTGAAGGTGGTGTTAGAAGATCAACCGATCCGGTGTGGAGCGTCACCACGCATAAAATATATTCTACGGTGTCGTCCAAACATAAACCAACACGCTATAAACTAGACCCAACCGCACCGCAACAAAGTTTTACTAGAGAACAATTACAGGTTTTTCCAGATGATACTCAACTACCGCCACAAAATCTCAAATAACAATCCTTCGTAGTTGACTCACCTTTCGCACTGGTGACACAGCCAAATAAATTAAATTTGACCACGATATATAATTGTCAACAACCCACATAATAGTGTCTGAGATGGTTAACCCCTGAGACGAGTGTATTGTCATTGCGTAACCCAACACCCACGGGGAATTATTTGCGCGCAACGCGTCCTTGACCGCGGATATGTCAACACATACAATATCATTTAACACCAATTCTTGCTGTGTCTGTGTTCCGGGAATATCTACAAGAATATTTTGCCGTCGTGTATCTGAATGTCGATAACATAGTGGTACAGGTTCCAACGGAAATTTATCTGTATGAATTTTAAATAATTCCCGTTGAAGATTATCTCGTTTTTTGTGTGCTAGCAACAACAAGATCAGCCGGGGTCCACGACTCCAAAAATTCATTAATTGTTGTTTTAGGAATCATCTCGCGGAACTTTAAACATTGTTCACAATCAGTTTTTAATCTTATCGCGGATTTCAACGTGGTCAATTCTTCATCGAGGGACCGACGATCCACAGTCAACGTTTCATAGTAATCAACGTTATTTATCAACCATCGATGAGGTGATTCTCCGCCGATCGGTGGTTGTTGACCGTGATCACCGCACATAATCACCGCGGTGTTCTTCGTTGTTAGCCAACCGAGAAATTTCCTTAGATCGGCGATCGGCACCGCACAAATCTCATCCCATATTATAAATCGAGGAACAATTTTTGTTCCCATGCGATCCTCGGTCCAAGTATCATTATCACCGCTGTATTTTAAAAAGCTGTGATTGGTACACGCGTTAACACCTCTAATTTTCATTTCACGGGCAAGGCGATGAGTTGGAGTTAGCACAATCATGTCGGATTTTCCAAATAAATCGATTACCCGCGTTGTATTTCCACACCCCCTAGGGCCGTTTAGATAAACAGTTTTATGCAGTGTTATAAAATCATACAAAGACGGATACTCGGATACATCCTCGTTGGTGTTTTTGATGTATGATTCTTTAACAGCAACATCAGCGGTTTCATCGTATTCGTGAAGCACTTCAGGCTTTTCTCGCCACGTACCCCACGATTCGGTGTTATCGAGAAATTCCGAAACTTCATCAAGGTAATCAAGTGGAAATAAAATGAGTCAGTGGCAACTCTACACGCGATTTTACGGAATCTGTTTATCATCGATAGCAGATTTATTAAGGTGTATTCTTATCTGCTGAAAAATGTGCGGCTACCGATGACACGGTTAAACAATTTTTTGTAATTTTATCTGCGAGATTAACATCGCTGTTAAATTTCAACGCCAGATTTGTCGTTGTTTGAAGTTCTTCGCCGCGATATAAATCACCGTTCACGCTGACGAATTGATCGTATACGATATCATTGCCGCTGTTAAACAACCACACTGATGTTGGATCGTTGTTTCTGCTACCCGCGATAACATCATATATGTTACCGCGGTAATATTTTATTTGACGATCACACGGGAATATTTTTATAGAGGGGCTCCACGCGTGATAATTGTGATCAAAGATCTCGATGGGAGCTCCCCTTGATTTATAGTGTCCGGAATCGTGTAAAACTTCTCCGGTTAGTGTCTTTACGATAATTGGAAATTTTAGCTTTCGCTCTAATGCGGCAATATCACTTATATCCGCGTCGTTTTCTCGAACGCGTTCTCCCCACTCGATAATAGTTTTCGCTCGTCGCGTTGTCATCCCGTTACCTCGTCGCGCGTTTACAAAGTGTTGTTATCCGCGTTTCAACGCAATTTAACCTCACTGAGAGTTTCATCCTGGACAATTTATTAATATCTGGGCGATTTATTTTGTGTAACCCGTATACGAGGGCTTTTTCCGGGTATGCTCTGCTGTAGTATCCGTTATCGATGGCGACTAACAACTCCGGTCTGGTGTTTTTACCCACAACAACTAATTTATTATTTTCGTCTAATACCCGTTCGCGGTGATTAAACACCTTCCAGCGAGGGTATCTCCCTTGGCTGTATTTTCGTTTAGCAAGTTTAACAAATTTAACTTGCATCGTGTATTTAGCGTTACCGCTGAAATCTATCCTGGATAAAATATCTCGCGCGCGGTTTCTACTCATCAAATACTTCATCGAGGGGGTCCGAAACGTCGAATACACAAATCCGCCGCCGTCTACGTAAAACTCTCTCTTGGCTTCTCGGATACTATTTTTTATCGGCGACAATTTTGAGGGAAATTTTATTTTATCGTCTAAGTCAAATCTAACACTGATTCTGGTATTTTCCTCATCTTGAAAATCATAGAATTGTTTTTCCATATGGTATATTAAGACAAATATTTAAATAAAAAATATTTATTTATTTATTATATATATATAACATGCACAGCTGCAATTGGTTACTTATCGGTACAATAGCTAGGTGTGGAAAACTCTGCCGGAGGGAATAATGACACGAGCACATAAAAAATATTCGACGAGGAAGTTGTGGTCCGCAGCCGTGTATCAGCTGTGGTATCGGCGTGCGAGGAAAATCTAATTTTGTGCTCGTCACGGAGGAAAAAATTATAGAGAACTTAAACGATATTACGATACACACGCATATATTAATCATTGTGCCGCGGTTATAAAAAATCCACAGGATTATGTGAACAGAAAAAAAAATATAACAGTCGATTTAGGCAAAGAAAATCCTGAATAAAATATATGAGCAACGAATGTTTCTCATCCTCATTACCCCAACTACGAAGCATCACGTGAAGGAGTTGTCAGACATCGACAACGAAAGGTTCCTATTGGAAGGGTTAGTAATACTGGTTATCTATTGATTACGGTTGTAAGTGGTAAACAACGAAAATATTATCTCGCTCACAGATTTATCATTGAAATTTTCATCGGGGAGATCGGTAACGGGTTTGTGGTTGACCACATAAACCGAAACAAATTAGATAGTTACGGATTGTGACCCCGCAAGAAAATTCTTTTAACAAAAATCCTCAACGATATAAAAACTATACACCGAGACCTGTAACGGCGCTTTACGATAACGTTATTGAAGAATTGAAATCAGCCTCTAGATATTTTGATATTCATGTTGAATCTGTGAGACGAGTTGCGTCAGGTATATATCTGACAGTATATTTGAGCAAGTTCAACCGCAGAGTTTCGTTTACATACGCGTAATGTTTTCACTCGCTGAAACAGTTGACTTAAACAAATATTTTTTTTCACATTTAAACGTATTTTTTCATATATTATTATATGAACGACGACAACGTATCGACGCTTTAATCCGAACTCGACCGTGTACGACATCTCCACGACGATAAAGTTTTACCAGCGAGTATCTCGACAACGAGTATCAACGAATAGTATCTGCGCGACGACTAAGTTTTCCTACATACCGGTCGGAATATCGCATTGCAAAGATTCTACCACGACAACGCGATCGTATCATCGCGACAACGCCAAACCCTGAATTTGCTGTCGTATCAACGCTGATGAAACAACTATTAAAATCTATCGGTGATATATTCAACGAGGAACAACGAATAGCCGAGGCTGCGAGCGAATACGACAACAAATATGTGAATGTGAATTGCAAAGTAATTTCATCGTGAAAATCGTTTACGATTTCAACAAGGATTTTCAACGAATAGTTTTTTTTTCAAAAATTCACCCATTTCACCAACACGGTGTGAAAACATCTTATTGAGTTCATTGTATTCACAGGCTTTTTTCATCTTCGCGCACTCCGACGATATACCATGATAACGCTGTTGGAGATTGTTATAGTGTTGTTCTAACGCGTTGTATCGCTGGTTTAATTCTTTAACTCTGTTTTTGTTTTGTTTATCCGCGATTTTTTCCTTGATTTTTTTTATCGTCGGTTAACTTGATTGAGATTTTTTTCTCTCAGCGACAATTTCATCGGTGAGTTTTGCTTTGTTGTTTTTTTTTTCTGGATTAATTCTTGTTCTAACAACACAACGCTGTTTCGTATATCAAAAACCTCTTGTGCGAGGATACGTTTCTGCTCAAGATAACGTTGTTTAGCTCTTTTGGTTGGGAGATCCTTTTGTGACAGCGGAACTCTGTAGGATTTTTGACCACAATTTATATAATCGCTCTAGTCCAATTTTAAATTCTCGTGAAACCTCTAAAGGGCGTTTAACCCCTCGAGCAGCGATTATCAATTTTTCAACATCGGTGGTTAAATATGTTTTGGTTCTTATTATATCAACGCTGATATTTTCAGTCAGAAAGTTTAGTCGGCAATCACGGGAATAAAACATTTCAGTCAGAAATTCGAGTCAGAAATTTTAGTCAGTTGTCAAATTTGCTTAATTTTTATTTTTTTACGTGGGTGACCAGTGGGTGAAAAATCCTATGGATGCTTCACACTTGCAATTTCAACTAGGATTTTTCAAGAATTTCTTTGAGTTCATCAACGCGGATACACGAGTGCGCGTATTGCATAATTTGGTCGCGACTGCAACTAATTGTTTTTATAGTATCCTGTTACAGTTGTTGTTGTTTTTGATCAGTCAGCAGAAATTTATCGTTGTCACCGAGGTTATCAACGATTAGTTCAACGATAAAATTCGTAGGGGGGGGGGGTCATAGCTGAAAATTTCCTTGATCGCGTTTTCAAGTTTATGTTTATCATAAATAACTATTCATGCGTGATGATACATATTATTGTAAAAGTCTATATGCTTCTAAATTACGATGAAAATCCTTTGTTGAAATCGTAAACGATTTTCACGATTTTACATCTAAAGTTATTTGTAGTTGTTCCCCTCGGAGATCAATAAAGGAAAAATTCTTGTCGGTTATTCTAAAATTCATCCTCGAGATAAGATTATTAGTGGTTTCCAGGTATGTTAAATGAGGTGGATTCATCACGATTAAACTCCTCGGGGAAACATTTGGTGAAAACGTGTACAAAATGTATCCGAGATCAGCGTTATCTGATACCGCTGTGTCAACAGAATAACTACCTAACACCGCATCACAAATAACGTGTATGGCAATCGTCGACGATGCATCAACGTTGCCGGGTGATCTGTGTTTGTTGTTGTCGTACACCGAATTATTCTACCGTAGAATTTCCACGGGTTGATTTATTTTGAACCATAACGCGTGAATCCGTGGGAAAAATTCGTCAATTAGATCTCGCAAATTTAGATCTGGAAATTTAAAGAAAACTACGTTTGTATCAGTGAGTGAATATACCCGCTTAAACTTTTCTTTGGTGGGAGATCTATTTTCGTGCACCAACGAGAGTAAATCTGTCGTTGAGATAATTCATATCAGCGATAATTTGATTTAGTTGTTGTTGTTGCTGTTTGATCGTTGCACGTGAAGTTGTTAAATCGATTAACAGAAATCGTTGCAGATAATCTCGAAGCTAGTTTAATTTTGTTTGAAATAATCGTTTCATCGCGTTGAAGATCCCAAGCAAACTTTTCTGTGTGATTATAAACGTGCCTTGGTCGTCAAGAGCAAATCGCCATATTATATTGCCGTACTCGTTATACTGATAACGTCCAAGTACATCAGTTTCTGTTCCGTCTTAGACTTCATACGAAAATATTTGATAGATCTTGCTGTCTCAGAGAAAATTAATGTCAAAATCGTAGTTGAATTTGGGATCTTGATCAGTGAGGAAATCAGATTTTTTGGTTCCGGTAGCGCGTGATGAACCGCGGGGAGAGTTTTCAACCACGCTTCGTGGATCCGCGGGAAGAATTCGTCGATGGTGTCACTGAGTTTCTGGCGCATCCATGGTACGTTATGTCCTGGAAGCTTAATAGCGGGAATATATTCAACGCGGATATTGTGTACCGCTGCAAATAATCGTTTTATGTCGCTTTTAGTATCATTTAATATAAGTTGAATCATCCGCGAATTATACTCATTCATGTCGTCTATAATTCATCTCGGTTAGGTGGAGTTGTTCTAATTGCTGTCATCAAATAACCTCTAAATCGCTCGAAATCGCTATTCATCGCTGTAAAATCTATATCTATATATGATTTGTTGTGTATAATATACTCAATGGTTAGAGCTTTTTCTCCTGTAGTTAAAATATTAAAATAATCATCAATCGGTGAATGGTATGTTAACTTATCAATGGGATTTTTATCGTAACCGTGATAATCTTCATTCGTGAAAAGAAAGTCTTCTTTTAGTGGTTCACGTGGGAGATCTTTTATGTCAACGGTGCCAGAGATATACTCTGGCCAACCCAACAAAGCTCTAATTGAGCTATTATATATATCTACGGCGTAGTCAGGTCAATTTATCTCGATAGTCGTCGACAACAGTGGTTCGTGACCTTTTATTTCAATGGGATATTTATCAGGACTATCTTTGATGTCTATTATATTTTTTCCTGTCATTGATTCAATATCATCTATGATGGCTGTGTTGATAGTTTCGATGTCATATACGCCATCGGGTAGGTGTAGTGTGTGCCATTCCTGTTCACCTGCAGTTCCATATGGTTTGACTTTACTTTTATACGAAAGTAAAACTATTATTGGGTGGTTTACCATTAAACGGTTCTGATCTTACACTGGGCCAGCTATAGTAACATCTTAATTGAGTTATACTATTTGTGATGCTGCCAACGGAGGTGAAAATTCAACGCTGAACTCTGGTATTTTCGTTACCAGCGATATCAATTTTATCTTTGTCGTAGCGGTAGTAGTTTTTGCGACGATGTCTGCGACATTGTTATTATAACTGTCACGCTCTAATTTTGACATCGTTGAATCGTACAACCGGACCATTGTCGAAAACTCATTGGATATAACAAAATCATCGAGCGACGATGAAATCATTGCGGATAATTGCGTGTACGCCTTAGATACTACATGGAGTTTAACCGTGAAGTCGTGTAGTTTTTGCTGGGAACACGACAATATATTTTTTGTTATCGCGGTGACTATTCCCGCGATGGTCGTTGCCGCGGATATACATATTGGAACAACGATCGGAGTGATCATCGTAACCGACGATAGTATTATGCCGGTGCCAGCGATAACACCGGACACCGAATATATAGTAACATCAATGATGTTGATTTGTCGACGATATTTCTTTGCTGCCGCCCGGTATTGTTCAGAGAACGCTTCGAGTTTCGTTTGGAATTCTTTGACGGTGTCATAGCGGTATTGTGATGACATTGTCATTGTTATTTAAAATCGTTTACGTTGAATTTGCTAGTGAATTTAATTTACTTGTCACTCATATCTACAACTAATTCTAAGAACCAATTATATGGTCCTCTAACTACAATATCGCCAATACCCAAAAATGAATCGATATTTTCAACAAATATCGACACTGTGTTAACTCCGCTTATATCTTTTAGATAATCTGGTTCAACAACTCTAATATCAAACTGATACCTAGAAACCACTGTAAATCGATAAATACCTTTGATAGTTGTATCAGTTATGATTCTACGAGGTAAACCGACCCACTCTTGTGATCCACGTTTGATTGTGTACACGTTATTTACAATAGCTTCCTTCGCGTGAGGTATTTTTACTTTTTCAAGTTGTTTTTTTATTGCAAATATATCACCGAGGATATCCTCCTCATCTTAGATCCGTTTTAGTCTATAAACATCGTCAACAAGATTTTCTATTCTACGGATGTGTGGTTTTTGATCATCGAGAGTTTTTTAATCGCGGCTATTTCATCGATGGATGTTTTTTGATTATCGAGAGTTTTTTTAATCGCGGCTATTTCATCGATGGATGTTTTTTGATCATCGAGAGTTTTTCTAATATCCGCAAGCGATGTTGAGGCGGTCGGCGGAGCTCAAAGAAAGGCACAACGATGTTTCTTCGAAGTGCGTTATATTGTTTTACGTGATCTTCGTGGTCGTTATCAAGCCATGCTAAATCGCCCATGGAGGTTTTTATCGATGAAAGATTTGGTAGTGTTACCGGTGGATAACCAAAAAGACTTGTAATAGATTGTTCTAAATTTAATTGTTTTTCATCGATAGATCTTAATTTATCTATAACCGTTGAGATAAGTATACCTGGTTTGAGTTTACCCTGATCGGAAAATAACGAAATAGAGTTTTCGGCTACGCCGCACTGTTTAACAAAAATATCATTTAAGGGAACGTTACTAGTTTTTAGCTTACCTTGACGATTTTCAAATACAATAATTTCATTAGTGTCTATGTCATTTGTGGTTAACATATTTGACAATTCATCCGATTTGTTTTTTTTTTATTTGTTCGGCGGTATCCCCTCCGCGGGATTCTTCTGTGTTTGATATCGATGAGATAGCTCTATTTATCATTCTTTTTACTTGCCCGATAGTAACAATTTCTTCGCGACGACGTGGTACTGATCTTCCTCAAATATCTGCCATGTTATTGTAAAAATCTTTGATTTTTCTAATTACATATTTCTCTTTAAGTGATTCATCATCGTGTACTCGTGGACGACTTTATGAGGTAATTTCGACGACGTTGAGATAGCTGTCAACGCGTTAAGGGTTTCTCGTCCACATATCGGAGGATCGGTTAACGTTTGTGTTGGTAGCGTTGAGTACCATATTGGCGTATTATTCAACTTAGACACATATTTGACAAATTCCCTTGGTGGTGGTAATCCATACGAGCCAAATAAATAATTGATTTAGGGTAAATCGCGTAACACACCCAATGCGTTCCAGGTCCAGTGTTGTCATCTAGATTAATTATACCAGTTTCTGGGTTATGTGGTGTTTCGGTAATTGATCTTTCATGAATACACCTCTGAAATGTTTTATTGAGAGTTTCTTTACTGCGTCGGTGAGGTCAAAATTAGACATTGGAACCACTGAAGTTACCCCAGCAACATTTTTGCCAGCGAGAACGGACATATGAAACCGCATTGTTGAGCTCCCAATCCGCCCCCGTAGTGTCTTGTGTACCGGCTTCCCTTCCCGGCAGTCTGAAACCCTTCATCTTTTTTAATAACCCTTTCCCAAAATTTTACCTATAAGATTACTACCAACAGCGCCAGCAGCGCCTAGTCCAAGTGCTTTAAGAGCAGGAATAGCTAGTGGAGCTAACGCAGCAAGAGGAAATATTTCACCGGATTTAGTCATATCGTTGATAGCGGCTTGTGAAAAAGTGAACTTAACTCCTGCACAAGCTTTTAACGCGTTATTAAAACGATTCAGTTGAGTTTTTGTCAACGATAACTTATTTGTTCCACCGGTCATTTGTTCACGTTTTAGCGTTATCGCTGTGCCACACGTAGTAGAATTTTTCGATTGTAGTTTCTTTACTTGACCAGATGTCAGGGTGACATTAACGTGATTGTACGACATTTTATTTAGATAGTGATCATCTAATTGTCTCGTTGAAACCCTTCGGATTTTCAACTACATGTTTTCTATCGGTGCGTCAACGACTCGCATTTTTCCACCACCACCTTCAAGCGTCATAGATTTATCACTGAAAATAACAGCAACTGCTCTAAATCCTCCAAGAGCATCGCCGATACGAGCCTGAAATTTTACGTCAACGGTTGAATGTTTAGATAGATCAAGGTGTTGCAGCGAAAGGTAATAGATCGGATACAACTCTTTAAAATCCCACTGCGATATTTATAGTCCAGTATCAATGTTTTGATCACGACCCATATAAGACCACAATCTTTAATACACCCTCGATATTTGATTGTTATCATAATCGAGAACAAGTTGTTCTGCTGGTTCTTGTTGATTACTTATTCGTAGTGATACCTCGCTGACACTACATCTATCAAATATCATATGGGACCGAAGTTGTAAACTAAAATTTGCAACCCCCTCTATTTTTTGATAGATATGTCTTGGCGCGGAAATATTTTTCGTTAGCGCAAGCTGCCAAGTAAAAATACCAACAACGTTACTAGTTGTAGTAGCTGTTGTAATATCAGACCAAATCAATAACGATTTTCCTCCGTGATCCATAAAAGATAGCAACCGAGTTTCAACAGCCAACGATGGAGTCATAATTGGCGTCCACAACGATAATTGGCATCCACAACGATAATTTTGTTAATTCCACTTCACCATCGGCAACGGGAGCAGCACCACGCCAAAGAGCGTAGTCATCAGTTGATCTTCGCGTGAGCACTACGGTGTGACTAGCACCAAAGATAACTTTTCTGATATCTCTACAAAATCCAAATATATGCGATAGTGGAATTGCACACGAAAATCTACCAAGGGAGTCTATCATCTTTTTTCGCGCTGCAAATCCTGCGTTGTAATTAGGATTATTACCCACAACAATAGCTTCAACATCAGCATAATCATCAGCAGCTGAAACCTTCTTTGGTCGTCTTATCGAAAACGGATTGTGATCAGCGCTATTGGTAGTATCCTTCGCAAACATCATCGAATGCCCCGCAGACTTAATAAAATCGTCAGAGTATCTAGCTAACCCTGTTATCGTCGTTGCAACATCAACATCGTTATCGATGGATTCGATTTTAGTAGAAATAATTATATAATGCGCACTACTAAACAGCGCCATTATGCCATTGTTGACAAACCCGATCGGAATATTTTTGAGATTATCAGCAGTTTTAATGGGGTGTGATCGTGTTTTACTAGTCACCCCTCCACCTCGATGAATGCTTCACACGGCAAGAAGTATTTAGATGTGTCATCAAAACTAAGTTCAATTCGTGACCTTGTATTTGGATTTTGAGCGTTATACGAAAAATATTGATAATCGCGTATAGAATCATTTTTTCGTACAGGAGCATCTATGTCAAAAGCATCATCGATTTCATTTTTAAACATTTTATTAATTTCAATCGCCGTCTTGCCATTTTGTTAATTGCGCTACCTGTCTTAGGTGGCATTTGATTAGTAGATTGTAGTTCTTTTTCCTCTCGCCAACGACATAAGCTTTTATTTTGCGGAATCAAACGCGCCAATAGCAAGATTACTAGCCCTGCTACCAACTTCTGTACAATCTTATCACAGAGGACTCCAATAGCTTTTGACGCTATTTCTTTCCCGATCCGTAGCAGCTTTGGAGCAACTCGAGTAAACAACCCAGTGACAACATCACCTAAACCATCTCCGTATGTCACCTTGTACACTGGCAACCGTGAATTTACAACGTAAACAGGTCTTGCTCTGCTCATACTAAGATGTGCTATCATTTTATTTAAATGCTATTTATCTAATGTGGTGATCAATCGCTGTGATAATCATCAGTCAGTTCATCGATGAAACTACGATATAGTCCAATATCCATTACACGACCTTGAAATAACCGTTGAAAGATTTCAACCGCTTCGTTAATTATCTCCGGAGAATTATTTCCAGCTCGTTTTCCTCCAATGAGAACTTCTAACCGTGATATATCATCAAGGATACTTCTTGAACAGGGTATATTACCACCGTGATAACCCAGACCGGATTTTTCAGGTATATCCTGCACGAGATCAGCTTCAGCTTTTAGTTCTATTTCCTCCGGAATAGGTTCTTCATACGGTGGAAGACCTTTTAATACATCTTGTACTTTTTTTTCATATGCGACAAAATTAAGGTCTTTTTGTGAAGTTGCAGGTCCACCGTGTTTTCCCAAATACGTTTTTTTTCTACCACTGGTCAAATTCTATACGTTTGCCAAAACTAGTTTTTATTTATCTTTCTTTTTTCTTAAATGTTTCAACCGCATATCTAGCTAGTTCATCATCATTAGGTTTATTTTCAATTTCACCCAACGTTGTTGTTGTAAATGTTTAATTGGGTCGATATATTTTCTCTCCGCTTGGATTTGTCCAGGTTGTTCATCTACTGGTTTAGGTTGTGCAGCCACTATATCACCAGGAAGATTTTTTAAAGATTCTTTAATTTTTTTTAGTTCTTTTTGCTATCTTTGCAATCTCTGTACCAACTTTTGCGGTCTCTGTACCAACTTTTTCAGTAGCAGCAACAACTTTTTCAGTTGATGTAGTTATAGGCTTAAATAATTGTTCGGTATCAGCGGTAAAATCTAACTTTTGTTGGTCTTGAGCTGGCAAATTATCTCTGAAAGAATCTCTCACCGGGAGAAATTTCTTGATCGCATCCAACCGTTATCTAGTTAACCTAGTTATTTGTGCTTCTCCGACGTTTGACAGTTATATAAAAATTATATCAATAATTCATCATCGTAAATGGAAAATCTTTGATTTTCAAAGCAATTTTAATTTGTTTTTAGTGGCGCTCGAGCTACCAAGTATAAACGATCCTCAAACACGATATCGCGTTGGACTAGATCGCATTTATGGTTAACTTGACCCGTGTTTTTTTTTACAACGTTGTTGGAACTGTTATTTCGGTAATAAAAGGCTGTAAAAAAGAGGACTATTTGGGTCCCCCTGTTCAGCACCAAGAAGGATTTTTTTTACAGCTTTGCTGGAACCGTTATTTTAACCTACGGGGTATCTATAAAAAGGTCTGTTCAGTCCATCTGCTGCTACTCCCCTCGAGTCTCTAACATCGAAAATATATTACACAACATACATCGTACAAACATTTTGTAATAAGTTTGGTATCGTGAATGACAGCACGTCTCTATAATCATATTCCTTGCTATAAACGTCTGCCTTTTCATACAATCAAGTTTTCGTCGTGTGTTTTTTAATCCAAATTATGTCGTATTGTTGTAATTGTTTACAGTTTGTACGTAACGAGTTATCGTTCTTGCTGGCATGCGTGACCTTTGAAAAAGACGTTATTTATGGGTTTTCCGCAAATATTCACACATATTTTACCATTATTCTCGTAAAAAGAACTCCAAAGTATTTAAAAGAAGGCGTAGGTGAGCGTATATGTTCGTTTATTTAGTTTTTCAGCGTTTTAAAAAATTTGGGTTTCTTTTTCTTCCGCTCAATAAGTTGTAGAAATGGCCCAATGTCATATACGCTAATTATATATATTTGACTTTTGAGCCATAAATAGATTCGGAAGTAATAATGTCGGCTTTTTACATATTAAAGCGGAGAAAGTACCAGGGGTAATGAGGTTGACATTTTGAGAAAACGTTAATCTTGATCGCCAGTGCCCTCTAGCGGCGTCCCCTGTTGCTAGTCTCAGTATGGTTGATTGATTCTGTAAATGATATGCAGTATCCGGTATAGTTGATAGATAGATATATAGGATTAGATTAGATTACATTAGATTAGATAGATTACATAGATTAGATAGATTACATAGATTAGATAGATAGGTTAAATAGATAGGTTAGGTTAGATAGATATATTAGGACAGAAGTTTTAGTAAAAGTAACAAGATAGGCATTGTCTCTAAGTTATATTAAAGTAAAGTTTTCTCTAAAATATATTGACGCAATTTTCTACTAAAAACATTATGAATCAATTTCATTTATTCCCATATCACATCTATATACTATTTTTAATAAGTTGCGCGATTAAATTCAAGGCACACTTGGCTTAGATTGTAAATTAATCTTGCAATTGTCAGCTAGAATATTATGATCGTTAATTATGATCGCTAAGCTACCTGATAGAGGACAGAACACCCCAGGAGTTCCAATTGGGTTAGTGGCTTCAATTAGATGCTCTTCTAGAATCTCAATTTGGAGATTGATTTTAATTAGGGATGTGGGTTACTGTTATGCCAGAGTTTTCTGACACTCATAGACTTCCAATTTGGAGAGTGATCTTAATTAAGCGAATCAGCTGTTGACGCATCTAACTTTCGGTTGAATGACGTAAACAGACATGAACGCCCTGTGGTAGAGATGAGGGTCTCTGATTCTGGCCGGAGTAAATTGAACATCGATAGGCGTTGCACTACCATACTTGGTCACGTGGTTTTGTCCGAATCGCGTATTAAAAGATGTGACACGCGCCCAATCAGTGCTTTTCATTCTGAGCCAGAAACAGACTCTCTTTCTCATTATAGGTAAATACCGTTTATGTTCGTATAAACGTCTTTAAGGAATAAGCATCTTTAATGTTTAAGATTGTAACGGCAAAATTAATATGTTTGCAACATGTTTTTACTGAATTATTTTATTTTATAATATATTGTAATGTAATGGTTAATTGTATTAAAGAATTCATATCCATTTATATTTATGGTAAATTTTATTGTAAAAGATGAATTCACTTCCAACATCATGTTTAGATTCAATGTTGAGGTAAATTATTCCCACTCTTTCCTTTTTCTCATCATACGTCTCAGGGTACGTCACATCAGATCGTCCCGGAAAGCTATTTAATCCCTTTGTATATTCGTCACCCAACCAGTTTTGGCGGATTGCCTGGACCACACGTTTTTACGAATGAATTTCTTTCAAGTTCCACTCAAGAGTCTTCACTGGTTATTTTTTTAATGGTTATTTTTCCTCTGTGTCCTCTTGCAGGAAATGTTTAGACTGATTGCCATTTCAAAAAGGACAATATTAAACCCTATGAAATTTTTTTAACGTGACCAATCAGAATCAAATGTCGTTGTCGCACTTACTTTCAGAGTCGCTAAAGTCGGGTCAGCTAGACCTAGTAGTTTGAGTAAAGAATTTCTTCGATTTCTCAATTTTGACACATTTTCCATGAAAATGAAGTTTACCATGTCCCTAACAGTCCGTTCTGGCTTTTGGATAAACAAAGGTTTAATTAGAAACAACAGTCGTACTCAGAAGAACCTTACCGTACACGGCAGTATGGCGATATGATACGTAGCAGCAGAGAGGGCGAATCGGACAATCTTTTATAGAAGCGTCCATTTGGCAAACCAAGGCTTCCTCCAAAATCGTAAAAGAAAGTTTCCTTTGGAGACGCAAAGTCGTTGTCGCACTCTCCCTGCTGCTATGGGGGCATGTAGAGTTCCGCCAAGGTTGGGGTGGGGTACTTCCAAAGTATTGATTAAAATATTATGAAAGTTCCACCTGGCTCGTGAATTTAAATTTAAATTAAAGACCAAATAGGTATAGGGCTCTGAGCCCCCAGTCAGCACTGCCGACGGTTAAATTATATACATATATATATATATATATATATATATATATATATATATATATATATATATATATATATATATATATATATATATATATATATATATATATATATATATATATATATATATATATATATATATAACACGAAGAAGAAATTCAGCAATAACAATTTAATGAAGCCTATAAATTTAAATGTCACACAATCACTCGTTCATTTAAGTGATAGCCTATTTCATCTTATGATTTTCAGTGTGAGTTCGATTTTTCACCTGGCCTTTGGTTGTACTCATCTATTTATCCGATCCTCCCACTCCTCCTGGATTCTACCTCTCCCGACTTCTCTCCTCCCTTCACTTTCCTTCCGTTCTTATCACGACTATTGGGACCACTTTCCCTGGTCTGTTTCCCGAACTTCCTCTCCAGATTTCCCTCTTTCCTTCTCTTTCTTCCGTCTATAACGGAGACACTGGGACCACTCACTAGTCTGTCCCTCGACGCTTCCTGTGAAAATCACAAGGCGTTAACATAGGGTTTATCACATCTCACCTCACACTAAATCATCAATTAACCATCAGATAAGGCTATTACCTTTTAGGACACGCATACATACACATCGAAATTCCCACACACTCTTACAGGGAAACAATGGCGTAATAACACGATATCATACATATATCCATACATCATATCACATAAGTATATCTAATATATATATATATATATATATATATATATATATATATATATATATATATATATATATATATATATATATATATATATATAATCTCATTGTACTTACAATATTACGACAGTACACTACACTCCCACAATCGTACACAAATATTCAAATATTCATATTATTAATTTCTCACAGTGAAATCATTTCAAAGATACCATTCAATTTCTACAATTTCTATAATTACATGGATAATGTGATATTGTACTATAAAATAACCACATAGCGAATTATAATAGTATTAATTCTTACGGCGGTTAGCAAGCAATACGATTCTTTACAAATAGGAACCCATTCTTGAAAATATACAAACATATCAACATCACAAAATAATTATTCCTACTACGATTTTAGTAATAATACGTATATACCCAATCTACAATTAAATGCAGTCGCAGACAGCAAAGATCGAACAAATAGCTCACTGACCTTTTTAGAAGCTACACTTAGAATTATGTCCCTAAGGTTTTCCGCCAATTAACGTATGGCCGACGGAGTTCCAACTTCTTCTGACAATCCCTTCTCTAACGGATTACAGCGAACTAAAGCTAGCCGGCCGGTTAAAGATATTATATTTTATAATAAATCAGGGTCCCACCCCTATCTCGATTCTGATTGGGTAGCGCTGGGACCCTATCCACTCAACTTATTCAATCTGGCGGTCAGTCAGCGTATCTAGAAGATAAGGCACGCCCACTCCTTCTGGCAGCTTCTATGATGTACAAAACATCCTTGCAGCCCAAGGTGCTAATTACACTTCTGACGGGCTTTGGTCAGCTTCATCTCTTAACTATGGCAAACTTACGTAAGGGATGGTGTTAGCCTGCGGTCATGTGTAATAATAAACAGTGGCTTGTCCGACTTACTTGATAACACATGGTTCTAATTTAATTTTGGGTCGGGCAACGCCACAGGGTAAAACTATTTGATCAAGTCCGATACGATATCGTGTTTTCGGATCTGATCAATTTCTAGTTATAAATCCGTGCGGGATAGCCTGAGCACCACTAAAGAAATTTCGAAATTGATTAAGGTCCATGTCACCATCACACCAATATTGATAAATATTTTGTAATATGTATTTTCCAGTTCCGTTGAATACACATACTAAATTGCAATTTTCTCTGATTACACATGCAAACTGTGCGTATTTTTGTGTGACATATATCACGTCTGTGTTTTTATGTCGTCCTCGAGAAAATATTTTGGCAGGGTTTTTTGTCGTTCCAACATTACATCATCATATACAACAATATTATAAATACTTTTATCGAGGTCTTCCACGGATGGAACCTCGTCAATATTCGTGATATCCTCATCGATTTCCGATTTTGCTTTCTCGTTAAAATCCTTTAATACTTGATAACAATGCTGATCGTCTGCGCTAGGAGTGATCAAATACAATTTATCCCATTTCATCCATCTCATTATCAAATTAAGTAACAACTGCGTCTTTCCACTTCCAGATGGTTCGATTAAAATCATATGAATATAATTTGGTGGCGCTGCATGATGTTTAAATGGTTCTCGTGTTTTTGTCGCCGAAAAATCAATTACATTCATGTTATTATAAATAAATTATGGATCTATATTGTGCGAAATGTAAGAAGCGTACTAGCACAAACGACTTGACGACGATTACAACTAAAAATAACAGATCAGCACATGTTGGTAAGTGTGTGCAATGTAGTACAAGAAAAATTTAGATTTGTTTGTATGAAATTTGCAGATGATTTAAAAAAAACACGAGAAGGTGATATTGCAGCCAAGTTAGTAAAACTCTCAGGAACACCATGGGCGAAGTATCCAGGAGAAAAACAACTTCCAGGATATAGTTATTGTGGACCCGGAACCAGACTCGATATCAGACTCGATGATCAAAACCAACCCCGACCCGGTGAGTATCCAATAAACGCTATTGATAAGGCGTGTCATGCTCATGATGTTGCTTATAATAGCAGTAACCTGCAAAACAGACATATCGCAGATGTAAAATTAATTCATGCGTTGAATTCTATCACTGATAAATCCATCAAAGAAAAATTGGCTTTATGGTTGATAAAATCGGCGATGAAAAGTAAATTGATGTTGGGTGCTGGTAATTAATAATATCATGGAATCAATTTATTATTCTCCAAGAGGATACTGGAGGGGTAAAGCATCAATCAGTAAACTCGCTAGCGCCGCAAAGGTGAAAAATACCAATGCAGCGGATTGGTTATCCAAACAGGCGATATGGCAAATTTATCTACCACCACCTAAACAAATTAACTACTCGCATTTTGATGTCAGCGTCCCTAATGAGGTTCATCAGGCTGATATATTATTACTGCCGCATGATGGTTTTTACAAGTATGCGCTAACCGTAGTTGATGTTGCGAGTCGATAGAAACAAGCAGAACCGCTACAAACAAAATCATCAACTGAAGTGGCTTCTGCATTTTAAAGGATTTATCGACAAGGTCCTCTGCATTGTCCAAATCTATTACAAGTTGATCCTGGCAAGGAATTTCAGGGTGCAGTGTTATCAACAATGAAGCATCATAATGTCACCATCAGACGAGGACATACTGCACTACATCGCGATCAGGCAATTGTTGAACGATTTAATCGCACACTTGCTGAGCGGTTATTCGGATACCAATACGCGAATGAATTTATTCAGGATAAGCGATCCCGTGAATGGGTCAAGAGATTACCAGGCGTAATTACAGCGCTAAAAATGAGATTACTCGAACAATTAATATGAAACTTAACAACGCTATTAAAAAAAGTATATACCCGTAAAACCACAAAATGAATTTTCAAAACAACCAATACTCGGCAATGTCACTGTAAGATATTTATATGGACCAGGAGAGCTTTAAGGTGGCAAAAATGAGCTACTGATCCTATTTGGAGTGTCACTATGCATAAAATATCTAGTATAACACGATCTACGGGTAGACCGCCAGTCTATAGGTTGGATTCAACTGCTCCTCAGCGAGGATTTACTCGTGAACAACTACAAGTCATATCCGAGGATACTCAATTACGACCGCGTGGTCTTAACTAGCACCTCTATGTCTGTTGCTCTGAAGGCAAGTCAGCGTCACATTATCTCTGGTATGACCAACACTGCTATTGTTTCTGTCTACGATAAATTGGCAAGGATCTTTATCCACCAACACCAACACATTATACAATTGCAACTCGCGCAGTGATTATTCTGTTGTTGTTTTAGTTTGATTATAAATTCGGCATCAAATTTTCTGTTATTTTTTTATCCTGTTGTTTATAACCAGATAGTTTTTTCTGATTATATCATCGCTGACAATATCACTTATTGTAGTGTCATTATAATCTAAAATAACTCTTCGAAGTTGATTTATTCTTCTTACTAGGGACACCGCAAGATAAACTAAATTCGACCACTCGATGTGTTTATCTATGATTCAAACAATTGTATCGGATATAGTCAATCCCTGCGAAGAATGTATCGTCGCTGCGTATTCTAACTTTCATGGGGACTTATCAGCGCGCAATGCATCTTCGACAACACTTATAGCAACTAACACACTATCATTTAACATTAAATTCTGCTTTGCACTTTGTCCTGGAATGTCACCTTTGATATTTTGTCATCGTGTATCCTTGGGTCTATAGCACAATGGCACTGGAAGTGTTGTAAATTTCTCTTTATGCGAGTTAAATAACTTCATCTGAAGTGTGTCTCTGACTATCTTTCTACTTGACACTATCAAATTGTTTGGTCTCCACGCTTCCCAGAAATCATTTAATGGAGTTTCCGAAATTATTTCACGCGCTATTTCACATTGGATTCTATCCGGTTGTAATCTGATTAGTTTCTTGAACTCGCGTATTTGTTCATCAAGTGCTCCATGATCAGTACTAATTTCTTCATAATTGTCTTCAAAATTCTTCAGCCAATTACGTGGAGACAAACCGACAAATGGTGGTGGTTGACCCTGATCGCCACACATTATCACTTTTGTATTCGCTAGCAATATCCAATTAAGAAACCTATGTAATACATCTAACGACACCGTGCATATCTCATCCCAAATCATGACTTCAGGAATATATTTTTCGCCCATTCAATCAGGAGTCCATCGTCACCTTTCCATCGAAAGAAACTATGATAAGTGCAAGCATTAATTCCTGGTTGTTTCATCTCTCGTGCAAGTCTGTGTTGGTGTTAGCGCAATCATGTTTGATTTTCCTCGAAATAATTCAATCGCACGAGTCGTCTTTCTTGACCCACCACAGACGTTTAAGTAACTGGTTTTATATATGCATATTGTATCGGAACACGACGGTGCATTATATAGTTCTAATATCTGATTATTTTTCAAGTAATTGTTTTCAATTGTAACATCTGTTGACTTGGAGTAATCACGCAGTCTTTTTAATTCTCCATGATCCCCAACTCTCGTCTGAATTAGTGAATTCAACCACTGATTCGCTATGCTTTACGTTTATATAAATGAATCAGTGGCAACTCTAACTGCTGATTCAGGAAATCTATTTATCATCGAAAGTAAATTAATAGAAGCATAAGCCAGCATAAATAACAATTGCACCCAATTTGGTTCCATCGGATAAGAAAGCGTCTTTACGATCGACGTATATTCCCCTAGATGTTACATCTGCGATTATAAAATCGTATTCAGCTTCATCTATAATTAATCGCAAAGAATATCGTTTATGGTCGTATTTTCCACCTTGTGTGAATTTACCAATTATTCTTCTACCAAAATCTTTTCCGTGTTTATTTCAAACTTAAAATATTTTCTTGGACCATTTCAAGATATATTCTTCGTCGAGATCGGGAAATTGCTTTTTGTTTTCGCTGATTGTACTATCTAGACTATCGGTAACCAGACTTCAGTCTGAGCTCGATATGATATAATTGCTTCACTGACAATCAGCGATATCAGCATTTTATAATCAATCATATACCGTAATAACACTATTGGCATGCAGTGTTCTTCAGAGCTGTGTCTACCCAGCCAAACATAACAACACGGATGAAGTCCTTTAGCCAATTCAAATGATACCATACGAGCGAATCCGGTGCGATCAAAATAAGGCAGTGGTCCATTAATCACAACACGGGTCATCTCATGTGTGGGATGTCCAAATCTTTTGAAGTACTTAGAACATTCTCCATACCCAAGAAAACTCCATGGATAACACGCAACCATATCAAGCGAAATAATACTTTCGTGGTCGTATTTTGTATTCCATTATCCACCATGGTTGTACTCGATGCAGCTTGATTCGATATCTGAGAAATTCTGCGTGTATTGGTTTCCACATATTTCTCGTTTCTCGTTCTCGTGAAATGAGCTGCAACTGACTTAATTGTAAAACAGTTTGTTAATAATTGTTCGTCGTAATCCGTTGAAAAACCACTAGCTAGTTTTTCCATCTCGTTGAGGAGGGCTTCAGTACGGTAAAATTCGCCATTGGGTCTTACAAATTGATCGAATTTACCCTCTTCGTCTTCAAAACTGTGAAGTAACCACACTGACACAGGATCTTTTTCACTTAACTAGTAAATTAAATCAAATAGATTTCCCGTGTAATATTTTACGGTTCTATCCCGCGGAAACATTGTTACCGCAGGTGTCCACGAGTGTTCGTTATGGTCAATAATTTTGATTGGAGCTCCGTTTGATTTATATTTCGGTTCGTGTCATTTATACCTCTTCTGTTATCGTCATTACGGTTATTGGGAATCTTAATGATGTTTCTAATTTGGTTATATCTTGAATTGTTGCTTCTCTCTCCTTCAATCTTAATCCCCATTCGTTTATATTTTTGTGTCTTAGATGCGTCAATTTGTTTCCACGCAACGCATTTGTGAAGTATTCGATTATTAGTTCTGCTACACAATTTATTTTACCTGACAATTTCATTGGTTTTAGTTTTCAATACTCGGTTTATCATTTATCGGATAGATTCCATAAAAACTGCTGTTACAGGATAGGAACTCTCGTAATAAGGTTTCTCAATCCCAGTTAGAATTTCTGGTTTGGAATCCTAACTCACAGTGACAGTTCTCTTATTTTTCAGGATGGGTTCAAATTTGTCGCGTATAATCCAATACCCCGTTTCTGAGCGGATAATGAATTTCACTCTAAACAAATACTTTTTGTCAAGATGCGAGATTATCACTGCTGCTCTTTCATCATTCGTGGTAGCATCAACACTACCATCAATTCGAACTGTCGACCAACAATGAGATTCTCCATCACGCTTGAATTAATTACAACCATAACATATTTTACCCAACATGCTTTTATCACTTATTAGAGTCTTTGGTACATCAGTGCAGACTCTATCGAGATTGAATTTATCATTTTTCCACGGCATAATTTTCGATAATCTCTCCAACTCCTCCATATTATATTTAAAACAAGTATTTAAATAAAGAATTTATTATATAATGAATCATTGCAAATGGCTTATGATAGAATCAGTAACCGCTTGTAACACATCATGCAGAAATGAATTATGTGGATATCATTTACAAAGCGTACGTCGTGGGAGTTTAGGTCCGCTAACTTGCATACGATGTGGGGTAGGTGTGCGTGGTAAATTGCAGTTGTGTCTCTATTGTGGTGGTAAATGATACAGAGAGATAAAGCGCTATTATGATAATAGAATTAAAAACTCCATCAAAAACTCCATCAAAGATTCAATGACCCTGACTCTGTCAAGGATAAAATCATAAGAACACCTGAAGACTATATTTATAGATTCCCAAGTATATGATTAAACCAAATAATTAATTAGACAAATAATATTATAGTATATAAATGAACGAAGAATTTTAACCACATCCCGTGATTACCAATTATGAAGCGTCTCGTGACGGTATTGTCAGACATCGCAGGCTGAAGAAATCAGTCGGTTATGTGAGTAATTTAGGATATTTGAAGTTTGTCGCTGGAAGGAAAAATTATTATTGTCATCGATTCGTCCACGAGGTGTTTAATGGATTGATCAAGGATGGTTTTGTTATTGATCACATAAATGGTATTAAAGCCGATAATTCTTTATCGAATCTACAAGCTATTTCACAAAGTGAAAACACTAAACGAGGTGGGACTGGGAAACATGTGAAAATGCAAAATTTATAAAATCATTTAATATAGAAAACAACGAGCAAAAGGTATTTCAATCAATAAATGAAGCCGGTAGGTGTTTCGATATTTGTAGAGCCTTAGTACGATATGTTGCAGAAGCAATTTATCGGTCAGCGATTTCCAAAAGGACTGGACAAAGAATTCAATTTACATACGTCTGAATTCCGTTTTGTAACACCAATGGGAATGACTTGTGTGTGTAGTTTTGAAACAATGGGATAATGTTTTGTTTGTGTGGTTTATATAATGTTTCATCGGGTAGAAGTTTTCCGCATAAGGCAATCTCTTGTTGTATCAGTTTCGTAGTGTGAGGCAGAGTGCCGTTTTGTTATATCTTATCAGTTAGGGTGGGTGGGTGTCAAAAACCACAACAATAACAATAACAAAGTTTATCCCAAACTTGGAAAATATAACACGGCATACAGAATAACTGCACATACCTGTAGGTACGAACACTAGTGTATTGTATACACAGATGGAATCTCGTCCTGGGGCCCATCGTTCGAATCGTGACAGACAATTGTCGACGGTACCGATTTCGAAGGTTTATCTATATGATTGGGCGGGGATTTAAGCCATTCGAAATTCAAACCGTGAAACCACCATACCACACACACCGTCACACGCTGTGAATATGATTTTTCATTCAACCCGGGGTGATTTGTGGGGGTATGGTGGTTTCAGTTTGAATGTAGAAGTTTGCCTGTTTTAATTTCATCCTTATACCATCATACCATTGTCATCCTATAATCCATTGTTATATGTTGTATTGTCTTGTGCTGTCCTCAAACTCGCTATAACACTCACTCGAATTGGGAGTTGAAAAAACGCTGTGTTGCCTTATATATCAAATATGTATATATGTGTGCCTTACAATCTCGCGATAACACTCGAATTGGGAGTTGAAAAAAGTCTTTGCTGTCCTATTTATCAATATATATGTATATAACACCTTATTCATCATCATATATAACTTGCATAATATCTCTAGGCGCAATAAGATGTGAATAACCCCTTATTGCGAACGAAGTTCATACAGAAAACGGTTCAAATTTGACCCCGAATTCGTTTTGTTTTTGAAAAATATATTAGAAATATAATATATTATTGTATATATATATATATATATATATATATATATATATATATATATATATATATATATATATATATATATATAAGATTATATTTCTAATATATTTATTATATATATATTAATTGTGAAAATATCAATGAGATCATAACCGAAATTTTCAATTTGAAAAATCTAGGAATTCAATTGTCAGATAAATTAAATTGTGATCAGAATCTTTCTGATTTTCAAGAAATTGAAGATAGCGCTAGGAATAACAGGTATGTGTTGCCAAAATCTTATTCCTTTATAAAGAAAAAAATTCAGCATGCTATTTATTACTCCCTTGCATTTTGTAACGACATCAATTAGTTCGTCCCGTTATTCACTGTTGTCGAAAAAATAAGAAAAGAATTGGGCCAGCAATTTGAAATCAAACGCACAATTAATTCGAAAAAAAATTGATGAGAGATTATTCGACAAACTGAGAATCTCCCCTTGATTGCCTCGATGGATTGACGTATAATACCCATACATACATGAATAATACAAGGTATGCGAAACAGACAGATATGTGTGCACTTACTCACCTAAAACAGGTATGTGCACTGACTCAGCTATAGACGATTCCTTTTTGCACGGTAATTTAATCAATGGTGACTTTGTCAATGGTTTGTCTGATTTATCACTACGTGTAAGTAATAGTAAATGGGGTGGGTGAAGCAATCTACGGATTTTTCATTGGTGACAAAGTCACTACATTTAGATCGTACATTAATTTATAATGGTGGGTGAAGCACTGACAACTAGATTATCACGATAACGATTAGATGCGATTAAGAAATTTATTCCAGTTTGTGATTCCTTTCGAAATATGCTCCAAACGAGACAGTCTGCAGACTGATTTTACGACAGACACGGAACAGTTATTCAAACCCATTACTACAACAACTAAAGACGTGGTATCGACCACTGCAAGAGCAATATAGGGAGATATTCCTGAGGAAGGAAAAAGAAAAGAAGTACCTCTTCTTCCTGTGCTTGAAAAAATAGCAAAGAGATCCAAACAAGCAAAGAAATCTTTAAAAACACTTCCTGGTGATATAATAGCCGTTCAACAAACTCACAAAGAATTTGAACGATTAAATGATATTGATATTAGCCCATCATATGATTACCCGCCTGAACAAGAAGAAGAAGAAGAAGAAGAAGAAGAAGAAGAAGAAGAAGAAGAAGAAGAAGAAGAAGAAGAAGGTGATATTGCTAGTGGACGAGTTACATTCAATGATAAATTCTGCCCGGGTAAATGAGATGAAATAAGAAATATTAATTTAATACTATTGAAGAATTAGCTAATTTCGTCGTTAATTGTTTTCCTCAGAGAAGAAAGTATATCCACGATGATTATTTTGCCATCAGTTAAAAAATGTGGTATAATGGATTATATCGTGCGTATACAGGTGTATCTAAGGTATCGTCTAATGATGATAAAACATATAAGGATTTTATAGAAGGAATAGAAAAAAAGCTAAATCATCTACTCAGAAGCAATCAGATCTTGGATTTCTTAGATTACCAGGACGATCAAAACTTTTTGATATAACACAATCCTTTTCTCAGGGTGCAACTGGTATCACAAAAAAACCCAAATGGAAATGGATTTTCTCGGAGTCAAACTCCAAGGGTATCAGGTAGTGGTTTAGTTAGTTGTCCTAGTAATATTCTCGGGGATATATCACGATTAGAAGTTCTCGTAGGAGGGAATCGAGCCGGAAATAACTCACCGGAAGTAATTAATGAGGCAGCTGATATCTGCAGACGACTTTTTGAGGGTACTATCATGCATATTTTTACAGTTACCATAGTGATTAAATCTCCACATTAGATAAATAACATTTAAATAAGATGATCATACACTACAACCACAGAAAACCAACTATAGTCTATGTAGCAAACTCACGATTGCCTGTTTATAGAGCGTACTATGGAGATGGTCTCGGTAATACCACTGCAGGGTTATTTGCAAGAATGGCTCCAAAAATAGTACCAATCGCAAAACAATTATCATTGAAAGCTATTGATGTTATTCGTGATAAGGGTATTAGCGCTGTTGGTGATGTTGCCGGGAAATCATTTTCCGGGGCTAAAAATAAACTAGTAGCGTTAGTTCGGCAGCGAAGGAAACCACAAATGACTTTGTCATCAGTGATAAAATCACTAGGGCCACTACCATCTACAGAAATTATGCCTGCAAGTATTAGTAAAATAATAAACAATGCTGTGGAGCAGAATATAGCATCAGGGATAAATGATGGATATGACACACAGGGAAATATTACTGCAAATATGATAGCGGGAAGTGGCCTGAAATTGCGAGCGAGATCACGATTTAGATCACGAAATATATAATATGTTCAAATCGGATCCTGACACGGCGTTTGATTTAGATGCCCCAGTATTATTTATCAGTATTATGCCTATAATGCAGTACAACCAAATAGTCGATCAAGAATCGAACTTCAAGTCCAGGATCCCAGCAAATTATTTGTACCCTCTGAAGCGTTTATCGAAGTAGAAGGAGAAACTGTAACAGCTGCTGATACTCCTGTTGTACCAGCACCATATCCACGTGGTGCCAAAGTCGGTTTTGTTAATAATGGTATCATGGCGCTATTTAACAGCGCTAGATACATGATTGATAACAGAGAAATCGAGTCTATAGAACACGATGTTGATGTTACTACAACAATAGTGAGATTGGCAAGATACTCTGACGATTATACAAGATAGGCGGGTCCAGCTATGATGTTTGCTAAAGATATTACTGATAACGCTGATCACAATAAGTATCTTAAATTACGGACACCGCTAGCTACTGCATCCGATCAACAACCAATTGATAATGGTGAACACGAAGCAAGATCAGCTGCTGCCTTTGATATTGTAAAAGGTGATAATACTCGTTTCAACCTAGGAGCTGCAACACGTATATCAATGCTGGAAGGAGATCGTAGATTATTCTCATGCGCGATTCCACTACATCATATATTTGGACTTTGCAGAAATGTTAGAAACGTTATCTATGGAGCGAAGCATACAGTAGCCCTAGTACGAAAGGGTGATGATAATGATGCAATCTGGAGGATTCCAGCAGATCCTGCAAATCCGGATAATTACCGTGGCAAGGTGAATATAACAAAACTAACACTGTGGATGCCAGTAATGACTCCATCAATCACCGTAGAGCAAAAGTTATTATCATTTATGAGTACAGGCGGCAAATCATTACTAAGTTGGCTAACAGTGACCACAGATACCATGGATTCTGCTATTGATGGTACACTTATATGGAACCTGGTATCAAAACAAGGTGTTTCTGCGCCGCGGCATATATTTGTTGCGCTACAGGATAAGGCGCGATTGGGTTCACAAACACGCAGCCATATGATATTTGATCAAATTGGGTGTAATGAAGTTTCGTTGAAGATAAACTGTCAACAAGAACCAACCGAGGATATTCAACTTGATTACGGAACCAACCAAATAGCACGCGTGTGTCATCGTTTGTTGTCATATATGGGACGCGATAATAATGCAATCCGTAGTTGATATACACTTTCGAGCTCGTGTAACTCGTCCGACTAATGCAGCAGGTGATGTTGTCATTAACCCCCAATACAGAGCAGTTACTTTAATTCTCAGCGACAAACCAATGCTACTCGAGGGTGTTGGTGGACGAATGAAGGTAGTTGATGCACCAGTGGAAAATATGTAGCAATTAGATCAATCTGTTATTAAATAAAATGTCATACAGTGTTGTTAGTGTTACGTTAACTCCTGGTCAAATTAAAAAATTGCAATCGGATTCAGCTAAAAAATGTGGAACCACAATATCGCTGAAGCACAATCAGATGTCTGGCGGTCAGAATAAACTATCATTGACAACTCGTCAGATAAAACACTTCAATGATGCCATCAAAGAAAAAAAGGTGTTCAGATCACTCTCTCTCTCTCTCTCTCTCTCTCTCTCTCTCTCTCTCTCTCTCTCTCTCTCTCTCTCTCTCTCTCTGCGGTAGCGATTAAGAACATGATAAAATTAGGTAGTGTATTCCCACTTCTCGCTGCGATTCCAGCATTAATTTCATCTGGTAAAGCCGCCGTGTTAGGAGCTGCTCGAGCTCTTGGTACAAAAGCAGTACACAGCATTGCTCAATCATATGAACCGAAAAAGGGGCGGGGATACAAAACAAGAGGAAAGGGTCTAAGATTACCAGGAACTCCGTATTCATGGTACAGCGGAAACGGCCTGAGACCAGGAACAGTTTACTAACAACAATAGTTCCTATGTCAAATTCTGATTTACTCGATTCTGCTAAAAAACTAGCGATAAAAATATTTAGCTGTATCTTTATGAAAGATCAATTACCACAACAACCAAACAGCGTTGAAACCGGTATTATTAATCTCGATAACAGCACCGGACCTGGAACTCACTGGGTTGCATACGCGATTGATCCGCGTGCAATTGTTTATTTCGATTCATATGGGTTAGCGCCGCCTAAAGAATTTATGAGTTATATAAACCACTTAAAAACTCCTATCTGGTATTCTACGCTACCAACACAGAAAATGAATGACCCACCAATATGTGGCATAGAAGTATTGAATGTCCTCAACGCTATTTCATTATCGGGAAAACCACCACATAAAACCGTACACGAATATACGAGTAATCGCTTTTTAGAGAGATCTTAGAGTATAATGATTGATATTTGGGGGATATCTTTATCAAGCCTGAAAAACCTCACCGCGGAATATCTGCAACCGTTGATGTAAAAAAATAATCGAAGATGAAATAGCTGAGATGTTGAACTTAGCAAGTGTTGATCCCAATCATATAGTTGTATTTCAAGATCGTCAGGGTTAATTGAAAACGAGTAATATTTCCCTTGATGATATTTTAGTTAAACGACGCGACGGAGTAGAAGATACTATCGCGTTGTTTTCCGATCAGGGTAAACTCAAACCAGGCGTCCTCGTTTCACCTATTGTGGCTGTCCAACAAAAACTACAATCAGGATACAACGATCATATAATTAATTTTGGTCGATTACAACAGAGTATAATTGATAACATCGAAGCCCCGATAAATAATTTCTTCGGTATTCCACGTTCGCAACCCGAGTTGTATATCATACACGTAAAAACTGCTATCGATAATTTGGCAAATTTGCGATCCGATTATGACGCTCATGTATCTAATACTACGTTGCGTAAAAAGTTTAACAGGACCGATCACTCCATTGATAAATTGTTTGGTAAAAAATTTTCAAAACCCGATGATGTTAAAATAGATCTCACTGGTATTATCACGAAACTCGATGAAATAACAGCGATTAATCAGCGATTAGGAGTTGTTCGCGAAGGGAGATCATTTTCAGATGCAATCGTGGAAATAAGGAGGACAATCACGGGTATGAAAACGATCACCGATGCCATCAAGGATAATCTATTGAGAATGAAAAAAAACCTTCAAAACATAAAAATTCCGCACGAACCAAAAAATATCAGAAATAACGTGTACGCGATCCAACACGGATCATTTCCGTGGACACCCACACACAACATATTAAATATCACCGCGACCGTCAAGGGTATTTATCGATTAACACTAGTGAAACCAACTCAATTTAATATTTCATCAACGAGATCATCTGGGGTCAACGATATGATATCAACAATCATCGATAAGAGAACAATTGAACAATTCACGATAGTATCCACTGATAATAATTTGGCTAGGGTTTCAGTAACATGGTATGTGGAATTCGTAGAGAATTTAAGTAAACAACTAAATTGAATTATGTTGTAATAATAAAATGTCATCACAGCCGTATCGCTATGATCAGGTCAGAGAATTTCAAACTAAACTCAAAACCCGCACTGAGGAGTACCAAACAAAAATAAAAAAATATCGACGAAGAATCACTGCAGTTGATGTTACCGTGTACTCGGTATCAGGTGTAATCACCGGAGCCGGTATAATACTCTCCTCGGTGACAATGGTTGCCCCGATAGCTGTTCCAATTTGCATATCAGCGGCGACAACAATCGTGGGAATAATTTCGATTATAACAAAAAAATAGCATCATGCAGACAGCGTAAACTGCAAGATTACGTAGTTAAATTTCATGTTGTGTCAACCGCGTACTCGCAAATATTCTCAATGATATCGTCGTCACTGGATGACACTTTAATATCCGATAGTGAGTTTTCAGCGATGGTACTTGTTTATGATTCCGCGATGTCAAAATTAGACCGACAACACGAATATAATAACAATGGCGACATCGCAAGAAATACTTCAAGGAATAGCGGAAAACAACCCCGGTGAAAACCAGCATGATCTCAATAACCTCAACGAATCCTGAATTTAGTGTCAATGTCCCTACTGCGGTTTCCGTGAAGGAGATAGCGTTAGCAAAATTACGAGTATACCATAGTTGGCCAAATATCAGATCAGTACCATTCGGTTGTCAACAACCGAATAATTCCATGTATGTTGTTTGCGAGTAAGAATAAACCCGATGGAACTCCAGATTGGAACGTTGTTTCGTTACCATCTGAGTCATACCAAATTGAACAAATTAATAATGAATTACAACGCAGAATAAAATCCATTACTGAAAAATAATAAAAAATCGCTATAACGGTTCATGAGCCGACGTTATCATCCGCAATTGAAAAAACTCGCCCGGGTATGCCGTAGATACCTATCAGAGTTCTATAAGTTCAATACTGGGTTGGCCTGAAGAAACTCCACTACCTGAACCACAAAAATCCGACTACACTTCCACGAAGAAGAGTTATTACGGTTATAATATACCGCAATCATCCATTTTCCTTTCCCCCCCCCCCATTATTCCGGCTAATACCCCCTCGTCCTAAATTAACGTATGTGTTACCGCTAGATACTATTTTTAATCATTTAAGAAAACTAGCAGAAGCTGATAATATAGGATATTTTACAATAAACGAACCAATAATTACCGAGCAGTTTACAGCGATGAATAACGATTTTGAGAAAATTAAAAATGATCTCATAACGGAAATTAATAAAATTCCTTCCTCCCGAAAGAAAGTCATCAAGTACACAGAGATATGTAATAAAATTCCGCCGACATGGAAGAATTTAATTTACGAATGGTTCAACTTATATTAGGTGATGATCACCCGCAAACGAGAACAGAGTTTGCAAAGAAATATAATATACGCGTAGAGGATATCCCTACATTTAAATTTCCAGGATATAATGCACCTGACCAAAAGAAAAAAACTCAATGATGCCATCGATGATGGTTTAAAAAAAATCCACGACGCATGGAAAAAAATAACACAACAACAAACAACTATCCTCAAATATAATAATGACCCAGATGGAGGCGGTAGGCATATCGCTCCTCAAAACGTCAATATATCCTCGGTGATTGCATTGAATTTAGTATGTGATGTTATCGAAGGAAGTTATCAAATAAATCTCGAAAGATCGAATCAAGCCCAGCAGGGATATATTTAATATTCATTTGCACCAACAGCTCCACCCGGATTTTTAATCATTGAGGATCCAACTAATCCATTCTATATGTGATGTCATAATGATTCGTTAACGAGAATTAATTTTAAACTCACTAACCAGTCCAATAATCTAACTGATTTACGAGGTGAGGTTTTACAAATTAGTCTGTTTGTGAAATCCTAAAAGGATTTCATCGTAAACGGATTTTTGCCTCCATAGCAGCAGAGAGGGTGCGACAATGACTGCGTCTCTAAAGGAAACTTTGTTTTTACGATTTTGGAGGAAGTTCTTGTTTGCCAAATGGACGCTTCTATAAAAGGTTGTCAGATACGCCCTTCCTGCTGCTTACGCGCTTGTCTCCATAAATCTAATTAATGGTTCTCTGGTCTCAACAAATGTATTCTTGAAAGATCGCCGGAAATTTGCCCCTTCACATAGGCCCCTCCTTGAAAAGTAAACTCGGTATTTTGCTATCCAAATTTTTGGAGATCTAATCTGGTTCAGTTACACGTCCCCAGGTGACCCCTTCGCCTCAGACGTCCCTAGTATACTTAAGGAGTCAGCCCCTACATTCTCGCTGCCTTTAATATAGCGTTCCTGGACTTGGTATTGCTGCAGAAGTAATGACCATCTCAGTAATCGTCCTTTTGTCAACTTAGCTTGAGCTAAATAGGCGAGTGGTTGCTGGTGTGTTTCCAAAAAATTTTTTCGGTCATACAGGTAACGTTGGAATTTAGATCTCCCAAAGATAATAGCCACGCATTCTTTTTCAGAGACCGAATCATTGCGTTATGCAGTTGACAATTTCCTGCTACTCTATGCAACCGGGAATAAGCTTCCGTCATGCTCTTGCAATAACACTGTCCCTAAACCTCTATAACAAGCGTCCGTACGTAAGAAAAAATCTCGTGTCACATCAGGCAATTTCACTATTGCGTCTGACGTCAGTCTGTCATTTTACGTCTGAAATGCTTTTGCACATGTTTCTGTCCATACTACTTTCGTCAGAGCTTTCTCCGAGTCGAGTCAGTCAATGCGCTCGCAATAGCACTGAAGTTAGAAACATCGTCGATAATACCTTGCAAATCCCAAGAAAGTTAAAACTTCTGTCTTAGTGATTGGTCTTACTGCGTCCCTAAGTTAGTCGAACTTTGAACTATCTGGGGTCAACGTGTCTTCGCTAAGAGTATAGCCTAGGTAGGTTAGTTTCCTAAATCCTATACGGCACTTAGATGTTCGTGCGGTCAGTCCAGTTTGTTGAAGTCGCTCTAAAACGTTTTTCAGCAAAATGATATGTTCGTTCCATGTAGCTTTCGCTAAGAGTAAATCGTCCATGAAGTTTAAACTCCAGTCCCCTTTAATGGTTCAAGTAATTTATACATCATACGGGTGAAGACGCTCGGCACATTCTGGACCCCGACTGGCATGACTACCCACTTGTGAGTCCTATCTGAAATTGCGAAGGCAAGTCTTGCTCTGTCTTTACTTCGAACTGGAATTTGCTAGTATGCCTTGGACAGATCTATTTTTGAAAAATATTTCGCATTGGGCGAAAATGGGCTCAGGGTCAGGTAAAAGTTATACCTGAAATTCCGTGACCCTGTTCAACTTCCTGTAATCGACGCAGCAGACAATTTTATTTATTTATTGAACAAAAGACAATTTTCAATGATAACGGTTTTGAAAAGAATCCCAACTATATATATATCTATATATATCTATATATATATATATATATATATATATATATATATATATATATATATATATATATATATATATATATATATATATATATATATATATATATAACATAAATCTCTAAAGAGCTTAATTCAGGACATTTAAAAATTACGTGAAATAAATCTTATATCACTTAAAATAAACATGTCTTTTATTGTGTCCACTTTTTGTACTATCTATCAATACTCCAGGCGTGTTATGTAATGGTTGTCACGTGGAAATTTGCTTGACCAGGGGTCATTCCAAGTGTTCGGATTCACAGGTTTAATTCTGGCTGGCATTTCCTGGTTTTCCGTAACTTTTCCCTTGTATTCCAAAACATTCGTCGGCTGGCGCTTGCGGAATAGATCTTCTATATCTTTACCTTTTGAAAATTAAGAAGAAAATTTGAAAGAAAACTATTGCAAATTCCTACGCGATATATTAATTCCCCAAATCTTCTTGTCATAAACACGGGCCATAATCCCCAATTCCTTGCATGTATTTTGCGTAACCCTCCTACAAATGCGTGTACAAGTTTTGGTGGAAAAATATTAAAAGGTACACATCATTTGTATATTTGACAATTGACCACTTCCCTAAAGATTCCCTGATAGGGACCCAAACAATTATACTCCTTTGCCTATTTACCAAAGTTCTTTTCACAGGTAAAATGTGTGTGTGTGTGTGTGTGTGTGTGTGTGTGTGTGTGTGTGTGCGTGCGTGCGTGCGTGCGTGTGTGTGTGTGTGTAATTGTGTAGAGTGATGTGGTTTTGGAACGAGGAAAGATGCATAGAAGGTATATATCTGAATATATACTTTCTAATTCAAGGGAAAATCAACAATACGTGTTTAAATGAAAATAAACAGAGTCATAATTGACGTGCTTGAAACAAGATCTTAAATTATTCCTTTCACACAAGACAATAAACCACTGAAAAGGCCTTAATAATAATAATAATAATAATAATAATAATAATAATTATTATTATTATTATTATTATTATTATTATTATTATTATCTACCGTATCCAAAGTTTGATAAGCTTAACAGTAAAAATAAATTAAACAAATATATATATAATTTTCAAAATAGAAAGTAACGATGGAGATAATGGTGTCCAAGCAAACCTAAAAATAGCAGTCCGTGTGCTTCTTTCTATACCTGTAACATCAGTCTGTATTTTTTTATTTTTGTCCGTCGTGGATGGTATTCCATGTGACAACTGACTTTGACCATTCGGATTCCTAAACAAAATTAACACAAAAACTAATGCTTATTAAAACGGTCAAGGTATGAGTGAACTGTTAGTGTTAAATAAAGGTGATTTATATTTTTACGTTTGCGTTTCTTTATATTTGAAATCAAGTAAGTTAGACAGTAAACGAACAAAGAAATCACGCGTAATGAATTAGAGAGAGAGAGAGAGAGAGAGAGAGAGAGAGAGAGAGAGAGAGAGAGAAAGAGAGAGAGAGAGAGAGAGAAGGCGACATACAGAAAGACGGGTATATTTACAATTTGTTCAGAGAGAGAGAGAGAGAGGGGGGGGGGAGGGAGACAGACAGACAGACTGATATAGTTACACTTTGATCCAGCAGCATTTTCTGGCAAGAATATAAAACAGCAATGGTATCACCACTAGAATCACAAGGATCGCAATTAATAGTCCTAGGATTGCTCTTCCTTCTGGAGAATCAAACAGTCCGGCTGGTGTGGTTGTGGTAAAGAAGGGAGTCGTTGGAACATAAGTAGTTGTCGTTATATTGGCGTTAGTTGTAGCTGATACAGTTGTCTGCTGCAGTATTATTGTAGATGAAAACAAATATGGAAATTAGTACCTTGAAGTCATAAACGGCACTACGAACAGGCCTAGTTTGAAGATAGTGCGAAAGAGAAATGTCATATATATATATATATATATATATATATATATATATATATATATATATATATATATAGAGAGAGAGAGAGAGAGAGAGAGAGAGAGAGAGATAGAGAGAGAGAGAGAGAGAGAGAGACCTTTTCTCCTTCTTTATTGTTTTCAGTTTACAAACATTCCAGGAAAACAAGTGTATAGACATCTCATATCTCATCTTTTAATGATTTAAAAAAAGATGTTACAGTGATCTAACATTAATTACTGGTTTGTATCAGCTAGAGACTAACATTTCAACGGAGACAATATTACCTATCCCACCTGTAATTACATATTTCCATTTATCATGCTATCCAAATGTTTATATATCAGACTTAACACTGATTATTTGAAAACAGTTTTTAACTTGCAAAAGAAATTATATCCGATTTTAAACATTAGTAGAAGGTGAATTACATTTTATATTATATTGATCAGAGAGTATTGTACATGTTTTAAAATTGCATATTTATGGTGTTTATTTTTTGTGGTCAGTCTCTACAGATAATATATAGTAAATATATAATTTTAGTTCCACTGATACGGGGTTACTCAATTTTTATTTGAGATAATGCATCAGCGAAATAAACAATTTTCATTATATAATAATCAAAATGTCTTATAGGGAATATACTTGCTCCCGCGCACACCAACAAAAATGTAAATTACCGAATATAATAATTGTTATCAACCATTTTTATATACAATACTATAATTAAACGAATTGGATAGGCAGCAACCAGACGGTGAATCCAGAATGCCTCTTTAAGACTTGTTTTCAGATTAACAGTACCATCGTCGAGATTAAAAATAAAAGAAGATCGATGTATGTATGTTACACCTAATGACGTGTTTGTCCTGCATATTATATGTTCAAGTTTATCAAGCAAATTACACTAGATCGTATTTAGTTATTCTCATGACACTTTCTAATTTTATTTTGGATTGCTGCTACTGAAATACGTATTGTATTCATGAATGGACAATGTGGACATCTGGGTCTATTTATATTTACAAATAGAACTACGATTTTTAAACATTCACCAACAAAAGCTTAGTTGGCAAAGAAATATTCTGAAAAGGTGATATCTGAATTTAGAACCGGTTAACAATCCCTACTTTCCAGTCCTATTTATCAGAGGTAATTGACATAATTACGTTTATCCTATCATTATTTATGATTATGTACTTATATTATTGTTAGATATTAGCTAAATACCTTTGCAACAAGACACACGAAAAGTTGAACGTTCATGTTCAGTTTTATTGAAAACACTCTTGTCCAATGATGCCACAATTTGTTCTGATTACAAGCAATAAAATTTTTTTTTATTTAACATATTAATCTGTGCAGGAAGCATGCTTTGTGTGATTACATGCGTGATATATGAGAATATTTCCGACCATAAATGAATGAAGTAACAAATACACTTTTGGATTTCTACGAATACGTAGGTGAGAAGGTCCACATATATAAGCAATGTTAGTATTGGTTTGCCCATCAGTTCTGGTACTTTCTTAGTCTTTTCTCTTGATCATATATGCGGTTAAGTTCTCGCTTATTATTATTATTATTATTATTATTATTATTATTATTATTATTATTATTATTATTATATGTCTACCTTCAGGTGGTGGCTGCGCACATTGAATGTTTTTAAATGTAGAGATATGACGACGTGATAACGTCTCACCAATTCCCGTTCCCAGTTATAATACCCCCTCAGAACTCATTATAGATTTCTCCCAATATCGAGAAGGTATTGATTATTTACATTCAAAGCTGCCTGGTGTCTAAAGTTGGAGGAGCACCTCTGCCATGTCCAACATGTACACATCTTGTTGTTGAAGCACTGCATGCACTTGAGGAGCCAAGTCACCGACCCTATAAGTACTAGTTAAGTTATCGTTTGGAAGCTACCTTTAAAACGTATACTAGATTCCTATTGAAATTGCGGACTTTAGAGCCCAGCGATTCGAATAGGCACTGATATGGATCGAACCAGGTGGTTTGCAAGCAAGGCCAGTTTGACTGAGCTGAGTAACTTGGTTGTTGTAAATATCGACCCGAGAGAGCTTGTCATTTTTCAAGATCACACTGGGCAACATTAAACGCCCAGAGCTAACATAAACGAAATTGATGCCATAGTATTAAAAACAAAAACAAAAAAGAAACACAGGCCCACATCAAAAAGAAAAAGAGAAGAAACCGGACTGTTGCATATTGTTAAAGACTATATCAATACTGCCAAAACTGAGATAAATCAATGTGGAAGGAAAGGTGACCGAGGTGCCTTCACTGATACTCCTGATTATATCATATAGCCTAATTACATAAATATTGACCAGTCATGTAAAATAATTACATCTACTGACATCTGGAATGTAAACAATCAGTGACTTGCTTTCATGTTTTTAAATATATAAAATATGAATAAACAGAAACCTCACATCTTAAAGAGTCCCGTGTCCAGGTCGCGGTTTCTTATTTTAACCGACAATAACGAATTATGATGTTGATAAATGATCAGAGACATATAGGTTTGTTGAGACCAATATAATTTAAGAACAATGAGGGCATTATTTATAAAGTGCTCACAGATGCAGTATCAACTTCATTAGTCGCCGAAAATGAAATTAATTTCGAGAACGCAACGTCTATCCGACAGCGTACATAACCATCCATGGCGTATAATATCTACACTGTATCACTGCATATAAGTAATGAATACTGAAGAACACTCGATGACGATGTTGCCGAATTAATACATGAGGCGTTTCATCAAATTACATTGCCAACATCAATGGCAAATTTCTACCGCTTTTCAACCAATATATGCGTGAGAACGGCGTTGAATGACCCTCATATACTCTCAGATATCATCATCAGCAGCAGCGGCATCATCATCATCATCATCATCATCATCATCATCATCGTCGTCATCTTGACCTAGTGTGGTCGTGGAGACACTGTGCTGCTGTAGATCTGAACAGTTTCCTCGACTTGTCTCAATCATGTGCCGATGTCCGTTTCTCCGCAAACCTCTTCCTGGTCCATTATGTGATGTTGTGAGTCCATTTTGTTATCTCCCTACCTCTCATTATGCCACCTTGAACGCTGTATTGCAGTACTGTTGTGGATAGACTGTTGGCTCTAGTGACATGGCCATACATTTCAACTTTCTCCTTTTGACAGTGGTGAGGAGGTCTTCATATTGGCCGACTTTGCGCCTGACGATGTTACGCACTTCATTTTTTATGTGGTCCATGTAAGAGATGTTAGGAATGGTTCTGTAGCATCTCATATCATGTGCATGAAGTAATCGTTGTCAGGGTCCAGGCCTCACATAATACAAAAGATGGAGATGACTAGTACTCTCAAGAGTCTCATTTTAGTTTTCAGACAGATTGTCTTGTCTCTCGAGATCATTCTTAGGTTTGACATAACTTCTGTTGTTTGTGCTGCTCGTGACATAATTTCTACTCTTGATCCCTCTTCGATGATTATAGAACTAAGCTATTTGAACTGGCTCATGTTTTCCAGTTCCTATTTTCTGACTTTAATCTTGATTGAGATTCGTTTGCCACTATATGTCATCAGCTTTGTCTTCTCAGCGCTTATATCCATGTCAAATGTGGAAGATGTTTCATCCAGGTTCTTCACTAATGTGGCAATCTCCTCTGCAATGCCTGCCAGTCCATTAATGTCGTCTGCAAAGCGGAGGTTGGTGATGTGACGCCCTCCATTGCTGATTGTCCCACTGTGCTCTTCCAGAGCTTCGCGTATGATTCCCTCTGAGTAGATGTTGAAATGCTTGGGTGACAGGATACAGCCTTGACTTACTAAGACTGTTGTCTGAACCAGTCCCACACAGAACCTTGAACAATGAATTGTATTGGTATCCTTGGCGTACGGCTGCTTGATGGCATTGGTCACTTTTTGACACAAATTGTACTTTCGTCACCGTGACCCACAATCACTCATGATACACTCTGTCAAAAGCCTTTTTAAATATATGAACATATGATAGATGTATTGTTCATATCGCAAATACTTTTCTCACAGAACCCCGAGATTTAATATTTGTTCTGTTGTTCTTCTTCCACTCCTGATGCCAACGTGTGTGTTGTCGTGGATGCCATTAAATCTTGCGGACTCTCAGCGGAAACAACCATTGTATATATTGTGGTGGTAAGTGAAATTATGGTACCATCATAGGTACACCAATCGAAACCTTTATAGGAGGTATATCGACAGTAACCGGTGTGGATGGTACTACCGAAATGTAAATTAATTACGGTTGCATTCGCGAATACGTATTTATGCGGAACTTTCCCTCGCTCGTCCAAAGTTGTCCCAGCACAATTGGCAGACTGTATTCGGTGACCGAAGAAGTGAATTTCATAGGTGAGATCGAAATGGAAAACCAATGACTCCGCGCAAATATATGCAGCTGGAGAGTAAGCGCCAAAAAACAAATAATTGATTTTTAGGCAGTAAAATTAAGCTAATGATTGGCAGCAAACATTAGTCTGTCTACAAACCCATGACGCGGTTGAGAATAGAAGCTTCCAGGTAGAGTGGACTACAATAACGTACTAACGTGCGTGTAAATCATCCCAGTGGAGAAAAGGTTATGGGTAATTGGAGAGCGTTTTATGGTCTTAGTACCGGAATTGGTGTAACGGTCTCCAAACTTCATTGCCACATTATTCATGTATTGTCACAGCACAATGCATTTGTTACGATTGAATTTGTAGAAAAATTAATAAATTGATATTTTCTTTTGAATTGAATTAAAGTAATGTTTTATTTATTTATATGTAAGTAGTTTCTAAAATATATTAAAAGGTAATTTCATTTGTTTTTGTAACACAACTATATAGAATAGAAAAGGTTGCTAAACAAGTGTAGTAAAAAAGGCAGTGTGTATAAGTATACTCCCTAACATCAGTAAAAATAACTAATGTACAGTGTTTGGTAAGATTGCATACCATAATACATGGATTTTTGCCTGCTCAGCTATAGTTCTAAGCTACATTAGTAAGAATATGTTTCTGACCTAGTGTTGGCATGAGTTCAATTCGGTTAATGAAGATCGAGTAACTTTCCACTCTAAGAAATTCTGAAACAAGATGGCTTTCAACTAACGGATATCCATATTTGGTCTGACGTCGTTAAGGTCGGTGTAGATGATTAACAGAATTGAGTCTTATGACGTAAGTAATGTGGTTTTTACCTGTTAGAACTGGTCTCGACCGGGTTGTGGAGTTCGAAGTTTTCTGTCTGATGCGTAGAAGGGTATGACCTTGCCTGACCTGTATCTGGCCGCGAACGTATATATAGAAATGCGCAAATCAGGTCAGATCAGTTATACGTATCAGCAGAAAACTGACGTTGACTCTCCAAATTTCAGGTAGGCAATTGTACATGTTATAATTTCTTGTAAGAAATAAGTATTTTTAATGATTGAGATTTTTAATGGTAAAATTGTTTTGTGTGCAACATTACTATTGAATTCTTTATTTATAATACATTGTAATGGAATGTTTAAATGTTTTAAAGAATTTATATTTATGTAACTTTAATTATAAAGGTTTGAATTAGTTGAATTAGCTACCAACTTCATACTTGATTTAATGTTAAAATAAAGTATTTCTTAAGTAAGAAAGAGTAATTTCTAGCAATATATTCTAAATCAATATTCTTAATATTCTGTTTTAAAATGAGTAAAGTGCATTAACTGTTATTACATTTAATGCTTTTGCTATCTTGAAATTATATGAATAAAATGAAGTTGGAAAGCTTAAAGATGAAAATGTAATATGTATTCTATGAATTTTATTATAAAGTTTTAGAAGTGTTTCTAGAATGTAGTAATATATATGTGTGTTGATTATTTAAATAAAGTTATACGTATCAGCAGAAAACTGACGTTGACTCTCCAAATTTCAGTTACGATTCCGTACCTGGATTCCCTCATCATTCCTATCTTCTGGTGACACACTTTATCTGGGGACTCAACCTTTTTCTTCTTGCTATCTTCCTGAGTTCCCAGCATGTGTTTATGAGATCGATCTATTGAACATTCCAATCATCATCTCATAAAAGTTGGTGGAGCTATGAATAAAGGTGTCACCCCACACAACTACAACTTACGCAACAGATTCGGCTCAGCACTACTTAGACCATCAGACTTTACGCCGCCCAGCAGTACCTCGACTCCCAGAGCGACAGCGCCACCACATTCCGAAGAGCTTTCTACCTTTCCAACCACCTCTCTACTATTGGACACGACAACTTTATCATATACTTCACCAGTGACGATTTACCCTCCCTTGTCTACTCTACAGTCGACCCTGACCAACGCTACTAGCACTCTTCCCACTCCTAGTCCAGCGCCAGTGATTTTGCCTCTTCCTGACTTCGACTCAACTGATTCAACGCCCAGTCTACCAGCAGTGTCCCCACGCAAGCCTGATTCTGATTTGACCTCAACATTTGAACAACGTGCGACCTCAAAAAGTGCCTTTTTAGAAACATTACAACAAAACATTGTTCCTGAACTCAAAACATTATCTGTGTGTGAAGACGAACATTTTTCTCGGAGTGATATTCATTCCGGAACCAACAGACTCACACAAAAAGGTATGTCTTCAGCTATTAAATTAGATGTTTTTAATGGTGATCAATCTCAGAATCCTGTTAAATGGTTAGAACATTTTGTACAATGGGCTAGGTTTTATGAATTGTCAGAAGATAAGATTTTGAATGCTTTTCCTTTTCATCTTCAGGGACATGCCAAAATTTGGTATGATACATTGTCAGATAGTGATAAAAGCGACTGGCACACTCTAGTCTCAACTTTCAAATCTAGATTTCACAATGACGATGTTATTCTAGATCTATCAATTTTGCAAACTCAGCAAGGGTCTTCTGAACCAGTTTTAGACTATCTAAGCCGCCTTTTACGAATCGCAACTAACAAAACCATTCCAGATCAAGTTTTATTAGCAGTGGCATTGAATGGATTAAAACCATCAGTAAAACGAATTGTTATGAACAAAAATCCAACTAGCATGTCAGATTTACGACAAGCTGCAGTTTTTAGCGGAAAAGTCCATTGCTTCTGCTAATGAATCAGATCTGTCAGTCCTTAACACACTTATTGACGAAGTTAAACAGCTAAAAGATGAGGTTAAGGTTTCTAATTCTAAACAAAGTGAGTTCATTAACACATACGCACAACCACCTGCCAGTTCCAACTATTCTAGACAGACATTTCGCACTCAAAGACCCCAAGCGCGAGGTTCTTACAATTCACAACAAAGCAGGCCTGTTCCAAATTACGCTAATAATAATTCACCACGGCAAGTTATGCGTTACCACCAGCAACTACAAAGTCGCGCTTCAAACTCTTGTTTTTATTGTCTCGGTTCCTGTTTTTCGAAATCTGTCTGTCCAGCTCGAAATGCACAGTGTCACCTTTGTCACAAGATAGGCCATTTTTCACGTGCATGCATGTCCACTCGTAAACAATAGGAACGCGCACCTCACGGTAGGACACGAACCTGTCGTGAGTTTCACAAAGAACCACAAATCACACTAGTTACACCTATTCACAAAAATCTTGTTCCTCTTTTTGTTAAAAACAAAATCACGAATGCATTAGCAGACACAGGCGCGTCTATTTCGGCCATCAACTTAAAATTTCTTTCTCGTGCAGGATTCAATTCACGTCAAATGCAACCTTCAAATCTTAATAATATTATCGCAGCAGGAGGCGAAAGTCACGAAATTTTTGGAATGATACCACTTAATTTGAAAATAGGAGGTGTAAGTTTTTCTCATATTTTCCACGTCATTCCGGCCCTACAACATTCAGTCATTCTGGGTCTAGATTTTCTCACTAAATACAAAGCAGTAGTGAATCTAGATACACAAACGCTCTCTTTGCTAGACGATACGGTAATTATCAATCTGATACGTACTGAGTCAGGATTAGCACGTGTACACAAACGTACAAGGGTTCCACCAAATTCAAGTTGTTCCATTCCTATTCATATCAGTAAAATCAAAAAAGGGACACCTGTTTTACTAGAACCATCTCATAATATGTCAAACTCCACATTTTTGACAGCTAGAACAATTGTAACGGTTTCAAAAAATAACTTTGTTCAGATCTTGAATCCTACTTCACAAGCTATAGACATACAGGCAAATACCGTACTAGCTTATGTAGACGTACTACACCCACAGACCATATTTACTGTTAGTGAGGACACTTATGACAAGAATATCACATCTGATACACCTGACATTGTGGACACACAAACTAGTAAATCACAAGAACCAATTAATTTTGATTTACACTCTTCAGATTTGTCAGAAAATCAAAAACAAGAACTTCAATTATTTTTGAATAAACATAGGGATGTGTTTGCCTTGAACTTAGATGAATTAGGAAGTACTACAGTATTTACTCATCGAATAGAGACAGGTGATTCCATGCCAATTCGTTGTCAACCTTATCGTGCGTCTCCGCACATCAATAAAGAAATTGATAGACAGGTAGATGAATTATTAGAACACCAACTAATTGAACCCAGTTCTTCTAGCTATGCATCTCCAGTTGTTTTAGTCAAAAAGAAAAATGGGGAATATCGTTTTGCCATTGACTATCGGAAACTTAATCAAGTGACACAACCAATGACATTCCCTCTTCCAAGATTAGAAGATGTAATTGATGCAGTTGGACAAACTAAACCATGTCTTTTCAGTACATTAGATTTAAATTCAGCATTTTGGCAAATTAAAATGGATCCAGAGACAAAACATAAGAGTTCTTTCATAACATCACGTGGTCTTTACCAATGGAATGTAATGCCGTATGGTCTCAGAAATGCGCCCGCCACATATTGCATTCTTTTAGGTCATGTACTTAGAGGTATACCATGGTCAACATGTCTTGCATACATAGATGACATTATTATTTTTTCCAATTCATTTGAAGAACACTTAGCACACCTTGAACTTATTTTTGATCGATTACGTCAGGCAAACTTGACACTCAAACCATCAAAATGTGTATTCGCAGCATCTGAAGTTATTTATCTTGGTCATAAATTCTCAACAAAAGGAATTAAAGTAGATGAGTCCAAAATTGACACAGTTACACAGTTTCCTGTTCCAAAAACACAGAAAGATGTTAGGAGTTTCTAGGGTTGTGCAATTATTACAGAAAATTTGTCCAAGGATATTCTACAATAGCAACACCTTTAAATAAATTATTGACAAAAGACAGTTCATTTCTTTGGACAGACAAGTGTCAAAAAGCATTTGAAACTCTTAAGACAGCCTTGACCACAGCTCCTATCTTGGCTTATCCTGATTTCAATAAACCATTTAGACTCACATGTGATGCCAGTGGTACAGCTCTAGGTTACATTTTGTCTCAGATAGGGACAGACGAAAAAGAGCATGTCATTGCTTATGGTGGACGAGCATTAACAAATGCTGAAAGACAATGGTCAGTAACTGAACAGGAGTGTTTAGCGGTATTAGAAGGTATCCGAACATATCATGTTTACCTATCACATCAGAAATTTACTGTCATTACAGATCACAAGGCATTAGTTTGGCTAAAGACAGTTAAACACACTTCGAATAGACTAATTCGTTGGTCACTTCGCTTACAGGAATACGATTTTGATATCGTATACACTCCAGGCCATAAAAACACAAATGCAGACGCACTCTCACGTCGAAACTACGACCAAACAGCTAAGACTGACAGCCAGTTAGAAAAATCTCCAGCATGCACTAACACTCAGACTCAGTTAGAATCATCAGTACACTCCATTCAAGAAGAAATGACAGAAGTTACATTCTTTTACGATAAGGAAAATACTACTAACCTATTTCCACTACAGACTAATGATAACACACCTTGCAGTAGTTCTGAAGAACTACCGGATATCGCCCAATATCAGCGCGAGTGCCCTGATTTTAAGGACATGTATGTTTACTTAGAACAAGGAATATTACCAGAAAACTCTCGTCGTGCAACAGCTATTCCATATGAAGCAAATCAATATGAACTAATCAATGGTGTCTTACATCATTTTTTCCAGCCTCGCACAAAACATAAAACGTCTTCAGATCAACTCATAAAACAAGTTGCTTTACCCACAAATTTGAGACTTGATGTCCTTCTATCTTATCACGATTCAAAAGCAGGTGGCTGTCATTTTGGTGTTCAAAGAACATATCAAGCTATCAAACAGAAATATTATTGGCCTAAAATGTATCAAAATGTGTATGACTACATTACATCATGCTCTAAATGTCAGCTTATCAAACGGGACACAAATGCACGAAAAGCTCCACTGCACCCATTGCCCCCAGAAGACGTATTCTCTAGGTGGCACATGGACATTTTGTGCATGCCAAAAAGTAAGGAAGGTTATCAATACATCTTATTGGTGACAGTTTGTCACATTGGTGTGAAGCCTTGCCCTTACGTTCTCAAACAGCAACAGAAATCGCCAGTGTTTTGTACAATGAGATATTTACACGTTATGGTGCACCGCGAACACTTGTCAGTGATCGTGGACGAAATTTTATGTCTCAAATTGTACTCGCACTTTGTGAATTATTTCAAGTAACACGTCACCATACTAGTTCATACCACCCTCAAACTAACAGCCTCTGTGAACATACCAATAGTACCATTAGTCAGGCCCTACGTGCTTACTGTAGTAAACATCAAGATGATTGGCCGTCCATATTACCCAGCGTAATGATGGCATTCCGAATGAGTCCAGCAGTCAATTCTACTGGATACTCACCTTATTACATAGTCTTTGGGAAAGAAATGACTTTACCCTTAGATGTATCTCTTACGCCTAAAGAAACTGTCCAAACACAAACACAACAGTACATAGATCAATTGATTCAAAGATTGAAAATAGTTCAAGAAATAGCTAAAGCAAATACACGTGAAGCACAAAACACAAGCAAACAGAGGTTTGACCAGAAAGCAAAAGAACCGTCCTTTCGTGTTGGAGATTATGTACATTTACAAATTTCACATATACCTGTAGGGTTATCAAAAAAGCTTTACCCTCGTTGGGAAGGTCCATATTACATCACTCAAGTAGGTCCGAATAGCACCTACAGATTACGTCGTTGTTCAGACAATAAAGAAATGAAATCACTTGTACACGCAAACAGGCTTAAGCACTATAAAGATCCTAGGGATTATAGACCTCCGACACCGGACACAGTCAGTACACCTCCACAGTCGACTCAAGCATCACATGATCAAGCAAGCAATGAGCACACACCAACCAACAATGGTACCGAATGGTACTTAGTTGATAAACTATTGAAATCCAAATGGATTTCTGGGAAGAAGCATTATTTGGTTAAGTGGTCAGATGGATCCAAGCCATCATGGCAACCAAGTGAGAATGTGTCTCCAGCATTAAAACAAGCATTTCACAGTAAACACACACAATCAAACGCACGTCGCAAACGACGAAGTCGAATATTTCGTCATTGAATTCAATACGAAATTTAGAAGAAAATTATCGCAACTGAGAGAGTTAATGCTAGTCCTTTCAACCATTCCATCACTTCCTCGTGCCTTCTATCTTCTTTCTTCTTCTTTCGCCGGCAAAACTCTCAAATTCTTTTCTTTTCTTTAAGGTATGAGTGGAATGTGGATTTCGGTCATAGGACTGCTTCTTCTGACTCTGAATCCAGGGTCTGCTGTAGATGTGCAAAGATTAAACTATGGAGTTATCTTCCAGTCTCTCTCACCAGTATATTGTTCAGCCGATAAATGGATACACACGTTTCAAATACAACTCCCAGAGAACATTTCTGTCGATCCTATAGAATATTGTCTTAAAAGTGTAAAATGTAGCTACAGAAATACACTACTTCAACAACTAAACGCAATACGTCTTACAATGAATGCACAGTTTAACGAAACAATCTCATTAATTAATGAGTTAATACCAGAAGGTGTTTTTCAGAGTTCAAATTTGTCAAAAAGAGCAATTTTGCCCTTCATTGGTGAAATAGGTAAAAGCCTATTCGGTTTAGCCACAACAGGAGATGTTGCCACATTAGCAAGTCACATAAATATGGTGACAAGACAGAATAATAAAATGCTCAGTGCTCTTGCCCGACATGGAGGTGATTTTTCCTCCTATATTTCACAAGTCGACAATCGTTTTAAAAATATATTATCTGCTATTGGTCAAAACTCGAAAACGCTTCAATTACTAGAACAAACAATGATTGAAAATGAAGAAAACATACGCCTACAATATCAGAAAACAGAAGAAGTAATTGCCTCACAAATGTTAGATTCCCAGCAAATTAGGCATGAATTAGAAAAATTACAGATAGCAACTGCTGAATTGGCAGCAGGAAAGTTGCCTCCGATACTGATTCCACCTCATATTTTAGCAGACTCAATCAATCAAATCGAGACTATGATATCTACTGATTACCCAGGCTATTCGGTAACACCGAAAGATCCACGTTATTATTATCAATTTGGGTCATTCATAGCAACGCGTAAAAACCGCGACCTATATATTGCTCTGCAAATTCCAATCTCATCTCGACGACGACCATTCGAAATGTATCGAATTCAATCATTTCCGGTCCCAATTAACACTTCATCTACACATGTTACGCAATTACTTGATTTACCAGACCTAATGCTTGTATCTGATGATTACCAATTTTACACAACACTAGCATTATCGACCCTAAATCAATGCACCGGTAAGGACATTTTACATTGTAATATCCGCCCTACACTCAAACCCTTGTCTCAACCTGAATGTATCAATAGTCTATTCCAAGATGACAAGAATAATATCCATCAAACTTGTAATTTCCGTTTCATGACAAACCGAGTCGTGCCACATATTTTAGACATTTCCTCAAATCAAATATTAGTTTACCTTATGGACGAAATAATACTTGAATGTCAAAATCAACGTCGCATTGTTAAAGGTTGTCGTTTCTGTATTATGAGTATTCCTTGTCATTGTGCAGTTGTTACTACATCTATGACATATGACGGACATATTACTACTTGTTCTGACAATTCGACTGAAATTACCCAACTTCATCCAATTAATTTAGCACTTTTACAACAATTTTTCAACTCCACACATTTAGCAGCCATTTTAGGTAATACATCCTTTGACAATCCCTTGACTATCTCTGTACCTGAATTTAAATTGTATGAACATCAAATGTCGCAATTCCTTGCTACAGATAAGGAAATTGATTTAAGTCTTAAGAAAGTAGCGGCACGTGCTAAAAGCGATCAAAGAATTTTTTCGTCCTTAGCGGAAACAATGTTGAGTGGTGAAATTTCAGTTGATGACGATTCCTGGTTTAATTCTAAATCTATTATGACTATAATTAGTTTATCCGTATCTATCATGAATACATTGGCAATTGTTTGGCTCATATGGCGCTTCAGAACATTGTCAACGGCACTCTTACTCGTTCATTCGACAAAAGCACAATCTACAGTCCATTTCCAGTATACCATAGCACCGACAACCATCGTTCCTGATTGGTTTACTACTGTTTCTGATGTACTCACTTGGGATCATTTGATCTTTTCAGTTTCAATTATGACATTTGCAATTGCTCTCGTTCAAGTTTATAAATGGGTTATTCAGTCCAATGCGCGAACTAAGCTTCGTCTTGAAATTACTACAGGAGTTCAATGCGTACTTGTTGACATACTTCAACTTGGTCTGTGTCCTTCATATTGGAACATTACTGGACCTTTGATGATTGAAAACCTTCACGTAACTGGTTATCTACGACCTCAATTACATGTCACATGGACAGGTTTTAAACTTACCAAAGTAAACACTAACTTCGAATTAACTATACCAACCTCTTTCAGTATTGATCTTGTCTCTGCATTCAAACTGCGTTCAATTTTTCGTAAGCCTTTCTGTGCACACGTTATTTGGACACACCACGATATTGCGTTTCCACTACGTCCGGACGGAAGTATTTCAGAATGTTCTCCTCGAACATACCCTTCCGTGCCACCCTATTCGATATTACCGTAAATATACACATATGAATAAATGCCCTCGCATTCTTAGGTCAAGACGATAATACAGAAAAAGACAATCAAATAATAATGATCAGATGATGATAAATTCATAGTCTTCTTATTTCTATAAATTAGATTATATTAATATATATATATATATATATATATATATATATATATATATATATATATATATATATATATATATATATATATATATATATATATATATATATATATATACTTAGATAAAATAACAACACACATAATTATGATTTAACATATACCTATTCATTCCGCTCCTATTACTATTTTATTATAGACTAAGAATTACTTGAAACATACAAGTTATATATTTATTCTTTTTGTCTTTTCAAATTCAGCACCATACTGTCAGATACAACGACGCCGGATATAGATATATATTACCAATCCAAAAACAAAACATACCTTGAACTAAAATAAGTAAATACCTTTCATTACATAAATAAATCTAGTTAACCAAATTTACAACAAAAACAACTCAATACATATCAACCATGGCAGACTCTATTACATTTGATTTTGGTCACAACAAAACTATAACCATAAGAAACCCTGAACTTGAAAAAATAGTTGAAGCCTTGCCAATATTACAGAATATTCATAAGTTTCTCATCACTCCCTTTCAAATGTACGAATATGATATTTCGGTCGCTCGACATTTATTTTTGTCAATAACCAGGGGCACAGTACTATATAATAACCCAAATTCGTTATTTGAAGCAGTTCGCATTGCAGCATACCTCTCAATACCTGAAGAAACGCTAGCTCGCCTGCTCTCCGGTATTGTGCCCTCTTCGGATATGATTCCACGTTATTTAGGGTTTATTCATCAACTTTTAATCGGAGGCTACCTTGGATTAGCTGAATTGTATATTCGTGAAGCAAAGCTACCTCTTTCTTTGCTACAAAACTCACGAATTAGTTATCGCAAATTCAAAAAACAATGTCGAGACGCGCATAACCTTGAAGAGTATTTAGCCAAATGTGTCCGACCAAGATGTGTGTGTGAACGGTGCACTCAGCACCGTGCAGACATCAATCAATACCCACCAACCAGGTACGTACCACGACTTAAATACCCCGGCAGGATACGTTTCTTCCCGGAACAGAACGCCCTACCCAAATATCTTCAACTCAAACAAACAAAAGCTAATGAACAAAATAGAGCAACATCACAACAATAAACTTACAATGAACCACAACTTCACATAACAGTATGGACAACAACAGCTATCTAAGGACCTCTGCGACGACAATCGTCTGGAGACCCCCTTCCTCGTCATGATGATAATCGTCTGATGAGTCCCTCGCCAAACCTAATTTAGTTAGAAGAGGTACGTTTTGTAGTTTTGTTGCCTTGTGTGTCTAATATAATAACTTGAAAAAAAAAAAAAAAAAAAAAAAAAAAAAAAAAATTATTTCCTATCTCGTTTCATAATATCTTATGAGGATATTCTATGTTGTGAAGTTTATTCCCATTGTATTTTTGGGGAATTTTTATCACGAATTTTGCATTATACTTTTATTGTATTTTTTTTTTTTAGAATTTGACTGAGTATTGTGCAAAACACTTCCCATTGTGTTTGGGAATTTTATCAATATTTTGCATTACATTGTACTTTTTGAATTTGACTGAGATTTGTGCAATGTACCCATTGTGTTTTGGGAATTTTATCAAATATTTTGCATTGTACTTCTCATTGTATTTTTTTTTTTAATTAAATATTTTGCAATGTACTACCTTCTCATTGTATTTTTTTGTATTTTACTTGGTATTTTGCAATGTATTTGCAGTGTTTACATTGTATTTTTAAACCTTGCGAAAATGTCTCGCAACGTTTTTTTAATCATTGTATTTTTGACCTTTCATCTTGTTTGATGAATAAAATTGATTTTCTTTTCGAGCCTCGAGGACTTGGCTCAAATTAACTAGAGGGTATTGTTAGGATTGAATTTGTAGAAAAATTAATAAATTGATATTTTCTTTTGAATTGAATTAAAGTAATGTTTTATTTATTTATATGTAAGTAGTTTCTAAAATATATTAAAAGGTAATTTCATTTGTTTTTGTAACACAACTATACAGAATAGAAAAGGTTGCTAAACAAGTGTAGTAAAAAAGGCAGTGTGTATAAGTATACTCCCTAACATCAGTAAAAATAACTAATGTACAGTGTTTTGTAAGATTGCATACCATAATACATGGATTTTTGCCTGCTCAGCTATAGTTCTAAGCTACATTAGTAAGAATATGTTTCTGACCTAGTGTTGGCATGAGTTCAATTCGGTTAATGAAGATCGAGTAACTTTCCACTCTAAGAAATTCTGAAACAAGATGGCTTTCAACTAACGGATATCCATATTTGGTCTGACGTCGTTAAGGTCGGTGTAGATGATTAACAGAATTGAGTCTTATGACGTAAGTAATATGGTTTTTACCTGTTAGAACTGGTCTCGACCGGGTTGTGGAGTTCGTAGTTTTCTGTCTGATGCGTAGAAGGGTATGACCTTGCCTGACCTGTATCTGGCCGCGAACGTATATATAGAAATGCGCAAATCAGGTCAGATCAGTTATACGTATCAGCAAAAAACTGACGTTGACTCTCCAAATTTCAGGTAGGCAACTGTACATGTTATAATTTCTTGTAAGAAATAAGTATTTTTAATGATTGAGATTTTTAATGGTAAAATTGTTTTGTGTGCAACATTACTATTGAATTCTTTATTTATAATACATTGTAATGGAATGTTTAAATGTTTTAAAGAATTTATATTTATGTAACTTTAATTATAAAGGTTTGAATTAGTTGAATTAGCTACCAACTTCATACTTGATTTAATGTTAAAATAAAGTATTTCTTAAGTAAGAAAGAGTAATTTCTAGCAATATATTCTAAATCAATATTCTTAATATTCTGTTTTAAAATGAGTAAAGTGCATTAACTGTTATTACATTTAATGCTTTTGCTATCTTGAAATTATATGAATAAAATGAAGTTGGAAAGCTTAAAGATGAAAATGTAATATGTATTCTATGAATTTTATTATAAAGTTTTAGAAGTGTTTCTAGAATGTAGTAATATATATGTGTGTTGATTATTTAAATAAAGTTATACGTATCAGCAGAAAACTGACGTTGACTCTCCAAATTTCAGTTACGATTCCGTACCTGGATTCCCTCATCATTCCTATCTTCTGGTGACACACTTTATCTGGGGACTCAACCTTTTTCTTCTTGCTATCTTCCTGAGTTCCCAGCATGTGTTTATGAGATCGATCTATTGAACATTCCAATCATCATCTCATAAAACATTGACTGTTCATTAAAACGCATTGTTCGGTAAAATTCTAGATAATTTTATGATTTGGTGAAGGGTACTTTTTCCAAATGATCACGACTAACCTGACAGCTAATACACTTGGATATCAGTAATTATGAGATCAGTGCTTGAGGGTATCGATGGACAAAATAAATTTAATGTGTGTAAGACTGTTTTGATACTAGTCACACTAATATGCTTGATAAGTGGAAGATTGCTTTAAACTTGTCCAGTTGCGTTGCAAGGCTTTATTGTACTCTGTCAATTGTAAGATGTTTGGCAAGTACTCAATTAACACAAGAAACAGATATATTAACCAGGAAATACAATGGACAGTCACGATGAGTCCGGCGGTAATATTTAATGTACATATAATCGGTGCTGATGTTTTTTTTAATTTATTCATATATAATATATCAATAACTTTAAAAAGAAATATTTGTCTACTTTCTTTAAAAAAATTAATACTAATCTAAATTTGTGTGCGGATAAGGTACAGCTTTCAAATGACACTTGCTTAACCCAAGTTTTGTTTTCATTTTTAAATTTGCAACAGATTTTTCTATTGTGTCAAAGGCGGAAAATATGGGTAAATTAAATTCCTTATTATATTATATTTAATTAAAATATAATGTTTTCATAATATAAATGACCACTCTTTCTTATTAATCAAATGTTGACTATTTGTCTTACATTCTTTTTTAATTATAAAACAATTGCGGTAACCTGGTAGATATAAAATAATAATTAATAATACGCATTTACATGAGAGCAGTAACTAATGGTAATATAACTATCTATATAATTGAAATACTGTATCAATTTATATATATATATAAATATAAATATATATATATATATATATATATATATATATATATATATATATATATATATATATATATATATATATGGTTGATGTATATACGTGTAGAGAGATACAGCACAGAGAGAGAGAGAGAGAGAGAGAGAGAGAGAGAGAGAGAGAGAGAGAGAGAGAGAGAGAGAGAATGAGTTTTAACATTATCAGACTGTTCACAATATAGATTTCTAACAATATTTTGCTAAAAGTATGTTAAAAATGTACTCACATTGTTCATGGTGAAAGTCTATAATTACATCCCTCAGCACATATACATTACATGACATTCATCGCTTATACAGCAAACGCTATTTCACCCTGAGGAATACTGAACGTAAAGAAATTTATAGATAATGCTATTTGATGTCATCGTATTTATACAGAGGAGGGTGTATTGATTTTAAAATCCATTCGTTACATCCAATTTCTCTGACAATTTACAATAACCCATTTAAATGCAAATGCAGAAATCTCCAAGAATGTATTGATTGCAGTTTCTTTTTTTTGTGACTGGATTTATTTACACGTTTCCAAATTATAAAGCAACCGTACAATATAAGTAAAAAAAATGCTAAAGGCAATAAATAGCTAAATAAATATAATTTAAAAAATTCAACCCCCACCCCGCAAAAAAAACAACAAACAAAAAGAAACAAATCGTAAATGATTTTGGTCCTCAGTAACAATCGCCTTCGTTGATGTCTTTAAATACATTACTGTTATTTCAATGATTTAAAGCTGGGTGCATGAAAACGGTATCTTATGTACACACAAAATTTAATTTGTGTTATATTAGGATTATTGCCCTGGTGTGCCGACCGTTATTATCACGTGGGTTTTCTTTAATGGCCTGCCTGCATTTTGTAAACTATTTTGTAATTATCAATGCCAATACAATGCCCATACAAGTCTATTTTTCAGCAACCTTTTTAGTGAAATTACTAGAAGATGAAAATGCGTGCACTGTTCCTTACTGTGACAGTGTATTCTACAATATTAATTTAAGATTTTCTTTTGGCGCGAGACTTCTATGTTATCTGTCTGGGTATTGATAAATAAATGTTTAAATTTGTAACATGTTTGTAAGAACTTACATTGCAGTTACTTTGGTTGAACGTATGCCAGTTGTGATAAGATTCATTCGCTTACCAATATGCCAGAACTACAATGAGCATTGACAATGTAATCTCTCTGTCTCTCTCTCTGTCTCTCTGTCTGTCTGTCTCTCTGTCTCTCTCTGTCTCTCTGTCTCTGTCTCTGTCTGTCTCTCTCTCTCTCTCTCTCTCTCTCTCTCTCTCTCTCTCTCTCTCTCTCTCTCTCTCTCTCTCTATATATATATATATATATATATATATATATATATATATATATATATATATATATATATATATATGTATGTGTGTGTGTGTCTGTGTGTGTGTGTGTGTGTGTGTGTGTGTTACATTATTCATATAATACAACACTTTCAAACTTTGACCATTGAAGCCCTTTTAGAAATGTACCACCGGTCTGTACTAGATTTATGATCTCTTTACAACGTTTGTGCTCACTTATAGGCCAGAAAATGAGATAACGAAAACAAGACTTGAGCTACTGGAGAATAAGGTGATTTTCTCGACAATGTCAACCGGTATTACAACTTAAGACAGACAATAGATCAGACTATGCTGGGAACGGAGCATGTGTCATTAATGACTATTTCCTGGGAACGGAGCATGTGCCAATAATGACTATTTCCTGGGAACGGAGCATGTGCCATTAATGACTATTTCCTGGGAACGGAGCATATGTCATTAATGAATATTTCCTGGGAACGGAGCATGTGCCATTAATGACTAATTCGAGTACTTTTTAGTTTATTAATAATCTTTGTCTCTAAAAGTTGAGATATACAGATTAATCCTCACTGGTTATGTTATACTGATCACAAACATATGAATTACTATAAGTTTTTCAAAATTGAGTGTATCATAGCTGTACTTATTTTTTTTTTTTTTTAAATTTTGTTTGTTTTTCAATTTCTTATTACTATAGCCAGTGCCGTCAAATATTTGCGCTGGACGAAATTGCACTCCAGGATAGCGTCGCTTTTGACTCACCCCACAAATACCGTAAAATATAGCAAACTCATCAAAACTTTACCCCCCCCCCAAAAAAAAAAAAAAAAAAAAAAAATTTAAAAAAATAAATAAATAAAAAAAAAATTAAAAAATACAAAAATGCCGACTTGGCGTCCTAGGCAGACACTCGCATCACTGGCTCCTTACAACAGCCTTGAGTATAGGAACTGTTTTACGTTCAGTTTGGGTTCAATAAAAGCTTATGAAATTTTATTTTCAATTTATATCTAAAGTTGTATTTATATTTGAAGATTATATTGCTATGTTCCCGTACCTGGTTCGTATATATTCTCGTGGAAGAAGAAGACGTGCTAGGGACCTGCAAGAAGCCAAAGCGTTTTCTTAAATATGGTAAATTAAAATATCAACAATCTTTATATCTTACGATATACATAATATTTCCTATGCACTAGAAGTGTATTATATTCCCACTGACTTTATAGTGCTCTACACAGCTGTCCAGGTGGACCTTACTTGACATGTACCGTGTGGTCCAATGGTATGTATGTTTGACCGTGAGTCAGACGAAGTGGGCTCGATCCATAACCGTCACAACTGGAGGCATGTTTGACCCAGTAGCTGCGAATGCGTTTCGAGATTCAAAAACGAACGTCTCGGTAAAAGGCGACAGTGTAATCGTCTATGTATATTCTGCAGCTACTAAACAGCTTAGCTGGTCAGATCGCTTCATTCGGACTTTGCCTACCCCGCCCGATCCCTGTATAGTATAATGAACGGGCTTCATTAGAGATCACGAGAGGCTGTGATGTTGTGCACAGAGTATTCCGATGAATGCTTGTGTGCATAGGGTACTTCATTTGTGGGTCTTATTGGTGAAACAGGGTTCTTATTGTTTATGAGGTGATGCTAATAAATAATAAATGTTGAATTAGCAACTGAACTGGGTTCTGTTTCGTTTCAGTTGGATCGGTGAAATTTGTCAGGGATAAGTAAAATATGTACTGTTTGATCCCGTGGTTTAGTGGCTTTATTGTGCTAATTTTTAGTCCTGCATCAGCGAACATGTGTTTTTTCCCCCTCTAGCTTAATCTCATTATATTACCGCTAAGCGAGATGACATTCAGATTTTACAAGCCATTCCAAGTAATTTATTTTTCATTCCATGACAGACATGTAGGTATTGTCATATTTAAATGCCACATAGGTTAATCTAGGAAACCAAAAACTTATACCATATGAAGAAAGAGCCCAACACTCTCAAGAATGCTAGCGACGCCCCCTCTCCCCCACAATCCAGTACAAATTTACAATGCTAAAAAAAAGTCGCGCACAAAAAGAGACGTGCATAAGTGGTACAAAATTGGTATACCTACCGACAGTAGTATATGGGGGCACCGCAGCCTCAATGGAAAATCCAGTCAAAAAGGGCTTGGGCACATCTAGCCTCAAGATTTATAGCCTCAATGGAAAATCCAGTCAAAAAGGGCTTGGGCACATCTAGCCTCAAAACAGCTTGGGGCACTATAGCCTCAAGGGAAATTTAACATGGTGGGTCTATCTAGCCTCAAGGGAAATGGAACATGATGGGTCTATCTAGCCTCAAGGGAAATTGAACATAGTGGGTCTATATAGTGTCAAGGGAAATAGAACAGGGTGGGATTGTAGAGGGACAAGGGAAATATAACATGGGAAAAAAAAAAAATGGCGGCAATGAAAGCTACTATCTTTTCGAGGCAAATGAGTGGCCCTGAAAAGGGCCGTTATGTGTAATGTTAACGTTGTCTTGTTAACACAGAGGACATCTCACAGATCTTCTTCTCTTCCTTAAACTTCTCCTTACTGTGGGTCCATAGAAGAGAACTCTCTTCAAGCAACCTTGTCTTTCCACATAGACCCTTCTCTTCCAAAAGGCTGTCTCCGTTGTATGAATGACACTCCACGCTGATCTGACATACATGGGTATGTCAGTCCTAAACAGCATACTAGACACAAGGGTTGACGATTCAACGTTAGTCCACATCTTGTGATGAGAACAGGTGAAGCGAATGTCGTGAACTGCGGTTATTTATAGGGGAAGAGCGGATCGAAACGGATTGAGTGTATCGACCAATCCAAATGGGCGTTACAAAAGTCAGTCACAGTCATCCAATCGGAAGAGAGCAGTCTGTGACGTCATCTTTTCTATATAGAGGTACTAGTGCTTGTGCGCAGTCAATCGATTCAACAGAGTTGTCAATCATGGCGGACACTAAGAAGACGATGAATTGGAGTGAGACAGGAGTAGAGACAGCAAATCATGGGCCAACAGTGACTACTAAAGTCATGACAAATCTACATCCAGAAGAAGTGGATTTTAACTGGGATTTTGTGGATTTTTTAACATCACAAGAATTTATTCCGGAACCTTCGTTGCCTTCTGTAGCTTCTTATGGACACGTCGATGATTTTAAGCAAAAACAAAAAGAAGAATTGGAGCAATTTTTACAACAACAGAAAGTAGAAGAACAAGCTTTTCTTATTCAACAGCAGGAAGAAGAAGAAGCAAGGAGAAAACACCAGGAAGAAACAGTAGCAACAGCAGCAACAGAGAAGAATGAAGACCAAGGACAGAAAGAAAATAGTGAAAATCAAACGGTCACGACGGTACTTTTAGATATTTTAGCTGAGTTAAGGAGTCTGAAACAAATGTATCAGACTTCTTTATCACGACCGAAGAGAAAAAGACCTTCTCGAGCGAAACAACCCGATCTCTCTGTGACTACGTCTGCCATACCTCCGTTAGTGATTTCTACTAAATCATTGACAGGAACCACCAGTCCCGAAGTAGGCCTTGGCCGTGGCAAAGGCTTAAGACAGCTCAAGAGGATTTCGTCCCGTTTCTGAGTTTGTTTTAAATTTAAACAATTAAAACACCAAAGGTCCTTTTCAGGGCCACTCCAATTATTTCGAAAAGAAATACTATTTCAATTGCCTAATTCAATGAAAACTCAAAAGACCTTTTTATTATTATTTTTTTTAAAACCCATGATGTACGTGTGAGTGAATGAATGTGTGAGTGTAGGTTCTTATTCTATCAAATCAAAACCAAGAGACACTTACTTTTTTCTCTCTGGTGTATTCTAGTACAAATGTTACAATTCAATATCACAACATAACATAACACAATACCATTTTTAAAAAGTTCATAGGTTTTCTTCTGTTTCACTCTTTCTTTTTTTCATTTTCTTTACTGTCACAGCTTTTTCTTCTTCTTCTTCTTCTTCTTCACTTTCTTTTCGTCTTCTTTTCTTGTCTTTGTGAACGTGTCGGGGTTTTTCATTGGGGGAGGGTACCTCTTCCTCCTCCTCCTCCTCCTCCTCCTGCTCCTGTTGTTTCTTAGGGCAGTCTGGAGACCAATGTCCTTTCTCTTTACAATAATAACAGGTATCTTGACTTTTGTCTCTATTGGTACCTTTTTTATTTTTGTCACGATCTGAACATTCTGTAGCCCAGTGCCCTTTCTTCTTACAGATATAGCAAGTATCTTGACTTTTATCTCGATAGGAAGGAGAGTAGGCTGTCGGCTGGTCTGAAGAAAACTTTCGTATGACCCCACGTAAAGCTCTGATGAGAAGTTCCACTTGTGTAGGTTCTTCCATCGTTCTGGTCAATGTGAGAGTGAAATGAATACTGAAAGGTTAGACACTAACCCTTTATATATGCACGGATCGGACATGAATATATAGGGGTTATGGTCTTTAAATGGTAGTCATTTGACTTTTTGCAGACAAGATGAAAAGACCGCATTATGCTGTGGAGAAAGGAGAAAACAGTAAGAGACAGAAACGTAATGTATCGCCTAGTACAGTAGCTGAAGTCTTGGCTCAAATTCATGCCAGTGATTTTGAAGATGACATGAGTGAGCCCGAATTTACACCCAGACAATCGACGTCCAAGCAAAGTGCACCACCCTTAGTAAACCCTGAAAATTACTATCACATTCGAGAGACGGAAAAGCGTTCCTCTCGAAAATTTAGAACAACGGCTTACACGTATGCCGTAAAGTTTAAAGATTTCAAGTCCAATGTACCTTTGGAGAATACAGAAGGGTTCATTACCGAGGTGTGGGATTCTGTGTTAACTGCACTGAAACAGCAATGTCAAACCAAAGAAGACGATCGCTTGAGACTTTCTATTCATCACGATAATTTGAAGTCTCCCGTTTGGATCGAGTTTACTAGTCCATCAGAATTAACACCTTCCAAAGTCATTGACAAAATTCAACATGTGCAACAATCCAACGACAAGTTTCACATTGACGATGGAAAAGCCACACTGTTTATGACCCACGTGTCTCTTCCCCAGGGGACAGGACGCAAAAAAGTATTATTGGTCGACAACCTTCGCAACACCAAACTAAGCCTCGTCCGAATTAACAATCCTCAAGACCAGATGTGTTTAGCCCGTGCTGTCGTCGTGGGACGAACGTATGCCAACAAGAACGAGACGGTAGAATGGAAAAGAGCCTGGAAATCTATTCGACAATCGGACCGAGCCAAACAAAGAAGTGAAGCAGAACTCCTGTTACAGCAAGCGGGGATATCCAAAGACACTCCTTGTGGCATTCCAGAAATGCAACAATTACAAGACGTGTTGACACCACATTACACCTTGAAAGTTTACCCTCAAGAAGTGCGTGGACCTCTTTTGTTTCGAGGCCACGATTTCAAAGACGGAAAATACATTCACGTCTATCATCACGATGGTCATTTTGATACCATTACCAGTATCACTGCATTCCAGGGATACAGTTACTACTGTGAAAAATGTGACTATGGTTATAACAATCGAGAACAACACAAGCATTGTGGATCAAAATGTGAGGGATGTTTGGCCTCACAACCTTGTCTGGACAAAGGACAAGAAAGAGTGCATTGCCCTGTGTGTCAGCGCACTTTTGTCAGTCTTACCTGTTACCAACAACATTTGAAGATGCAAGGTTCACAGCAGAAAAGTGCTTGTCAACTCCTGAGATTGTGCCCTACTTGTGGACAAGGCATACGTACCAATAGTGCCAAGTTTCACGTTTGTCGAGGGAAGAAACGATGTCACATTTGTCACCAAATCGTGGACTTGGAACACGAATGCTTCATTCAAAAATATCAACCCCAACCAGAAGATACCCAGAAGAAAGGGAATTTTATCTTTTTTGATTTCGAATGCATGCAAGAAACTGGTATTCACATTCCTAATTTCTGCGTAGCTCACCGTGCGTGCGAGAAGTGCATCCAAGAACCTATCTTTAGTCATTGCCCTTACTGCAGCAAGATTCCTGGAGGACGTGAAAAAATCTTTCGAGGGTCAAACACGTTAGCCAAGTTTGCCCAATGGATCCTTAACCCCATTGACGAAACGTGGAGTCCAGAAGACATTGAACGTTACGGTAATTGTCATCGCCATGCCACGGTCATGGCTCACAATTTCTCGGGATACGATGGGCAATTTCTGCTCAGATACTATGCAGAACAAAGTACCGAACGACCTCAAGTGACTTTAAACGGAGCCAAAATCATTTACATGCAAGTAGGACAAGTCCAGTTTAAAGATTCAATGTGTTACTTGGCCATGCCTTTGAGTCGTATGCCTAAAACGTTTGGAATGACAGAATTGGCTAAAGGTTATTTTCCACACTTTTTTAATACCGAAGCCAATCAACATACCGTTCTACCCCATTTGCCTGAGGCTGGCGACTACGACCCCGATAACATGCGCACCGAACAACGAGAAGCTTTCCATGCTTGGTACCAGACTCACGCCTCGGACCCCTTTGACTTTCAAGAAGAAATATTAAAGTACTGTCGATCTGACGTGGACATTTTACGACGTTGTTGTGGAAAATTTCGAGAATTGTTCATGGAGTACGGAGGGATCGATCCTTTGAAAGAAGCTTGTACCATCGCCAAAGCATGTTCCTTAGTGTACCGAAAACGCTTTATGCCTGAAAATACTCTAGCGGTCATCAGTCCTCAAACGACAAATTTTGTCAAACGTCAATACTCGGTCAAAGCCCTACGCTGGCTCCATTATTTGTGCGACAAGGAAGACAAATGGATCCAACACGCTCGCAACGGAGGAGGCGAAAAGACCATTGGAACGTATTCGGTGGATGGCTGGGACTTAGAAAACCCTCAGATCGTGTACGAGTTTAACGGATGCTTATTTCACGGATGCCCCCTGTGTTACCCTCAACGTGTCACCAAAAATCAGTTTTTACAACGAACCATGGAAGACTTGTACCAGGCTACGTATCAGCGACGTTTGAAGTTAGAACAGCTAGGATACCAGGTAGTGGAAATGTGGGAACACGAGTACGATCAGCGTTTGAAAACTGATCCCGAGTTTAAACGCATCGTAGAAAGTTACAAGTTGGTGGACCCCCTGAACCCACGGGATAGTTTGTACGGAGGACGAACGAATGCTACTTGTTTACTGTACCAAGTGGATGAAGAGAAAGGAGAAGAAATCAAATACTTGGACGTGTGTTCGCTGTATCCTTACGTGTGCAAATATTGTCACTTTCCCGTAGGGCATCCAGAACTGATGACAGAACACATTGACTTGGACCACATACGTCAGTATGAAGGATTGATCAAGTGCAAAGTCTTGCCTCCCACAGACTTGTACCATCCCGTTTTACCGCACCATTGCCAAGGAAAACTGATGTTTCCTTTGTGTCGCACTTGTGCCGAAACGTGTAACCAAGACCAACCTTGTCATCACAACCAGGAAGAACGCGCCTTGACAGGAACGTGGGTGAGCGTGGAATTGTTTAAAGCTCTGGACCTGGGATACCAACTGTTAGAAGTGTACGAAATTTACCATTTTCCCAAGACACAACAATACCGCAAGGGCGACGAGACACAAAAAGGTATTTTTGCAGACTACGTGGATGCCTTTTTAAAACTAAAACAAGAAGCTAGCGGCTATCCTTCCTGGTGTCACACTCCCGAAGACCAAAAGATATTCAAAGAAAAATATAAGGAGCAGGAAGGCATCACTTTAGACCACATCGAGAAAAACGAAGGAAGGCGATCGTTTGCCAAAGTCATGCTCAATTGTTTGTGGGGCAAAATGGCACAACGACCGTCTTTACCCAAGACGGAGTATTTGTCCGAACCGTCTCGCTACTTCCAAATGATTCACGACCCAACCAAAGTCATCAAACACGTGGACGTCATTCGTGAGGACTTGATCTTAGTCAATTACGAAGAAGAACTAGACTTTATAGAAGCCGACAAATTTGGCAATGTCATCATTGCGGCTTACGTGACAGCCCACGCTCGCTTAAAATTGTACGAAGTGTTAGAACTGTTAGGAGATCGTGTGTTGTATTTTGACACGGACAGTTGCATCTACATTCACCGGCCGGACCAGTGCAACCCTACCATCGAAGGAGACCGATTAGGAGCCTGGACCGATGAACATCCCGACGACAAGATTCTAAGTTTTGCAAGTGGTGGTCCTAAAAATTACGGCTACGAATACCGAGACCCCCAAGGAGAAATGCACACCGAATGTAAAGTGAAAGGATTGACTCTCAATTATCGCACCAGTCGAGTGGTGAACTTTGACGTGCTTCAAGAAGCCTTACAGTCTGGACAGGATGAAACGTTTCAAGTGACCACCCACGATCCGCACAAGATTGTTCGTTTACCTACTCACCAAATCGTTAGTCGACCTTTGGAAAAAGTCTATCAAATCGTGTACCAAAAAAGAGTACGACTTCCCAATCACTTCACTCTACCGTATGGTCACGTCGACATTGGGCAGCATATAAAAAGGGACATTGTCCAAGACCAATAGTTCATTTGTCACTACATTGACCAAGCGAAACGAAGATGAATCCATTTAAAGAGACATCATTCAAATTTGAGGGTTGTAAAACAAATGTACCTTCCTCAAGTGTGAAAAGTACTGAATGGATAAGACCTATGCATTGTAACGGTCGTTGTCCGGAAGGAAACTGTAAGTGTCCTTGCGGTTTGCACTGTAATTGCGTTACAGAGTGGTGCGATGTCAAACCTTGCGATTGTAGTAATGCCCGATGCTGTGGCGTCAGCGATTCAGCAGGATATCGTGGGAATTCTCAAGTGGAGTGCGATGCTATACCTTGCGATTGTAGTGATGCCAGGCGCTGTGACCTCAGCGATTCAGCAGGATATCGTGGGAACGCTGCTATGACTACTACCCCTATATCTACCGTGGAAAGTGATGCTGTGCGTGTCAAACCTGAGGGATACGAAAGCGATGCCACACGTTATGGTGGACTCCTAGGAATTTCACCGTACCTACATCAAACTGAAGTGAGGAGAGTTGAATATTCGTTCCCTGTGCGCTTGCCTGAATACTGTCACTTTAAAAGTCGACTCCAAACCTTCAAAGATAAATGGCCAAAATATTTGCCTGGACCAACTCCTGAAGAATTAGCCAGAGCCGGATTTTTCTACTCGGGCGTAGGGGATAAAGTCAAGTGCTTCAGTTGTCGTGTGTCCATTTACGAGTGGGAACATAAAGATTCCGCTTACCTGGAACATGCTCGATGGTCTCCGAATTGTCAATACCTACCTTTAGTAGGACCAAGGGATTGGAAGTGACACTACTACTCCATGGCGTTGAACAAACCAAGACCAGTATATAATATAAAACATAATATTCAAGGATTACCCCGTGAATTACAAGAGAAGATCTACAAGGACGTTTGGCAAAGCCTTGCGAAAGAAAAATCTCAAGGAGTGACTGTAGAACTTTTGTGTCGTGAAATTCACAAGAGGAAAGTGACAAAAATTAACGAATGTATTAGATTTCTCTGTTTTTTTTTTGGTACGATTACACCTGAAAATGTTTTGATCCTTTTTCAACGTTACATTAGGTAGTGGGACAAGTGACACTACTGCTCCATGGCGTTGAACAAACCAAGACCAGTATATAAGCCCTCTCTAAAACATAATATTCAAGGATTACCCTACGAATTGCAAGAGAAGATCTACAAAGACGTTTGGCAAAGCCTTGCGAAAGAAAAATCTCAAAGGGTGACTGTAGAACTTTTGTGTCGTGAAATTCACAAGAGGCAAGTGACAAAAATCAACCAACGTGTCAGATTGCTCTGGGTCATGCCAATTTATGTACCATGGCGTTTAACAAACCAGTTTGGGTTGGAGACAAACCGAGACCAATATATAAACCCTCTCTAAAACATAATATTCAAGGATTACCACACGAATTGCAAGAGAAGATCTACAAGGACGTTTGGCAAAGCCTTGCGAAAGAAAAATCTCAAAGGGTGACTGTAGAACTTTTGTGTCGTGAAATTCACAAGAGGAAAGTGACAAAAATTAACCAACGTGTTAGATTTCTCTGGATCAAGGGTATTTTTTTGCTCCGTTTCCAATTTAGTACGTTTACATCTGAAGATACTTTGATCCTTCTTAACCGTTACCCTGAATGGCAGTGGGACGAAATTACACGTTATATTAATCACTTTCGCTTTTTGAGCAAATTTAATTCTGTGTTTAATTCTGGGTTGAATCTACACTGATGGTTTTCGACCTAAAGCAGTATAAAAGAGAAAGACCATGCCACAACCTTTATCACTAGTGATCCAACAGATTCCATGGAAGGATATCAATGAGAAGATTCACACAGTGAAAGATTACGAACACTTATTGCAAGAACTGTACCCTATGAATTGGGGTCGACGTGTAGTGTGTGTTTTAGTGACTTGCTTTCTGGGATTTCGTCTACCTGCCGATTCCTTGTGGACACTTTACGAACACTACCTACCAAAATAAGTCGGTATGGTGACTCCTTTAAATGCCCACGAGAGACTTATTCTGTTCAAAGCCTTACGCTTTCATCTGGATACGTCTCGACCTTTCCAAGAAAAAAAGATTCGTCAACTTTTACGTACGGAAGCAGTGTACGAAGATGTGTGTGTAGCTTGTGATTTACACCCTCATTGGACAGATGTACGTGACTGGAAAAGTTGGGATTTTGAGGCTTGGACAAACGAAGCATCCCAGTATGCCCAAGCGTTGTGTTCCTAAAATTCATCGTCGTGTGAAAAAAGTCACTTTTAAACCTGTGTTAGTGACAGTACCAGAAGAAGAAGAGAAAGAATCTGTCACCCAGGACAATCCTTCTGTTCAAGACAGAACTGTCATGGACATTCCCCCACAAAGACCCTTTCGAGAAGACACCTATGTGACTATACCTCATGTAGAGGAGACTATAAGAACATTACACACTACCTCTAGGACACCTTCGTTACCCAAACCACGTTGTACAGTGACTTGTTTATATTCCATTTTGATCGTTTGCCTATGTATTTTATTCCTGTATTTATCCATTTGGCTTTTATGTTTTCGTCTTGTTCAAATTTAAACATGCATTGAAATAAACGTGTCTTGAAAAAAAGTATAAAAACCTCTTGTCTTGTCTGTTTTTGTGCCAATACTGTCATACCACTACACGACTATGGCTCACTCTACTCTTTCTACTACTCCTTCCTCCTCCACATTCAAAGTCATTGACGAACACTTAGATCATGCTAGTTGGGAAGCCTTGTATCTTCGTCATCCTTTTAACATGTTAATTGCTGGACCGAGCGGTTCAGGCAAAACCGAATTTGTCAAACGTTTGATCGAACATAAACATCATTTGATCGATCGTCCACCTCAACGCATCGTGTGGTGTTACAAAGAGTGGCAATCGTCATACAGCCTCTTGCAAGAAAGTCAAGGTGATTCCATTGTGTTTGTAGAAGGCATTCCTAAAGAAGACGAGGGGATCGTGTCTGACCCTAGTCAAACTCATTGGGTCATTTTTGACGACATGTTAGGAGAAGACGAAGAAGAAATTAAACTGTGGTTTACACGTAAAGGGCATCATCGTAATGCCAGTGTCATTTACATTACACAAAATTTATTTCAACAAAGTAAAGCCCATCGTACCATTAGTCTCAATGCTCATTACGTGGTCTTGTTTAAAAGTCCTCGAGATAAATCACAAGTGCAAGTCTTAGCCAAACAGTTAGGAACACCTTGGCTGACTCATGCGTACGATGATGCCACTCAATCGCCCCACGCCTATTTACTCGTGGATTTAAAACCCACTACCCCTGATTATTTACGATTTCGTACCGATTTGTTTCACGACTGGTGCCAAGACGGAGGCCCTGTTGTGTACACGTCCTCGTCGTCGACATAACCATACGAAGCACTAAAAAAAATCTATAAAAACCTTAGGTCACTTTGACCTGGTCTCATACATCGTCAACATGACGTCCCTGCAGTCTCATCTTCCCATCAAATTGATTCGTGCCTTGTACGGTATCAGTCGCGAAAAAAATCCACAAAGACGTGCTCACGTCTTAGAAGCCAGTCTCAAAGAAGTCTTACGATGGTTTACGGTGACAGCACGACAAATACTGCAAGGCATCATTCACATTCCACATCAAACCAAACGCTTTTTTGACAGAAACAAAGTAGCCTTGACGCAACTGGCTAATCCTCGCATCGACACTCAAATCAAAAAGCAAATCATATTGAAACCTGGAGGTAGTGGTTCTCTAGGAGTTGTCATCATTCGTACCCTTTTAAAATGGGATCCCAATACTCCCAAAGTTCACCCCAAGAAGAAAACAAAAAAAACCAAACGAACCCCTAAGAAAAAGAACAAGGGTGGCAAGACCAAAACACAAAAAAAAGAAAAGTCCACAGAAAAAAGCGGTCCCCCGCAAAAGAGGCACTTCGGCCAGGACTCAACCTTACCTTCGTCAACCACAACCTGTAAGAAAAGATCTACAAGAACGTTTGGTAGGGACTACGTTGCCAGTAGCCTCTGGTGCTTCCACTTCTCCGTTACGGGTGATGCCAGCCAAACCCAATTTGACACCCGTGTTTCCTAATTTGATGAAACATTGGAAATCTGCGTCTCCCAAAACGTCTCCTCCACCGGTGACACCCTCATCCACATTAGCGTCAGTAGCAGCGGCTCACAAAGTACCAGCTCCCAAAGTCAAAGTCCAAGAAAGATCTGGCATGTTAAAGAGTTTACTAGATTTGTCCAAACAAGAACTGTCCCGATTGAGTCCATTGCGAACTCCTTCACGACGTGTGTTACCTACCATGAAGTTGATACGACGGAAAGATAATCAGTGGCGTCGCATTCCAGTATAAAAATGACTTGAGGACAACAACAACAACAGGAATCAATATTTTTCTGTACCACTGCTGAACACTCAAGAATGTCTCCTCAAAAACGTACACACCATAACCCTCGACGTTCTGCTACCCAAAAAGGAAAAGGAAAAAGACAATTTCGTCATCTCACCAAAAGCTTTAAAACCAAACATCAACGTCCTTCCCTCCAAAGGCGTAGTCCTTTAAAGAAAAAGAAGAGACACCAAAACGGAGGATCCTTTGACCATTTTGGGAAACACATCGTTACCTTTTTGACGAAGCGGTAGTCCCCCAAAAAAGTAAATAAAAGAGAGTGTGTACCAAGTCATTGACACCAGTGGTATTGTGAAACGAACAAGCAAAGATGTCACCTCGCAGAAAACATTCTTATTCACCCCACAAAGGAAAGAAAAGGAAAGGACGTTTAGCCAAACATCGACACGTTCTTCGTCCAAAGGCACAAAAGAAAATACCCATTCGTCAAAAGAAAAAGAGAAGTCACCAAAGGGGAGGATCTTTAATAAGAAAATTAGTCAATTCAGCTAAGAACCGAACTGGCATCTTTAGCGATGCTTTTGATGATTTAGCGAAGCATGCCGTAACCTTTTTGAGAAACCAATAGAAAAAGAAGATAAAAGAGGGTGTGTATCAAATCTTTGACGTCAGTGTAATTCTGGAACGAACAAGCAAAGATGTCACCTCGCAAAAAACATTCTTATTCACCCCACAAAGGAAAGAAAAGGAAAGGACTACCTTCTCGTTTAGCCAAACACGGAGACATGTTGTCCGTCCTGTCCAAAGCCTCACCCCCCATGCGAAAACAAATCATTAAAACGGCCTCCAAAGATGTCATCGATACCGTGTGCGAATGTTGTTTGAATGTTTTGAAAGGCACGATACCTTTGTCTTCACACCAGAAAAAATGCTTCGCCAAACATCGACACGTTCTTCGTCAAATGGTCCAAAAGAAAATATCCGTCCGTCAAAAGAAAAAGATGTTGGTGCAACGTGGAGGATTTTTACCCATTCTTGCTCCTTTGTTGGGAGGCCTAATACCAGGTTTGATACAAGGGATGACTCAAGGGATGTCCCAAGGGTTTCCCCAAGGAATGGGTAGAAGATAAAAGGACACTATGGATCACCACAATCTCAGACATAACCTTTGAAAGCTCATGGAAGGACGAAAACTGACTTTGGTTCCTTACAAACGATGGATGGAATACCATCATTGGCAAGAACAACGAACCCCCCATTTACCACCCAATCCTAATTTGGCTGAGATGTCCCAATTACAACACAAATTGCAATCCTTGATACATCGCCACGATTTATCCGAAACCGAAAAATCGCAAAAGTACGGTCAACTCTTGAAACGACTGCAACTCTTTCATCAGAAAGCTGTGGAACAAACAGCTCAACCCACTTTGTCCGATTTTAAGGCTCTAATGAATAGTCCGTCACCCTCACCCTCTACAGTGGTTAAAACAGACGTCACCCCACCATTGCCCAAGGAAGAACAACCCCATGATCTCTTTCAAACACCCACTACCACTCCCATTCCGAGTAAGATTGCCGCTTCCTTGTTGACCCCTTCCCCTACTCCCCCACGAGAAGAACTCAAAACTTGGGTTAAAAAGATGATGGCCACTCCTTCTTCGACAGAAGTGAAAAAGAAAGAAAGGAAAGCAGAAGTGAAAAAAGAAAAGAAGACCAAAGAAGCTATCTCATTACCTCCACTACCACCACCAGTACCCTCGACGTCAACTCCTGTGGCACATCGGACACGTAACACCGTTTCCAAACAACCCTCATTTCGTCCCACCCAAAGCAATATCCTCGAAGAGTGGGTCCCTTATTAACCTAAACCATGGAGAAGGTCTTAGCTAGCATTTACTACGATCCAGCTCACCCTGCAGGCTACGGAGGCATTCAGAAATTGTATCGTGCTGCCAAAACTCGCCTGAAAAAGCTCCGTTTACCTGCAGTACAACGATGGTTACAAGAACAAGCGACTTACACTTTACACAAACCCATTCGACGAAAATTTCACAGAAGTCGCACTCAAGTGGAAGGCATCGATCATCAATGGCAGGCCGATTTAGCCGATGTCTCTCATTTAGCCACTTACAATCGTGGTTACAAATATTTGTTTTGTGTCATCGACGTCTTTTCTAAATTTGCCTGGGTCGTACCATTGACATCCAAATCGAGCGGAGAGTTAGTACGAGCTTTGCAACTGGTGTTGAAACAAAGTGGTCGTCACCCTCTTCGATGGCAAACTGACAAAGGCACCGAATTTCTGAACCAACCTTTCCAACGAGAATTAAAGAAACGTGACATTCATTTTTTCACCACCGAAAATCCTGAAACCAAAGCCAGTATCGTGGAACGTTTTCAACGTACCTTGAAAGAACGCATGTGGAAATATTTTACGCATCAACACACTCTCAAGTACATCGACGTCTTACAGCACTTAGTTCAAGCCTACAATCAATCTTACCATAGAAGCATTGGACGTACCCCACAAGAGGTGACACCTGACAATGAAGTGACTGTTTTTGAGCGTCTGTTTGGTACGTCCCGGACGAGGGCTGTCCCCAAGAAAGGTGGAGAAGTGTTAACCCCAGGAGATTGGGTACGCATTGGTAAAACCAAACGTACTTTCGACAAAGGTTACTTACCCAACTGGACCACCGAATTGTTTCGTGTGACTGGACGAGTGCGTGATCGTCATCCTATCGTCTATAAATTGGAAGACATGAACGGAGAAGTATTAAAAGGAACGTTTTACTTGCCTGAGTTACAACGTGTTACCAAAAAGGAAGACGACGTGTACGACATTGAAAGCATTCTCGAACGAAGAACCCGTAAAGTAGGAAAACGTCGTGTCAAAGAAGTCAAAGTACGTTGGAAAGGATATCCTCCTAGTTTTGATTCTTGGATTGACGCATCGCAAGTCATCGACTATAAAAAGAAGTGACCATCATGCCCTTCAATACAGCTTCAGCAACCACAGTGACTACTCCTTCACCCAGTTCTTCTCTGCAAGATTTACAAAAGCAACCCTTGTGGGTGTGGTGTGGAGAACGTGTCCCTAAAACGCAAATCGTCTTTTTCTGTCAAATCTTTGTGGTGTATTGTGTCATCGGGGCAGCCATTGCTAATTTGAGTTTGCAACAAGGAGACAAACAATTGTGGACTATTTTACTCAGCAGTTGCATCGGGTATCTTCTTCCCAATCCTTCCCTGAAATACTCTTACAACGGGAACAACAGTAACAATATTGGGAGCCTTGCGTCCAACGTGAGTCATTCTCCTGACAGTCACCCTTCCAATCACAATCCTCTTTTAGACACTCCTTTAACCACGAGCGACTCCTCGGACAGAACAACATTGGAATTATGAACAACACTATTAACCAATTTTACTTAACGTTACCTAGTGACAGTTCCATGGAGGTGTTTCCTAACAACACGTTGTGCTGTTACACGTCTAAATTACCTCAAGCCATGCATTTGGATCAAGATGATCATTGGGAAGCAGCTTTAGTGGAAATAATACACCCGACACAAATCAAAAACATCGTCGAAAATCAAAACACTTTTACAATAGAAGTGTATGACAAGCAATTGCAACAAGCCTTAGACGAACGAGGCGTCACTGGCATAGACACCAAGAAATCAAATGAACCCTTAACGAAACAACTGTCCACTCATGTGTTCACCATTCCTGCAGGCTACTATTTTAGTGGTCAACATTTAGTGACTACGATTGCAACCAGGTTCAATGCTGTGTTTGGTAAACCCCTGGACAAAATCAAAGAAAGTGTTACCTTTGAGTACATTAAAGTGGCTCGTCGCCTCATGATCAAATTTTCAGAGAAGAAAATAATATCCATTACCTTTTGTCCTGAATTGTTTGATATTTTAGGTGGAGACCTCAAGATGCTCCCGAACAAAAAAGAAATACCAGGCATAAGTAGTAACGTGGACTTTACAAAATATTTTCGATCCCCTTTAGAAATGAACCAAGGTCTCAATTTGATGTTTGTGTACTCCGATGTGGTGGAGTACAACGTGGTAGGACACACCTCTGTACCGTTACTACGTGTCATTCCTTTCAAAGTGGATACCACTACCGCTGACGAGGAAGGTGGAAATACCTATCACGTTCACCGAGAATTTGTACATCCTCATTATTTACCCGTCAGTAAGTCGTATTTCGACAGTGTCAACATTACTATAAAAGGAGAACTAGGACAAAATATTCCATTTACCAAAGGGAAAGTCACAGTGAAACTCCATTTTCAAAAACGATTCTCCAACAACTGAAAAAGTGATGTATCCTGTGTACCAAGGAGTCACTCGACAACGAGGACATGGTTTAGGAGATATGTTTAAATCAGCCTTTCGTTCCGTGGTCCCTGTATTAAAACCGATGGTGTCACGAGGATTGCACGCCTTAAAAGATGCCGCATTGACTCACGGCAAAGATTTTCTTCAAAATGTTCTCATTGACAAACAAAACCCTAAAGAAGCTTTTTTGAGAGCAGGCAAAAATGTCTTGCTTCAAACGGGTAAAGAGATTTTGGGTCGACGAGAAAGTCCTATAAATGCCCTGAACGGTACCGAGTCTGACATTCCTGCTTCCCTGAGGACACAGCAAGGACAAGGTAGAAAGCGTCGACGAAGACACCCTTTCAAAAGTCTCCGTACCTCTAAAGTGAGAAAGACGAAGAAAAAAAGAACATCTCGAGATTTAGACATTTTTGATTATTAAAAGTAAAAAATGATGCACCAAGAATCTTGTGCCTGTTCCAAGTCGGAACTGGATCTCTTTGCCATGCCACCCACGATGATGACCATGCAAGAAGCCCAATGGGTCGAATTTCATCCCGTCTCCTCTTTGACGGATTCAGCTCCCATCGAGTTTGAAATCAAAGGACAACCCGAAGATTACATCGATCTCAACAACAGTTACTTGTATTTGAAAGTGAAAGTAACCAAAACGGACAACACCAATCCAGGAGCCAATGATAGAGTTGCTCCTGTCAACAATTTCATGCATTCCTTGTTCAGCGATGTGGATTTGTACATGAATAACAAACTGATCAGCAGTAGCATGGATACGTACCCTTACCGAGCGTACCTCGAAAATCTCTTGACGTACGGAAAAGAAGCTAAAAACACTCATCTAGATGCTTGTGTGGTATGGAAACCTGACACAGCAGATAAGTTTAACGACACAGCCTTGCCCGTAGCAGCTGAGGGTGAGAATCCTGCCGATCCTCACAATGTAGGTTTTAACGACCGTCGAAAGAAAATTCTGCAAGGACGTAGTTTAGAACTGTTTGATCGTTTGCATTTGGACATGTGGTTTCAAGAGAAGTATTTGCTGAACGGAGTAGATATTCGCTTGAGACTGAATCGTAGCAGTGCTGCTTTCCATTTGATGGCTCATGCCAACGAATACAAAACGATTATCCAAGAAGCCAGGTTATACGTGCGCCGTGTGGAAGTGTTACCTAAAGTGGGAAATGATATCAGTCACACTTTGAGCAGAACGACAGCCAAATATCCGATTCGACGCGTGGAAGTCAAAACTTTCACCATTGCCGCTGGACTCCGATCTAAGATCGAAGATCATCTGTTCCAAGGACAGTTACCCAAACGTTTATTCATTGGTATCGTCACCAATGCAGCCCTCAACGGTGCCCACGATCAAAATCCTTTCGAGTTTAAACACAGCAGAGTATCCAAAATCGAAGTCAGTCGCGATGGCAAAACTTTGTGTACCCGACCCTTCGAACCCGACTTTGGCGAACAGAAGAATTACTTGAGGTCGTACTTGTCACTGTACGAAGCCACAGGACAGTTAGGAACCAACACCAGTCACGGCATTTCCTACGACGACTATGCAAAAGGTTACACGTTGTGGGCTTTTGATTTCACTCCAGACCAAGGCAGTGACGAGGGACATTTCCACCCTATAAAATCTGGGCAACTGCGTGTGGAACTTCAGTTTGCAGGAGCTCTTACCGAAACGGTGAATGTCATTCTGTATGCTGAATTCGATAATACCATAGAAATCAACAGTTTGAGAGAAGTCATTCTAGACTATTAGACACTATGGAAGACCCTTGTCCTTCTTTGAATAGTGGAGAATCCATGGAATGGGAGGTTACAGAAAAAACAGATCCCCAAGACCAAAAAGAAGAGGTAGTGATCATACAATCCAGATGGCCAGAACAGGAACAACAGTTAGTGGCTTGTTTTGCACAACACTTGGAAGATAAAATGAGGGACATGATTAAAAAAGATTGTTATGGATGTCAAATCGATCATCCCAGTCAAATTCAACACGATAAATGCATGATGATGAGTCAAGAAGAAAATTGGACGATTATCTGAACGAAGCTTGGAGTCTCATCTCCGAAGAAGCCGTGTTACAGCAGTGGTATAAAGGCTTACGTGATCATTCCTCTCCTCCATTGTTTGCTCAAGAAATCGATCGCATCGAAGCTCTCTTGGCCAAAAGTAAAGAGACGAAGCAAACCATCAGTTACTTGTCACCCCGTTTCAAGCAAAAAGTCTGGATCGAATTGATGACTTATCATCACCTGTGAAGAAAGGAGAAAAAAACAAGGCTACACAAAACAAAAAAATGGATACTTGGGAACTTTATTATCTTTTGAACCGTAGTTCGTACACTGCTTCTTGGAATCCTGTCGTGTGTGCTAAAGATGAACTACCTCATCGCAAACCTCAAGAGAATCAAGCTTATGTCATCAACACAGATGACAGTCATCTTCCAGGAACTCACTGGGTAGCTGTCTACTTTCCTCAAGAGGGTTGTGTGGAGTATTTTGATTCGTATGGATTACCCCCTTTCGAAGATGATATCATTGACTTTATGAGAAGAAATGCCCAGACGACACGATTCAATAATGTGAAATTACAAGGCACAGATTCTATGGTGTGTGGACAATATTGTGTCTATTATCTGCATCATCGCAGTCTTGGATATTCTTTAGAACATTTAGTGACTTATTTTGATCGTCATTCGTCTCGAAACGATGACAAAGTAGATCGATGGTTTTGTGACCATTATGGTTATCTGTTGTCTTTAGCTAGGAAACGTAGTGTACATCAATGGCCCAATGACTTCCAACAGTGGAAATCTCACTTTAATTCGCAACGTTGTCAACCATGTCAAAGATAATGTATTAGTGTTATGGAAGAAAAAAAATGTTTGTTATTTGAAAAAAATGTTTGTTATTTGAAATGTTTGTTATTTGAAATGTTTGTTATTTGAATAAAAAATGTTGTGTTTTTGAAAACCAATGTGTCTGTCATTTGTTTTACATTTGTATTCCTATAAATGCTCTTTGACTTTTTCTTTCTATCCCTCACATCAAACTATCCCAACGTTTCCAAACCCTAAACCGTCGAGGGGTGTTTTCCATCACGTCCGCGTGTTTTTGGTAATGATAGGGATAATGTAAGTTTTTTTGGATCCAGGGGGGTGTTTTCCATCACGTCCGCGCTTGAACCATATAAAGCAGGGGTAGTCTCCAGTCTGACCATCCATTGTTTGACTCATCCTCCTACGAAGATGTGCTCAAGACTAGCTAAGCTGAACGAAGCATACGTCACTCTACATCGTATCAGACACAATCTGATGCCAAAGCCTGAAGAGATAGAAAATGTGAGGATGCTACAAGAAACGGAAGACCTCATAGAAGAACTCTTTAGAGAGGAAATTCAAAAAGATAAAGAAGAATGGACTGAGAAGTATCGACTTCAAAAGCAGCAGAGAGAGCAGAGAGAACAGCAGCAGCAGCAGCAGCAACAACAGCAGCAGGAACAAGACAGAAGTTTTGTCGACTGCCGTGTGGATACGAAAGAGTTCTCTTTCTCTTTCCGAAGAAACAGGCCTTATCGTGTAGCCAAACGAGGACGCAATCTTAGACGATAAAAGATTGTCATCCTTCCTCGTACACAAAAAAAACAGCCCTTTTCAGGGCTACCCAATATTCTCGAAAAGAATTAATCATTCAATTTGCTCATGGTATGAGAGGAAGTTAGAAAAAAATAGAAGTGAGTCTATAATCACTATCTCTTTTTACTTCTTGTCTAAAGTGCGTCTATAAGCACAACGTATTTTTTAAAAATAACTTGTTAAATGTATAATTAATATGAGTGAAGTAAAAAAGTGAGTGAGTGTTTTTTTTAAAGTCTAAGTGTTTTGGTAATAATAGGGATAATGTAAGTTTTTTGGATCTAGGGGTGTTTTCCATCACGTCCGCGCTTGAACTATATATCAAGAATCACTCGTCAGTCTGGCTACCCATCGTTGACACATCAACTCACAAGAAGATGAGCAGATTGAACAAACTTAGGGAGCTTCAAATGCACTTGGAGAATGCTAGACGTCTCCTGGACGAGCTGGCAATGGAGGCATTAGAAGAACAGGCTAAAATTGAAAAAGAAGAGGAGGAAAGAAAAAAGAAAGAAGAAGAGGAGAAGAAAAGTCCCATCTCGCCTCACCGCATGATGAGGCAGACTAGTGAAGTCAAGCCCATGGTGAGGACACCTTCACCAGAACCAGTTCGTCCACTACAGACACAGCCCCCACCGCAACAACCACAGCCTCGGCCGCAACAACTTCAGCCGCATCCACGGTTGCGGAATAGAGGAAGAAATGAAGAGACTTTCACTATCCCTCAAACAGAAGATTGGGATAGTGAAGCCACTCATTCTCCCTCTATACCCCAAATCACAAGAGTGAATTGGGCTACGCTCCCAATCACAAGAGTAAATTGGGAGAATGATTGGAGCAGGAGATGTGTGTGTGGGGCTAGACCTGGGAGATGCCAGCATTAACCAGGTTCAATTTGAAGTTTTAAAAACAGCCCTTCTCAGGGCTACCCAAATAACTAGAAAAGAAATACTATGTCAATTGCCAAAGGGTATGAGAGAGGAGTAGTGTGATTATAAAAACTAACTCTATTTAGATGGTATATGGTGTGATTTTGGATAGTATATAGTATGGTTTGTTTTGGCTGCTTCCCCGTGTGTGTGGTTAGTATAGGGTGTGATTTTGGATAGTATATAATAGGATTTGTGAATAGTATCTAATATGACAAGTGAATGTAGGGGGTGTTTACTTTCACGTCCGTGCTTAAGATATATATACTCAAAGTGACTGACATTAGAACCATTCCACGGAATAACCATAGAAGATGGCAAAAGCATCAAGTTTATTCAACAATTTAAGACACAGCTATTTCTGGATATTAGACGGGGAATATGAAGTGGAAAAACTACATCATAAATGGAAGATTGCGAAGAGTTTGGACTTTGCAAAAAGACTGAAAATAGCCAGGGAGCTCTTAGGAGGAATGCTAGAAGAAGAAGCCAAAAAGTTACGAGGCTGCATTAATCCACCCTATGTTAGAGTGGGGACATTGAAGCAAGTAATAGATATTGTCGAAAAAGTCAAGTGTTTTTTGGATAATATCTTGACAGAGTACCCCCATGTCCAAAAGGGTTTGGACCCGCTCAAGAAAGCTGAAGAACTGATGAGAAAGGAACTATTAGAAGAAGTGAAGAAGATAAAAGATAACTGGAGTAAGGAGAGAAAGGAAAGAAAGGACAATGAAAACCAAAAAAAGAAAGAGGACTTTGAAAGATTAAATAACAATTGGATCAAGATACAAGAGAAGTTTAGAGCTATGGGACATCCTGACTGGATTCCCGAGGAAGAAAAGAAGAAGAAGGGAATTATTGGTAAAATCAAAAGGTGGTGGAACAAAGGCAGAAAATAAAAGAAGAAGTATCCAAAGGTCCTTTTCAGGGCCACTCATTTGCCTCGAAAAGATAGTAGCTTTCATTGCCGCCATTTTTTTTTTTTTTTTTTTTTTTATTTTTTTTTTTTTTTTTTTTTTTTTACCCATGTTATATTTCCCTTGAGGCTAGATAGACCCACCATGTTCCATTTCCCTTGAGGCTAGATAGACCCACCATGTTAAATTTCCCTTGAGGCTATAGTGCCCCAAGCTGTTTTGAGGCTAGATGTGCCCAAGCCCTTTTTGACTGGATTTTCCATTGAGGCTATAAATCTTGAGGCTAGATGTGCCCAAGCCCTTTTTGACTGGATTTTCCATTGAGGCTGCGGTGCCCCCATATACTACTACCGACCGACGGACCCTACCTATCTACCTACCTACCGACCGACCTACCTACCTACCTATACCTATCTGCCTATCTATCTATCTATCTATCTATCTATCTATCTATCTATCTATCTATCTATCTATCTATCTATCTATCTATCTATCTATTGACATGGTCACACTTGACTATTAAGCAAAGGGTGGTACGTGGCCAGGGATATAGTTAGGGAGGTAGCGATAGGACAAACAGAGCAGTAACGATAGGAAAACATAAGTAAGTAAATGATGGGCGGTCAACATATTGGCCTCTTCATATTCAGACTAATCATGTTACAGTATCGGCCATGAAATATCTGAATCTCAAACAGCATAGTCCCGAGAATCATGAGGTCTTACATATCCTTGATTAGTTCGACAGAATGTGATTATCGAAAACTTATATGATAATTGTCAGGAGCTTCTGTAATTGTTGGTGTTCACTTGTCCGCGGGTGTGTCCACTAGATTGATCACTATTTTGTACAGAACGGTAATCTCGGCATTGGTTCACCTGGATTTCACTGTTTCCCGCTAGAGATGATTCAAGGCTGCACTGACGTTGTTAATATTACGGCATCTGTTTGTCGTGAATCTGGCAGCAGCTATCTTTTCATCCATCCAAATTTATTAGGTCTTTATTATATGGGTTCCACACAGTTGTGCAGTACTCAAGGCCCGGTCGTGCAAAAGAGAAATACACTGCACTTTTACTTCCTTGTTGTTGATTTAAAGACTCCGGTTCAGGAAACCAAGTTACTTTTTTCTTCTCCATTATCTTGTCTATCAGCCTTTTCCAGAGATATATTGTACTGCCTGCTCAGTAGCTAGCTTGTACACTTAAGATTGTTGTTAGACATGATTAAAAATTTCTTCCTTTGGACTCCAAAGATACTCCATTTCTCGGGGTGGAACGACAGAGGGCCAGTCGGTTCATGTCTGCTTGTAGGACAGTAGGATCTCACAATCGTTGTGTGTGTGTGTGTGTGTGTGTGTGTGTGTGTGTGTGTGTGTGTGTGTGTGTGTGTGTGTTTGGGATTCATTTCCCGGTAGAATATTCAGTTCTCTGAAAACAGTTTTGTTTTGGATTTGAATCTCACATTAGGTCTTTGATGAACACCGGAAAGAAAAAGGGATCCAAAACACTCCCTTGAGGTACTCCGCCAACAACTAGGTCTGATATTTCTGACCTGTCTCTATCAACGGACTAATATCATCGTTCATTCCATATTAGTTTAGTTTTATTATTTTCTTAATAATTTAGTTCAAGAATTGTATTGTCTTTGCAACATTATTTCTTTTCATTTGTAACATTATATATCCAGTAATCCTAGGTGCACCGACAAATAATCGAAGGTATTCAGTCACTGACTAGTCAGTAACAACATCATAATAATTGGAACAGTAGCAGAAGCGACGGCAAGGTAACAAAGATAATAACTACAGTAAAGAAAAGAATAACAAACCATTCATATTTTTACTTTTAGCCGGGACACTCAAGCTTCGAAAGTTCCGGTGCTTTCGTCTTAGCAGCGATGGTGCAGGGTGGTGCGTACTTTGCTACGACTATTGTTCTAAATATAGTAACCAGATCACATGACCTTGGTAATGCAATTTACAAAATGGCGGCAAAGAGAAGTGATCTTTGTAAACAACTTTAGTATTATTAATATGATTCATAATTCCGATTTCAAGAAGAAAGATGAATAAGATAGCAGTGAACGCGTACGACTTTGTGAAAGATTTCGTAAGTCACCACCGAAAGATTACGTTTCAAGAGAGAGAGAGAGAGAGAGAGAGAGAGAGAGAGAGAGAGAGAGAGAGAGAGAGAGAGAGAGAGAGAGAGAGAGAGAGAGAGAGAGAGAGAGAGAGAGAGAGACTCAGACCACTTTGCATAAATATTACTGATAAATGAGAAAGTTATTTTTTAGTTTAGTAAAAGGAATCATTGCACATATGTTCCGGTATGTTAACCTTATCTACATCTTGATGGATCGAGCAGCTTTTTTTGTTGTGATTTGTCGAAGCAACATCAATTGGAGTTCATGAGTTTCCACGCTTAGTAATTTATTGCTACTAATCTAGAGCATTTTACAGCCGTGCATTGTGCATCGACATTGATCATTGGTAAAAAAAATGGTGGATGCAATTGTAAGAATGACTACGTACCAGTCAGATATCTTATTGGAGTGAAAAGTATTTGTGCAAACATCGCTTATGTATGAGTTCATTCAAGTTGTGTTAATCGATCATGCATAATAAGTGTTCCGATCTGGGGAAAAAAATTGACTGAATGCAGTTGTATGCCGCCGCAAGCAGAAGCTCACACCTATCTGCTCGATCCGCCAAGGTGCAGATAGGGTTAACACATCGAAACCATGGCTAGCGAAGATGGAGCTTTACTTGCTATCTTTCACTTTCAGAGCACAAAGCCAGGAGAGACTGGCTTCATTTTTACGAAAGATATGTTTGCTGATGACAATGTCCTGGAGGAAATCACATTACGCTTTGGAATTGAAAACCACTTAATCTCTGAGGTATCATTAGATTTGCGTTCACATCACATCAGACTGTAATATGCAAAGCGACTGACAACTGCACACACACAAACACACACTGTGACAGATGCTTGGTTCGGGTGGGGTGCTCTCAATATATTATTTAAATTACTATATATTTCTCACACTGGCTCGATCAGATAATTTACTGACCTTTAGGAGGCTTTGGCTTTCTTAGAATTTCCTACGTTTCCCCACCAAATTACGAGTGGCTTTTCCGTAGCATTGATATATGTCCTTCCAGTACGATGTTTGGTCAATTACAAAGTTTCTATCCTGAACATACTAAATTAAATCGGGGTTCAAATAGTGACCACGCCCTCTCTCAATTTCGATTGGATATCGATTCTATCCTGTTATATTCAACTTAGCAGACATTGAGCACACAAGAAAGTGGAAATTAAACTCAGTCAGCGTGGTGAGATTTACGACGCCTATAAGGGTCCTATGTTCTTGACCAAAACTTTCAACGTCCACGTGAGACTTTTCACATGCAACAAAACTGCGTTCTCAGCAACGTGATATATATATATATATGTGTGTGTGTGTGTGTGTTTTCCAAATGTACAACAGACGGAACGGAAAGAAGTTATGTTTTTGATCCGTTAATGATATCCTTCTGCAGTTTCGTATTTCGCATCGGAATATATTTTTAAAACAAAACAAGAACTTCTCGTGTTTTTTTTCACTGATTATACTGGATATTTAAAATAAGACTTTGCATATCATTAGACTTGTTTAAAGAACCTTTACTGCCTTTTATTTCGGTTGATGGGTTATCGAATATACATACTAGGCTTTAGATGTGCTTCTTACAGAAAGCTGCTACTTTTTAATCTTTATAATTGCTCTCTCTCTCTCTCTTATTGATATTGTCTTACATTAGACTTAGTGTATCGTAGCGTTATGAACTTTGGAAGAAATGAGAGAGAGAGAGAGAGAGAGAGAGAGAGAGAGAGAGAGAGAGAGAGAGAGAGAGAGAGAGAGAGAGAGAGAGCTTTGGGCTTTGAAATAGTTGGTATGTGGATTAATGAGTTTCAGAGTTGGGGAGGGGGGTAAAATTAATCTTGTCTCCGGGCTCCAAACACTCTAGCTACGCCTCTGCAGTACTTTTTAAATGCGAAATTAAATTTCTTGGCAACCTAGCTATATATAAAGAGATATTTTCAATCGCTTCTCCAACGATCACCTTCAGAAACGGCTCAACTCATCGGCGTCACGGAACATCGAATCAACGCCTTCACACGCCAAAAGAAAAACATTATCTAACGGAATTGTTATTTCTCAATGAAGTATTGGACAAAATCATTGGTTGTAAATCATCCAAAGAAGTGAAAAGAAAGGCAGACACCTGCAATGTCTCCAACGAAGAGTTAATCCTTTCTCTACAAGATGAACGATTCAAATTTGCTTTAATTATACTCACTACGCCTAAACGGTTCAACATGTGAGTCCCAAATGAATAGTACCCTCCACCAACCCTATATTCTCCATTGCCTTTTGACTACCATTGCCCAGAATGCTATTTTCAAAGTAAATTAGAGTAAATTTGTCAAGGCGAAGATCAGTGTATTTTTTTGTTCATATTTTTATATTCTATTAAAGAGTAGCAAATTCTTATTTTATTAGCATCTAATGTGGTAATTATTCACGGCATTGTTTCCATTATAGTTTAATGGCTTTGGAAAGTTCAACATCACACCCGTTAAAGGCACCCTATATCTGACCCAGATGTTGGACTTCGAGACGTTAACTCCGGGACTATTTTATCTTAATGTCACAATTTCGGTTAGTGGTATTCAATGAAGGAGTAAACACACACACACACACACACACACACACACACACACACACACACATAAAATGTTAAAAAGGTTTATTCATAAAAATGTTTCGAAAGTCGTAGTTTTAATTCTTTGACATAAAATAACTAGGATAACTCCGTGACTATTTTATCTTAATGTCACAATTACGGTTAGTGGTATTCAGTGAGGGAGTAAATGCAAGCACACACACACACAGACACACACACACACACACACACACACACACACAGAGACACACACACACCTGAAATGTTAAAAAGGTTTATTCAGAAAAATGTTTCGAACCTCGTAGTTTTAATTCTTTGACATAAGCTAACTAGGATAAGGTATAATGATGAAGACCAAATTATTGCTGTTTTTCCCCTGTATGTAAATCGTAACACAGATAATTTACGTGTGACCGACTTGTAAAGAAACGCGTTTGCTCAGTTGGTAAAGAATTGCACACGTTATCCAATGGTCGCGGGTTCGATACCCGCCCAAATGAACCCTGGTATGCGGTCTCTGTTTATCCTAGGGTAGAAAGATACATAACTCCCATTCCCAAGGCATGATAGAACCAGTTCTATGATGAAAGTGCCCATATCCATTTGACTTCTAAAGCAAATAATTGCTCATGTATTCAGTAATTTGGTTTATGGATATCAAACTTGGAACAACATGTCAAATCATATATAAATAGTACATTTAATTAACCTTTAAGGCTGGATAGATGGACACTATTTCTACTTTTCCTCAGGACTCCATGAACAGGACAAGATGGAGCAAGTTGATTGTAAATGTCACTGATGTTGATGACAACGGTCCCGTCTTTACCACTGAGCCTTCCTGTAAATCGGCATCATGCTTGGTTCTGAATTATACCGGCATTCTTTCATTAGATGATGTAAGTAGATTTCGCATTTCTAAATTCTCTCTATATAAGCCAAACATGTGTCATCTTCATACAAGATTTATACACATTTGTAAGTTCGTCCTATATAAGGCACACACGTGACGTTTTCTTTGCGATTTTCGCACATTTAGAAATTATCCCTATATAGGGAAATGCATGGCAATTGTAATTTGAAACATTTATAAGAGATATTGATAACAATGTTCACGATATCAAATCGGTTGTACATTCAAGATACAAAATAAAGCATTCTCCCGAAGTTTTAATGTCTGTTGTAGGTCGTGATTTAAGATATCAATGAACATAAAAGTCAAACGTTAGCCTGAATTGTGACGAATAAGACAATATATTATAGACGTTTTTCTTCCTGATACTACTACATTTATCTATCGTGTTCTTAGACTTTTAGTGTTGATTACTTTCGATAAATCACGGAAAAAACAAACTGATTATATATTCAACGTTCTGTTTTCTTTATTTGTTTTCACTGATGCTCTTGAGATCACCCAACTTTATAATACAAAGAAACAATTTTTTTGATATAGAAAAGATCAGAAAGAGAACCAAAACAGCCTCCGACAAGAGTTTGTCTGCATCTTACGGTTCCTGTTAGGATTCGAAATATTAAGACAATATGCTTAATGGCTTGACTATTTTATTAATAATGCGAGTAAACTAAAATGCGATTATATATATGTTTGAAGTATAAAAGAATAATGCGCATTTCAGGGACTTGTTTACAACCTGCAACCTGCTCCAATATTGGCAGTTGATGGTGACAAAACATTGAATGCTCAAGTGACATACAATATAATTGAAGGTAAGTTAACACGTAATAACATTAAGAAGCTTGCTACAATTTTAATCCGTTCTTTTCATTGATAGGCGCTAATTTAATTAGGATCAAGGTCACTTTATAACCTTTAGATTATGTGGACGAACAGAGATTACAGAATATTCGCTTTTACAATAATTACATATGATATTTTGAATAAGCCAAATTAATTAAACCGAGTACTTTTATTTATCTTTTGTACCGTTTCTCCGACTGGATGCGTGCGGAAATGTTAAAGCCATACATCGTAATAACCTGTTTTTCACTGTCATTTTGTTTTGAATGGAGTAACTCCAGACGGGCTGAGATCCATGCTCACGTGATACACCGAACTTTAAATAGAAATGGTAACGTTAAAGTTAGTTTCTAGGATATAGCTTACGTAACTATATTCAAAATTCAATAAAATGAGTAAAACAAATCCTTCCTTACAGCAAACTGATTTAAGAAACGTAAGCCCTACCCCCCCCCCCCAATCGATTAATGCCATTTTATAAGAAGAGGACCAAAGGAGAGTAATCCAGTAAGAAGAACTTTTCTACGAAATTTCTTTTAATAACTAATAAGGTAGATTGGCTATCGTAATCGTGTTTCGTCTGCGACAACGACACACACGTACGCGCACACCCACCTACACACATAAACACGCACTCGCGTGCGCTCAAGACCAACTAGATAGTTAAAGCAAAAATAACGACTTGTGATTGTTTTACTTTTTTTGGGGTGGGTGGGGGGGCACCAGACAGATGCCCTCCCCCTAATCAAAAAAATGAAAAAAGTTTTATTTGTAAGTGTGTTCCCCCCAAAATATTATTATGTTGTTCTTTTTATTATTCCTTTATTAAATTCTAAATTTATTTTTCCCCCTAGGGGGTTATAATTATAATTGAAAAGGGGTATTTTGTCCTTAGTGTTATTATATATGTCCCCTAGTTGGGATTGGATCTACCCATTCTGTAGGGGCACTTTGTTTTTGTTGACCTTGGCTAGAGGTCCCTTAGATCCTGATGTGTGCTATATGTGTGATGCTATATGTTTGTAGCGTAGTACATTTATTATGTACTTATTTTTTTTGTACAGGATAGCCTTATAAAGTTCAAATCATTCCCAGTTGTCTACTATTCATAGAAATTCAGATATTAAAATCATTTAAAAATTTTAAGAATTTTTGAATTTTGTATAAATTGAGGTGTGTGATTTATAGATTTTTATGAGTCTCAATTTATATAGTAATAATAATTTATTATGTTAAAATTGGTCCGTCTTCCTTGAGACAGAAAATCGCACAATTTTATTTGTCTGTGCTATTCCTGTCTCAATTTGTTCGGCCATTATATTTATTTATTGAATTAATTCATTAAAAAACTTTCAAAATTGTTTGAGTCCCCTTAAACGGGGGTCAGGGCTACTGCGGGATGTAGCCCTGACAGAAAAAGTATGGACAGATTTCCAGAGAGCTAGTAGTCTTCATTCCAAAAGATTTAAGAAAGAAATAAATATCAAATATTATCATGAATTGTTTTTATGAAAAATTGATAAAGTTATTATTATGAAATTTTTGTTGGGGTTTTCTTTTCCACACTCAACTGCAGGCCTTCCCACTTCGCGTGGCGCCATGTGGTTTAGCCCTGCAGCGTCCTCATATGTACTTTATTTCCCCTTTTTTTTTCGAATTAATTAATTAACTAATTAAATAAGTTTTGTTAATTAAATGTTTTGAATACCCCTAACCTTCATTAGGGGACCACATTTGATTAATGTCGCCGTTATATAGTCTGTTATTTGTCGAACCAATAATTTATTTAAGTTGCCGTCTAGGAAGAGTAGTTGACGTTTGTCGTACTTGTCGATCTTAATAATTTCTATGATTAGTTTTGTTCTCTCTTCCTTTGTTTCGTCACACTGAGTTATCACGTGATCCTTTGTATACATAGCTCTATTGCATAGTGGGCAATTTAATTGTTTTTTAATATACCGTCTTTTGTAGGCCACTTCCCCTGTAAGCCAGGCGTTGTGGATATATGTATATATTAAACTCTGTACTTTAAATGAATTGATATAATTCCAATTCCCCCACACCCTATTCCAGTTGATATGGGGTTGTTCTATTTCTAGTTTAGATTTATTTTTTCTCGTCTCTTCTTCTAAAATTAGTCCATAAGTGTCATCATTACTGATTTCCCACATTTTTTTATTAGCACTATATTTGACTAGTAAACCCTTTATTTCCTTATATGAAGTCGGTATTTCTAAGGTCCTAACTAAGTTATTGTTCCTATATATGTCTTGTCTGTGTTTCATGCTTATCCCTATCCAAAATATGTATATTGCTTCCCAAGGTGTTTGGGGTGTGTTGTTTATTCTTTTTAGCCTATTTAAGATACTTTTTTGTTTTATTAAAAGAGGGTTTGGCAAGGCTAAACCCCCTTTTTGTTTTGACCTATATAATATTGTCTTTTGTATGTAATGTAGTTTTTGATCCCAGATATAATCTATAATGTCGTTATCTATTGTGCCTAGTGTTTTGTTTTTTATGTCCACAGTGTTTACTAAATATGCCAAAATTGAATACATATAAGTTTTTGCAACCTGTGAACGTTCTATTAAACTCAATGGCACTATGGCCCAGATTTCAATTATTTTTTTTAGTTTAGTTTTAACATTTTTTAAGTTTTCCTTTTCTTCATTTTCCCCAAAGAAAATCCCTAGGGCTTTGACCTTTCTTTTTATTAGATTTGGGGGGTAAACCTGGGTGGTTTCCCCTCCAGTTACCTATCAGTAAAATCTCCGTTTTATCATGATTAATTTTTGATCCTGAAGCTTTGCCAAATTTTTCATATTCCTTTATTAAGTGTTGAAAGGAATTTGGATCGTTTATGAAGTTTGTACAGTCATCAGCATGTTGGAGCATTTTGAATTCCTTTCTTAAGTTAGGAATTTTTATGCCCTTTATATTTGTGTTATTACGAATCCTAATACTCAAAATTTCTATTGCTATTACGTATAATAGCATGGACAGTGGGCAGCCTTGCCTCACTGACCTATTTATATCAAATTTTTCCGTAACAGCTCCGTTAATTTGTACCTGAGCAGTTATATCAGTGTACATTATTTTAGTCCAGTTTTGGAAATTTTTTCCAAATCCAAATTTCTCAAGTACTTTTTGTGTGTAATTGGGTTCAAGTCTATCAAAAGCTTTCTCTTGATCAAAAAGTACCATAGCACATTTTTGATTAGAGGTTTTTACAAAGTCTATTATGGTCCTAATGTTTAGTATATTGTTATGTATGCTTCTATTTATACCTCCGCATGTTTGATTAATGTCTACTATGGTGTCTATTCCTCCTTTTATTCTCCTAGCTAAAATTCTACTTAAAATCTTATAATCAGTATTTAGGAGAGAGATGGGTCTCCAGTTTTTTAAGTCAGATCTATCTCCTTTCCCTTTATATATAATAGTAATTAATCCCTCCCTCATGGTTTTTGTCATCTTGTCGTTTTTTAACAGTATATTATTAAATAAGTTTGCTAAAATAGGTGCCACTTCACCGCTGAATTTTTTATAAAATTCAGCAGTGAGTCCATCTCTGCCTGGAGCTTTATTTCTTGCTAGTTCTTTAATTGTGGATAGCACTTCTTCCACAGAGATGAAAGCATCACACCGTATCTTGTGTTCTGATGATATCATCTCGCATTGTATAGAGTTTAGATAGTTTGTAATCGTGTTAATGTCTATGGATTGAGAAGTATATAGTGTTGCGTAGTATTTGTGTACCTCGCTCAAAATTTCCGCTTTAGTAGTTATTTCTTTTCCATTAATGGTTAAAATGTCTAGTGCTTTATTTTGTCCATTTTTCTTTTCCTCCCTTTTATACATCTCCCTAGCCTGTGTATATATTTGGTGATATTTTCCCGCCCTTATTTCATTCCCCTTGTTTGCTACATTTTCCAACTGTTCCAAATATTTGGTACAGTGTTCTTTATCCCTTATAGTTGTGTGTGCTGAATTTATTACATATTTACATTGAGATTTTGCTAAATTTTGAATTTTCTTTTGTTTAGTTGAGTGATATATAGCTATCCTCTTTATTTTATTTTTTAAAAGGTCCCAATCAGATGCTATATCAGCAATTTTTTGTTCCATTCTGTTCTGGATGATTTTTGGAATTTCTTTTTTTATTTCTTGAATTAGAGCTTCATCTTCAAGAATAGAGTTATTAAGTTTCCAAATTCCTTTTCCCCATCTGTTACTTTTGATCACTATCTCTAATGTTATTAGTTTATGGTCCGAAAGTTTAAAGTTTAAAATTTCAGCTTTTTTTATATGTTTTATAGTCAAAATCTGAAACATAAAATCTATCTATTCTACTAGCTTTTATTTCCCTATATTTCCCTTTACCTACATATTCATGTGTATATTCTGTCTTCAACAGATTTAGTTTTCTATACACATCTGTTAAATTATTAGTTTTAATTAAGTTATCCATAGACGCCATAGCATATAAATCGTGAGGAGTGAATGTTCCAGTTCGGTCTACACTATCTCCCACCCAGTTAAAATCTCCCCCCATAATCAGATGTTGTGCCGTAAAAGTATTTAGATATTTATTTAGAGCATTTATAAAGTCCCAGTGACTTTCTCTTTCTGCAGGAGCATATATATTCAGAATATCTACTTTATTACTTTTAATGTGAATTACCCTCCCTTCTAAAGCATTATCTACTTTTGCAATTTCCCAATTTAGCTTACATGTATTTCTTAAAATTACTGCTACCCCTGCCTTTCTGTCTGTATGTTTAGCTAAGCTATTAACTACTATTGCTTCCATTTTAGATTCGAGTATACCAATCAAGTGTTTTGTAAGTTTGTTATGCGTTTCTTGTATTAATATTATGTCCTGTGTTAAATTTAGTATGCGTGCAATTTTTCCCTTATCTAAGCCGTTTGCGTTTATGGATGCGATATGGAGGTTTGATTCCTCCATGTTAAGTCCAGGTGGCATTTTTTAGGTAGTACATCAAAAAATTTGAACGGTAAGATATATTATTGCATATTTAAATATTCCTTATTATTTAATATGAGACTAAGGGTGTGTGTGGGGGGGGGGGGGTAAAGGTCCCCCGTCTGTTTGTTCCCTACTGTCCACTGTCTCTCTAATATTTGTCCCTGTCGTTGTATATAGTTCTTGGTCGTTATTTTCAGTTCCGTCAGTTCCATCAGTCATTTGGTCTGTTCGCTGTAGCTCTTCATTGGATATTTCCATTTCCAGGTCAGTTTCTTGGTCCATTGGTTTTGTATCCTCAGGATTTTGTGAGTCATCTTTTCCAGGTTGTTCAAATGATAGTGAAGATTCTGATAGTTTTTTCTCCATTGGTGGTTTTCTTTTCTTTTTTTTGTTGGGTTTCTTTCTCGGTCTGTCTTGCATGATTTGTTCTTGACTTAAAGAAGAAGAGTCCGTCAGAGTTTCTATTTGTTTCCTCCTCTTTTCCCCTTTTTTCTTATGCATAGGCGTCGATGTTATGAGTGAAACTTCTAAAGGTTGTATGTCACTTATCTCTATTCCTTTTCTTCCTCTTCCTCTTCCTCTTCTTCTTCCCCAGGTATCTCTTCAATGGCCAAACAGCTGAACTTGTTGGCGGTTTTTAGAGGGGCAATTGGCTCTGTTTTCCTTGCAGTACGTCTCGGAGTTGTGTAAGGTTCTTCTATAGGGATTTTTTCTTGCACTCTATCTATTTGAGTTATCTGGTCTTGTTCTGTCTGCCCGGTTTTATCTTGATCCATCCTTTGAGTTACCTCCTCTTGTGTCCCTTGGGCCGCCTTATCTGCATAAGTACTCTGTGTTCTCTGCACTGGAGGTTGGCTGCAATTTTTTGCTGCATGCCCAATACATTTGCAACGTGGACAAATCCTATGTAAGTCACAGCCCCTATACCAAGACTTACAAAGGAATCCTAGTATGTAGAATCTTGGCGGGATTTTTTTCACTTCGTCCGGCATCACCATTATAGATCTTTCCCCAGTTCGAATCCCTGCATGTCCATATACTCTCCGGTATTTGTCTTCTCCTGGGTTAATCTTATACATGTACATCAGCTTTTCTCTGAAAACCGTCGAACTTATCTCTAAAGGTAAGCCATATATTATGACCTCAACCATCTGTGGTTGCAGTTTCCGTTGTATGGGAGGTGTCAGGTATATCTTAGCCCTCACTCCCATTATTTGTATCTCTGATTGTCCAAAAAGTTCTTTGCGGTCTTTCGTGTATATAATGTATCTATTTGGACCATCATATTGTAGACCATCAATTTTTTCTAAATTGACGTCTAAAGTCTGCATAGCTGTTAGTACTTCAGTCTGTGTGGGCATCCTATCTACCTCTCCAAAATCTATCGTTTGACATCCTTGTTGGTGGTATAGAAAGAGTTTCCTCTCATTTCCGCTACCTTCCATTTTCGTGTTAAAAAAATCTTTAACCCTGAATTGGTATCGGTCAGTGGTCTCATTAACGTCAAGGTCCTCACCACTAGTGTCGCTGTCTGTCATTTTTGTAAGGGACACTAAACAAAAATTATTTAAAGAGGTGCTGAAAAAAGTAAATGTGAAAAAGTATGTGCTGAAATTAAGTAACTAAATACTAATACTATTTAAATACTACTAATTCAAATAATAGTCCAAAGTTACATTAACATGTATGTCAAAAATAGGTGAGAACTTCGCTCACTTTTGCACAACAACACTTAGAAGCAAAGTACACACGGTACTCACAATTGTGAGTACAGCTCTACACGATCTCAAAAATTTTTACCAAACCATATAAACGTATAGAAATCCAAAATGAATATATGAAAACACTATAATCCAGTAGATTTTTCAACCCATCTGTTTTGTGCGTGCCATGACTTCTCAAGTACAAGTACAAGTACTAGAACTTTTCTACGAAATTTCTTTTAATAACTAATAAGGTAGATTGGCTATCGTAATCGTGTTTCGTCTGCGACAACGACACACACGTACGCGCACACCCACCTACACACATAAACACGCACTCGCGTGCGCTCAAGACCAACTAGATAGTTAAAGCAAAAATAACGACTTGTGATTGTTTTACCGGTTATAAGTACTTATCATTAGCACCCTCTTCCTCGCCCCTCTTCTACCCCTCCCTCGCCGTGTAGAATTGTGATGACTGAAATGATTTCAAATGCAAGTTACTGTTTGTTGATAGGATTGACGTCACATCTGTTGAGACAAGCTATCTACATCTTTATGTGTCTTCATATGTACGAAATGTTATTGAGATTCAAAGAGCTGTCGAAAAAATGCCTTGAAAAATATAAATAACATATTGTAGACCATTAGAGGTTTCCTTGAGAACTGATGTAAACCTTCTTATGTTCTTTATTTACTTGTGTGTATATTATTGATCTTATCAAAGCAGCGTCTTTGCACTTCACTTTGATCAGTTTTATTAATATATAAAGCTTATTCTTTACAGCACACCCTGAATGGTACGAGAACTTTGTCACCATCAATGAAAGCGGACTCATCGAATTCTGTACCGTCTGCGAAAATTTTACCACGAACGCTTCACGTATAGTACTTGTTATTCAGGTACGTCGTGCTCAGGGGTATTTTGAAATTTATGAAGGCCATAAATAGGTCAATTGTTATGTAACATCTTATGACACGGAATGTGATATTAAAAAGGGGCGTGTATTTGATTGTTATCTTAGAAATCAGGATCAACTAGAAGCGTGGTTTAATCTGTTATATCAGGATCAACTAGAAGCATGGTTTTTTACCTGTCATTTGACTAATCTATGTACCATGTTGTTCGAAACATTGTAGAACACCGTTGGTAATCACCAATAGATTTTGGTATTTGATGAAATCATGGAGGCAAAGACGAAAAAGCATTGGATATAAATAGCTGATACTTTAATGAATTTTGTATTCACCAGTAACTGCGCTAACCGTCAAATTGCAGGTAAAATGTATATTAAATCGGACGTGGTAATAATTCCGCATCAAGCTCTCAACTAGTCATATATGATGTCAACATTGATTTCAGAAGAAATGCATAATGTTTCATATGTATGCATTATTGTTTTATCTAGACATGTTCATCTATACAGTGATCATTAATATACGACTAGAGAGCATAAATATAATCTTCACAGTGAAAGTGATCTCCCTTAATTTGTCCACTAGGTGCCATTTGTGCAAGGTAGCCCCGTGTCTTAATTACATTGGTTTGTGTTAGAAGATCAGGTTTTTGCGGTCGATTTTAATAATTTACTTTGTAACTAGAAATGTATTTATCCATGACATGGATCATGAGCGGTGTTAAGAGGTGGCAAGTGGAGCGACCACCCCAGGCCCCGCTCATTTCAGTGTTGGCAGTAGCATGCCAATCAAGATACAGATATTCTGGCCCCGCGCGGTCGTGGTCGGTCCTAGGCCCATCATACTCCTAACGCCGCATCTGTATTGGATGTTTGATAAATTGTTAAAAATCACAATAATGATAATATGAATGACTTGTAAATTCCGTATGTATTAAAATCTGCTTGGAGTTCATGTCCATGGTGTATTACTGTAGCCAAAAGATGCTGGGAGAAAACGATATTGCCGAAATAATTCTGCTTTTATAACACAATTCTGTCGTTAGGAAGTCATTGGAATCAAACCGATTATTCGGGTCATTGTGATAATTTTATTAATTATGTTTTGTTTATTTAATGCCATTTTTCAGTACACTATAATAATATAGGTTATGCATGGCGGTCAGTCGTGGTCAGTAATTTCAAAAATAAATGTATCGAGAGCTACAACTATATAAATATATTGCATGCATAAAAACATTGGATAACTTAAGCTCGGTTTATAAACTGATAAGTCCAGTAAGACAATTTATTCTTGCCTTGACGAATTTTAAACTGTACGTTTGATTTGTGTAAGACGTGACAAGACTTTTAAGTCCTACAAGGACCGAAAAAGGCTTAAACTGGTTTCCTAATTAAAGATTCAATGTCCAAAATGAAGCATTTTGTAATTATTCTTAATTAGATAATATCGTAAACAATTTCGTTGATCATGACCCGGAAAACCAGAAGCCAGGAGAAAGTCGTTTCGTATTTGGATTTTAGAATTAACACAAATTGTAAACATAACGGATGCTTAAGAGTCACGTTATTTTCAGTGTTAAAAAGACCAATTATTTTTAAAAATAAATAAATAACTTATTTGAGAAACATAGACAATTTCGGAAATAGTTTAGGTGAATAATTGTATGTGGAGTACATATTTATGTAATCAAAGTTATCAAGAGCAACAATTGTATTACTCGTTTCTGATTGTAGGCGACAGAGCTAACAGATGACCAATTCAGTGCAAATGTTACAGTGATGTTGGAGGTTCAGACGAAGGAAAATAAATAGCTAGCATGTTGTAAGATGTCTCCTTTGCCTACTGACGTTTTTCCTAATTGCTGTGAAACGTCTTCTCCTTTCACTGACACTTTTCCTAATAATTGTAACTGTACATTAACAACCATGAACGGAAGTAACAACGAGCTAGCCGTATATGAATTGAAGATTGTTTTCCCAACGTGTGCTGCAATTCTAGTCACCATCCTGGTAATCGTTGTTGTCCTAGTGATACGGACGCGGAATACTCGAGATTGTACGTACAACTTTAAAGGTTAAACGTTTTCCAAAACCCGAAGTCGAAGATGTAAAAGATTTTTATTTACTGCAATCCAATTAATTTTTCGTGAAACGTGATCTTGTAAAGACACATTAGGTCTTCGAACCTTTTCCTGTGAAAGTTCTTCTAATCTGCAAGAAAAGAAAAGACAATTTGATTTATTTTTTATATATGTCTTTTCGCATAATATTAGATCCTTTATACACAATTTCTGAAGCTGTCTTTACCGAATATCCCATATTGTGGAATTAATGTATTTTCTGCTTGCTTGCTTGTTTGTTTTCATCTTAACTTCTGTTCTCTCTGGGTATGAATCGTGTCGTCAGATATTTGTCGTCTTAGTTGTTTAACTTGATATTATCTGACTTTAGATGATAAGTAAAATGATATGAACAAGAAGATTTGCATGATTTAAATTTAGTAATGTACATGACACTGATCTTTCCATTATTATATAATTTAGTTTTTCATTACTTTGAGGGGGCCCCGAGTGGCCGAGCGTTACGGATCACTGCTATCTCACCTCTGTCTGCGTGGGTTCGAGTCTAAGATTCGGCTAATGTAGTTATGTGAGAAAGCTTGCCTGTAGCTTCTCGTGGGTCGGTGAACCTTTCCGGTTTTTTTTTTCCGGTTTCTTCCTCCACCATTAATACTGGCCGCCATGTATAACCTATATTGTGCTTAAAAATGGCCTTAAACCACAAAAAAACAAACAAAAACAAACATTACTTTGCAACTAGAGTCGTGTTCAAGTGTTACGTGAAAGAAAAACAATCACATGTTTACAGTTGACGGAATGGATCAGCGTTGTCCATAGTAATCTCCCCTTTTCATATCGACAGATAATAAACATTTTTTGATAAACATCGAATTTTGTTGTTTGTAAACCTCTATCTCTAAAAGCCCTGCAAGTAAGTTTTAAATTGCCGTGGCCATACCAGTTTCCATTTTTATTTAGAACTTATATATAGGGATACAAGAACATTGCAAGTAAATATTTACTTCACCTACTTATACGTTATATATCACCTAAGATTACTGGGTCAGTATAAAGTGTAAGCTAGAGTTTTGAAGGTAAATAAAATATACGTTTCCTTTAGTTTAAACTCGTCGCCAGATTATCATGTTATAAGCCAGATTATCATGTCATAAGCCAGATTATCATGTCATAAGCCAGATTATCGTGTCAAGCCAGATTATCGTGTCATAAGCCAGATTATCATGTCATAAGCCTGGGGAAATAATTTGATTTGTGCCACTTTACTAGGGAAAACCTGGTTCAAGCTGTTGCAGAATTAATAATTACAATGTAGTCTACAACAGTTTGTATTAATTTACAATCCCAAAATATTATAATGCAACATTTTAATCGTTTTAAAGACACATGGCAACTTTTTCATTCTTTGAAATATTTTAACTGTAAATTTGAGATATAGTGTATGGAGAGTAGAAAAAGAAATGACCGCAGCTGTCAATGTGCAAGAATTAAGTAGAAAAAATGAATGCTACAGTCATGATTTTGAAAAAACATGAATAAAAGATTAATTACAATGTGTACATAAAACCCACTGTTGTGATATTAAAATGTCGCACCGAAAAGATAAACCTTGTTGCCTGCAGTGCAGGATTTACGTATAAGCTACACAAGCTATAGCTTAGGGCCCCCATTTTCTTGGGCCCCCCCCCAAAAAAAAAAAAATTGTCCGAGTAAGCAATTGTCATATATACTTAAATATACTGCAGCATTATTTGTCCCAATGCCGCACGTCCGGAACACCCCATACTCTTCATCCAATTTTTTTAGCGCATCTTTTCGAAGAACAAAGCGCTATTGTGCCTAGGGTTTGCATTACCGGTAACCGGTTAACCAGTATTACCGGCAATTATGACTACCGAAATTACTGATAAATTTCGACACCAAATGCCGGTAATTTCGGTAATTTGTAAAATTATTTCATTATTATTTTATAATAGAAATGGAACGTGTAAAGTATAAAATTTCTTTTCATCATCTACACATAGATGGGCAGTACTGTTGTCATTCTTCAAAGATGATTCGAAAGTTCCAAAGTCTTTGTCAAAGACTAGATGGAAGCACATTCAATGGCCACAAGTGCAATACTTGATAGTTATGATGGAATAATTTCTGCTTTGCATCAGCTGCATATTGATACTACAGAGAAAGGCGAAACAAGAAATCAAGTCATAAACATTTTGAATAAAATGGAGGAGTTTGAATTTATGGTAATGTTATATTTGTGGAGCTACTTGCTGGATGAATTTCACAAAACTAGTCAATCACTGCAAGACCCCCAAATTAGTCTAGATGTATGTAGGAAATTGTGTGCTTCACTTTCGGATTTTGTTAAAGTTTCCAGGGATATGTTCGATCATTTTGAAGAAAAAGCAAAGGAAAAATTGCCTGATGTTGATTACAAGAAAAGCAGATATAGAAGAAGGCATATCAATGATGATGAAGATGATGCTTTAGAGAACCTTAAGCCAAGAGACAAGTTCAGAATCAAAACATTTATTCCTGTGATGGATGCATTAGAGTCAAGTCTGGCACAGAGGGCCTCAGTATACAATGATGCTGCAAAAAAGTTTTCATTCTTAACAAAATTAGACGCTAGAGAAGAAGAGATTCGTGAAGGAGTTAGTGCTTTATGCCAAACATATCATGGAGATGTGGATATGAATCTTGTAGGAGAAGTCAAGCATTTTCATCAATATTTTAGACATAGTCAAGCCTATGGTTCAGCGGAACATGATAGTCTGAAACATCAGGATCTGTATAGGGTAATATTTAACGATCGTGTCCAATCAGCATTCCCTAATGTAGAAGCAATTTTGAGATTGTTTCTTAGTATGATGGTTGCAAATTGCTCTGGAGAAATATCTTTTTCTCAGCTGAAGAGAATAAAAAATGAATTTAGAACAACAATGACTCAAGATAAATTATGTTCCCTCAGTCTCATGTGCATAGAAAGTGACAAACTACGCAGTTTATCATTTGATGATGTCATCAGTGACTTTGCTCTGGCAAAGGCAAGAAAGAAAATATTTTAGTTTAATATAATTCCTTAATCCTTATAACATGTTTCAAGAGATTAGATAATAAGCCTTTGAAGATTGTGCATTTTAAAAGAACTTTTGTTTCTTTTTACCAGAGTTTGCATTTTTAAGTTTGTTATGAATAAAAATGATTTTAAGTTAATGATTTATTATTTCACTATCTATATACTTCTTAATTGTATTTCAGTTTAACCCTCTAGGTATCCGAAAATCATATTTGGCACTGACATATAATATCTGGACTTATAAAGGGCCCCATATCTCAAATAGCTTAGGGCCTTATCAAGTCTAAATCCGGCCCTGGTTGCCTGCCAGTAAACGTTTACACTCTGTAATAACTTAAGGATAACACAGAAAATGTTCAGTAGTTGTGTAATGTTATTTTTGTTTAAATATGTAAATTGATATAATATGATCTCTCTTATCGGGTAATTCAACGCTCTGGTGGCCTAGAAGTTAGAGTGCAAACTTCCGATGCGGGATGAAGCGAGTTACGGAACAAGACATATGGGCATGACGTGTGCTGTCTCTGCTAGCCAAGATTCCCATGTGATAACCCTATCTACACTTTGGCATATTGAGCAGATATTTATGTTTCGGATCTGTGACTTGAATCAACTGATTAATTTGCAACTTTCCACTGCCGGTCCGTGTTTGCACAAATACGTTTCACTCATATATACATGTAATGTGTTCCCTTTGGTATATAGTTATACTTTCGATGTTAAACTTACAAAGTATGCCTTATTCTTTTTAGTTTAATTGCCTCCGTCATTTTCGGCCGATGAACAATGCACAACGCTATTGGTTCGTTAGCATTACATATTAAGGGAGGCAACTCATGAAATGCAACAGATGTTCGGACAAAGCACGAATATATATATATATATATATATATATATATATATATATATATATATATATATATATATATATATATATATATATATATATATATATATATATATAAACACGAAACAGACTTCAGCATTAGTCAGTCTTCCATCTTGGAATTTCAAGCAGGACTCGGACTTGAATCTATTAGAACATTTCGTTACTAGGACTTTTTAAAATTTAATTCGTGGATAAATCTTGGATTATATTTGGATCTGATTCTTAAGACTGTAAGTTCCTTTTCATTTTACAATCTTTTTCCAGAGAAAAATACATTATTTGTTAAATTTTTACAAATCTTGTCGTTTTCACGTTTTCAATGTTACTGTTTATTAGAGCCTGAACAGGTAACAACGGGAGACATCAAACGTTCGTCAGTGATATAATGCCTCAAGCGAAATTCATGCTAAGCTTGGCATGATTATCTATTAGAGAATAAACATGTAACACTTAAATCCAAAACATTGTATCAAAACAATTATTGCGGAATATTGCAAAGCAGCTGGTATGCGGCATCCTACGAAACATCTGCTTTAGTTCATTCAGGAACGAATTTAATCAACCAAAACATAAAGTGCCTCCTCCATGAGTGTACACGACTTGTTTACAAAGTAATTTCTAAGACACTATTGGGTACACGTACTGTGCACGTGAGCGTAGTAAAGTGTACACTATCGTAAAATATTGCACGATTCTGACAATGTAAAGTTAAGGGTGACAAAAATGATCATATAATACCGTATAATGAATAATACGTATCCGTATGTTACAATAGAGCATAACCCTCCTTTACGAGCAGCGTTTTAGGAATTTGTAGTTAGTTCCAGCTGAATAAGGTCCATTGGCGCTCCACACGAGATTGTATCTCCAGTGGTATGAATGTAAAAGAATTAAACCGATAGGATGGAATAAAATCGGCCATTTCAGATTTGATGCTTATCAGTACAAATATTCAGATAAATAAAAACATTTTCGCTGTGACAAATTTCTTTGTAAAGACGGCCTGACTGTATCTAACTTACTGAGCTGTGGCATCTTAATTAATTCAAGTAGGGCTGCGAACTGTACAGTTTTGTTCTTTCTGGTCATTTCTGCTTTATTTAGGGGCTTGATATGAAATAAATAATTAATGAGAAATGTGAAGTCTCAAAGTTTCAGTTAATCACGCTCAAAAGACGAATCTGTTATTAATTTACTTTTCCCACTATTGTTAATAATATGATCTTCAAGATTATACAGTTTTATTTTAAATGATTGTACTGATAACAATAAGTGTGTGTCACCGGTTTTGTTTTGCTATCTTTGTCTCACGTACCAGTCAGAGACTAACTGTAAATTATGTTTGAATGTAAGGTGTAATTTCCGCCTCATCATGTTCTTAGCTCTAAACGGGTACTTTTAATATAATATAATTTAATTAAAACATAACATATAATAATTTCTTACCTAAATTGTGTTTATTATAGCATTCTCCAGGATCTAATATGTTTTGTTTAAGTTACCTAAATATTTATTTAACTTTGAATTACTGCCGTTCTCAAAATGCATTGCTTGCTTATATATATATATATATATATATATATATATATATATATATATATATATATATATATATATATATATATATATATATTGTTATGTGTAACGCGATTTGTCCCACTGTATTTATGAAAAATGTTGTCTTATCCGATCTTTTTTTTTTTTTTTTTAATCTGATATTGAGAATCTCATACACGTGCGGATCATTATGTAAACCGTATATTGTGTCCCTATGATAAAAAGCTTGTGACTTGGGTTGAATGAAATTCCAGCCATAATATTATTAGTGACGCCATTTTAATTAATAACCAAAGGAAACATCGTTGTTACGAAATGCCCAAAATGGCCCAGTTAGACCACCATACGTTTTATTATTACCAAGGTGTCGTGTTTCGCGCGCCATAATATTTTGTTTAATATACTGTTTCTTTGTATCGCGTGACTCTTTCATTGTTTACGCGGCACGTGCATGCTATATATCAATGCGCACCACTATATATATATATATATATATATATATATATATATATATATATATATATATATATATATATATATATATATATAATTCAACAAAAAAGTTTTTCTCTAAACCAACAAGGTAAAAATGAGAAAAAGAACTTACGGTTTTACGACACCCCCCCCCCTAAAAAATACAACCAAAAGTAACACACTAATTAAAAAATATATGTCCTTGTGTGAATGAAACTGAGTTCAAATCCCGATGAAATCCAAAATGGATGGAGATTACATATGCTGTGGTCAGTGTCGTATTGATGTGTCAACAGTTCTGTGTTGAATCACATGAAATCATAGTCTATTATTTAAATTCTGTATATTTCGATAACTGTTATTGTCCAAGAATTAATTTAGAGCACAAGTATTTCCAGCGAACAAAAATTTCTTAGAATCCAAATAATTAGAAGAAAACAAAACTTGTTTCAAACTGGTCACAACAAAAAAGACTAATACGTATCAAATGTTTAGGTAATACTAATGATGATAATAATTATTAATATTCTCAATACATCAATACAAAATCTAGCTTCGGCGCAAAAACAGTTGCCGAATGTGGGTCAGATCCACTGGGAAACCCTAATTGATTCATGTTATTTGTCACGTATTTCAAGTATGGTCTCGAATTCAGTTTTAGATACAAAGTTTCTATTATTAGTGTTTACGAAAACCTTAACTGAATTTCTGTAAAATGTCAAAACCAGTAAATAAAATTACATTGCAATAGCATGTAATGGAATTTTAAAAAATTAAAACAAACAAGCAAGCATTTAAATAAAATATAGATTTAATAAAATATACATAACAGGTGATAGCAGTGTCGGACAAGGATGTTGAATTAGTATTTACTCTGGCATGTTCGTGTAACAAATATCTAGGATAATAATTTCCATGAGGTTTTTCAGACTGGGATTTAGCCCTTTTAGATAACCAGGAATGTTTATGTTTTCAGAATGATCCGTGCTATGCAAATATTGGAGTCCAAGAAATAATTTCCATCTGATGGAGAGCTATTGCTAGTAAATAGCAGCAATTGTTTTCATAAATTTGAATCCGAAGTACTTCGTTTTTTGTAAAGGTATTTCTATGTTTTATTCCTCAGTTTCCAAGACACTGTTGCATGTTGGGAAATTTAATCAAAACTGTATATATAAAGCCTATCTTGGGATATGTTAGTGTAGTCTGGGACGAGTGTTAGGTGATCGATTAAGAAAGATTGGAAAAAAGTACAAATCGAAGTCGCAAAAATAGTTACAGTAGTAGAATATCTCTCTATTTGACACATGCTGGGAAAATCTGCAGTCTAGAAGAGAAAGAGATTTTTTTCTAACACTCTACAACATTAAAAACAGCCAAACTCAAGACTATATCGTTGAATTGCTCCCTCCCCCTGTTTCCGAACAAAAAAAGTATAACCTTCGACTTCAAATAATATGGCCACTTGCAGTTTCAGTCTCAATTGTACCAAAGCAGCTTTTCTACCTTTAACAGTATCTTTTGTAGAACGAGCTCGAACAGGTTACTCAAATTAGTATAACAGTGCTTTGAACAAGTGTTTTTATGTCTTAATATAATTGTAACTAGAACAATGTCACGTTTTATTAACCAAACATTGGATACACACAATCTAAGTTCATTAAAAGCTGATCTTGCCCGTGTTCAACTTGCTGGCACTACTTTTTGTTCATGCACTTTTCCTGTTCGGTCCCCTATATAGTATGCAATGAGGCCAGTTGAGAAATTTACTTTCAGTGTTTTGAGGGAAATGGCGATGCGAATGAAAAATATAAAATTGTGTATCATGTATGCAAATATCAAACTGCTGCTGGACGATTTCAATCCCCCCCATATCTCTCTCTCTCTCTCTCTCTCTCTCTCTCTCTCTCTCTCTCTCTCTCTCTCTCTCTCTCTCTCTCTCTGCAACCAATTAGTTTTCCTTTTTTTGTTACCTTGTTAATATCATATAATAACATTTGTGCAAAACCAAAACAATGATAAAACTAAGAGAATATGGTGAAACTATACAAGAGTTTAAGCAGCAAGATAATCAAAATGAAGTTGCATGGATTATAAATTAGGATTTCAATGCTTAAGTTTCAAGTATAAGTAACATGTACAGGTTAAGCAAGCAAAACATAAAAAATATCCTGTTGGTTTCTTTGTTTTCATAGATCTTCAAATTTGTATCCTAGTGTAAGACCTTCAAATTTGTATACTAGTGTAAGACCTTCAAATTTGTATACTAGTTAGTGTAAGACCTTCAAATTTGTATACTAGTTAGTGTAAGACCTTCAAATTTGTGTACTAGTTTAAGACCTTCAAATCTGTGTACTAGTTTAAGACCTTCCAATTTGTACACTAATGTAAGACCTTCAAACTTGTATAATAGTTAGTGTAAGACCTTCAATCTGTATACTAGTGTAATACCTTCAAATTTTTGTTCTAGTTAGTGTAAGACCTTCATCTTTGTATATTAGTTAGTGTAAGACCTTCAAATTTGTGTACTAGTTTAAGACTTTCAAATCTGTGTACTAGTTTAAGACCTTCCAATTTGTATACTAGTGTAAGACCTTCAAATTTGTATACTAGTTAGTGTAAGACCTTCAAATCTGTATACTAGTTTAAGACCTTCAAATTTGTATACTAGTTAGTGTAAAAGCTTCAAATCTGTGTACTAGTGTAAGACCTTTAAATTTGTATACTAGTTAATGTAAGACCTTCAAATTTGTATACTAGTGTAAGACCTTTAAATCTGTATAGTATTGTAAGACCTTCAAATTTGTATACTAGTGTAAGACCTTCAAATCTGTGTACTGGTATAAGACCTTTAAATTTGTATACTATTGTAAGACCTTCAAATCTGTATACTAGTGTAAACAATATTTTACTCCTTTCCTCACTAGTATTATTAAATTTATTCCTGTGTCAACTATATATCGTTTTATGATTGTTTGTTTTTTTAAAGCAAGTTGCCGCTACTCAAGGTCACTGGTGATGACAGTTAGCACGTTTTATCAATTTATTCCCACGTAATGTAATATTTGCATTAATCAACCGAATTATGTCTGTTTGAATGTCTGGCAAAACTTCAATAACGGCAACTCTCGCTGGCATGTGTTTAAGCATATGATGTAGGCACGTGACAGCAACAGTTATCTTTCTGGCCGATCCGGTTGACAAAGATTACAGTGAGACATAAAAATGGGATCAAAATTCACTTCGTTATGTAAAAACTGTACAAAGTGATCAAATTAGTTAAATCCGTTCTCATATTTATACTAAATGTATCAAACACTTTTGTAAAACGTATGTATTTATGTATATAAACTCAGACTGGTCTTCTGACCTACTTAAGCATACGGGTGGTAGTTACCTCCAAGTATGGACCCAGACTTCAAGTTTTAAAATAAAATCTATTTTAAGTATCGCTGTAGGATTTTAGGTTTTTTCTTTTTTAGACCCTGGCAGTTAACGTTCTCAATTAAATCTCTCTCGATTTGAAATTGGAAACGTGCCACGTTGAAATCAATTATTTTTCTCGTAATTACGACTTACTATCTCCTATCTCGTAATTACGAGTTAGTTATCTCGTAATTACGGCTTACTATCTCGTAATTACGAGTTAGCTATCTCGTAATTACGACATGCTATCTCGTAATTACGAGTTAGTTATCTCGTAATTACGACTTACTATCTCGTAATTACGAGTTAGCTATCTCGTAATTACGACATACTATCTCGTAATTACGGGTTAGCTAACTTGTAATTACGATTTAACGTCGACCGGAAAGATAATAATTCACGTGGTCGAAAGTCACAAGGAAGTCATTCTGCTGTAGATGAAAACGTTTGATTTCAAACCTAATGGTATTAATTTAATAATTTCTTGTGATTTAGGATGGACCGTACGAGAATATGCAAATTTTATTCTTTTTGTGGAATTCACAGCGTCAAACACCAACTAGGAATAGGGTATTCAACCTCTTAGTTTTGTCTCTTGATTCTTGGAGCGAGAATGAGTTTAGACCAGATGGGCTATGGAATGAAAGGCGGTGGATGACACGGTACCTCTCTGTCTATCTATCAACGAAGCCATGTATATGTCTATCGAACGAACTATTTTACTATCTATCTGCCTCCATATCTGTTGGCATAACTATATGTCATACAACTTTACAAATAGATGCATGGCTGAATATGATGCAATTAAACGTACAGATGAAACCATTGAATTAAAACAGAATATCACAGTGTGATTACATTTTATTTTGACGACATGAATTCTTGTGTATTATTTGTCCTGTTATATTATGTACAAACTGTTGTTGAACATGAATTATAATGATCTGTATGGAATGGTCTTGATTTAAATCTCTTAGAAAAACATATCAACATAAATTTCTTAGCCGATAAAAGTACAAGAGAGAGAGAGAGAGAGAGAGAGAGAGAGAGAGAGAGAGAGAGAGAGAGAGAGAGAGAGAGAGAGGAGAGAGAGAGAGAGAGTTTTGAACTTTTATTTCAGTATACAACTTTTTACACGGAACTATGGTGATGCACGAATGTCACTTGCACATATTTACAAACGCCAGTCTGATCATACTCGTATATAAATAGATTAGGTATTAGTGAAAGCGGCATTGAACAAAATATTTTTTTATATTGGGAATTGCTTACAGATATGTGTATTTTTCTACTTTCATATTCTTTTTTTCTCATTGAATGAATGAAATTATCTTCCACCACTTTAAATGATGTTATAAAATATAGGAAGCATGTGAGAGCATTAAGTAAAAATAATATCACCTAAGTAGTCAGGACTATATGCATTATATAATACACGTGTGTGTGTGTGTGTGTGTGTGTGTGTGTGTGAGAGAGAGAGAGAGAGAGTCAACTGTTAGAAATGATTTTTTATTTCTTTTAATTATTTCATGGGAATGTACATAGCTAGTAAATTAATTTATTTTATAAATGATTCATTACTTTATCGATTAATTGATATAGTTTTAATGACAAAAAATAACCGTACCAAGATTGCTTTTAAAATAATATTGAAGTTCTGTAATACTTAATCAGTTCAATTTTTGAACCTAAACATATCTTAATACCATTTATCAGAGTTTAAAAGCGTACATAGAACCGCCTTTACTATCTGTAAATTCTAACAGATCGCTGCTGCGCGATTTGCAAATAGTAGAAAATTGCATTTTCTTGTACCTTCTACTTAATGCGGATACAGCGGTAAGTTTGTATGGTATAACATAACATGGTATGTCTCCAGCTGTTTATGTTGGTAATCTTTTATAAACCAAGTTAATATAACATTAAACGATAACACTTGGAAATAATTTTAGGCAAGAAGAGTGACAGTCCTAATGACCCAGATTATGTACCTAATGAGCAGCAGAGATGCTGAGCTTCACTTTTTCCCAAAAATTACAAAAATATCACCCCTCGATATTGGCCATTTCCAAATCTGAGACTTAAAAAAAAATCGTTAACTCGTATTTTACCAATCTGAGACTTTACATTTCAGGCAAAAATTATTGTCTCGGTGAAGAAAAACTTTCCATAACGATATTTTTTTAATATTCATTAACAACAATACCACCTCATGGGGTAATTTTGTTGTAATTTTTGAAGCGGTGATGAGCTCAGCCTCTCTGCTGCTAAATATTTTTGAAAATATTTAACTGATTATCATCGATGTTATAATCAATTATCTTTATTTTTTTTTGATTATTATTTTTTTTTTATAATCGATTATATATGGTCATAAAATCTACGTTGTTATCCGAAGAAGATATCGAAAATATTATCACATTGAAGGGTAAAATTCCAATCGCTGATATTTTAAAACAATATCACATTGGATTAACTCGATTATATTCTATTTGGGGTGGTCCAATAAATAGCAAAAAAAGAACAAATAATATATTAGGTAAGATTGTTGATATTATTGGAAATTCTGAAAATTTTTATCAGCAGCAACAAAAAAAAATTTCACAAATAATTTTTCAACCACCAACAGAAATTCACGGTGGTGGTGGAAATGAAAATTCGAAGAATTTCACATCTGAAATTTTACCATGTCAAAAATGTATTGATGCTGAGGCAAAAGAACAATCCCAACAACAATACATAGACTCGTTAAAAAAGCAACAACAATACATAGACTCGTTAAAAAATAAAGATCAGCAACAACAACAATACATAGATTCATTGAGTAATCAGAATAGTAAATTAAATTCGAATTTAAATTTATTACAAAATAAAAATTATGATTTAGCTGAACAGCTACAAGAATTTAAATCTCAAATTGAGAAATCAGGTGGTGGAAATAATATTTCTGCTGCAGAATATAATAAATTAAATGATTTAAATAAATTACAATCTGATGAAATTAATTCGTTAAAAATGTCTAATCAAGAACAATCTGATGAAATTAATTCGTTGAAAATGTCTAATCAAGAACAATCTGATGAGATTAATTCACTAAAAATAGAAATTAAAAAATATTTAATTTAAATCAAAAACAAATTAAGGAAATTAAAAGATTACAATTATGTATCAGTAATCCTATTAACAAAGATGATGAACTTACCAGATTAAATAATGAACTTATCAAAACTAAGCAGAATTTAGAGGTATTTTTGTGCAATGAAGAAGTACTTAACAGGGATATTGCCGGATATAAAAAAGATTATGATACTCTTTTGAAAGAAAATGATAAGTTAAAATAAAAAATTAAAGAGTTAAAATCAACAAAATATCCTTAATGCCTCACTAATAAACTAATAATTAGCTCTTCACCGCGTAGATCTATCAAATTATTTGCTTGATCGGTAAATTTAAAATTAATTCTTGTAAGTGAGTTATTGTGGGTTCTCATATAAACAGGGTTAACTGGGTCTTCCATTATTAAGAATCCTGGTGGTTGTGTTGGTGAAAATGAGTATAAAATATATCCCTGTTGAGCTTGATTTGATCTTGTTAAATCAATTTGATAACTTCCTTCTATGGCGTTACACACTAAATTTAGCGCTATCACTGAAGTTATATTTACGTTGTTCGGTGCAATGTGCCTATCGCCTCCATCTGAACCGTTATCATGTTTAAGAATTATTGTTCGGTGTTGTTATTTTGGGTTTGTTGTCCACTTGTTATGAATAATTTGGAAACCTTCATCGATGGTGTCATTAAGAACTTTCTTTAGTAATTGTGGATCATAATCAGGTGGTTTATATTCTGGATTTTCCTCTATTAATTTTCGATATAGATGTGAAGTAATCGTTTGAAACGCCGGGGAGTTTTTATCCATGATAGGATTTATTAATTTTGAATAAAATGTCTCCATATCATAGATAATTTTATTACACACTGCTACAACATTAATAAATTCAGCTTGGGTGAGTAAACCAGATTTTATTGATACCAACAGTATATTAAAATCTTTATTCATATTGTAAAAATTTTCAAACCCACCAATAGAGTGAGTTAGTCCCTTTTTTTCGGGAAGATTAGGTTTATAATCATCATAAATTGAAAACACATATGACCCATCAGGGCGTCTATATATTTTTGTAAAGTTTAATTCCTCAAAATATCTATAAGTTCTTGTAGGATTATCAGATGCTATTCTATCAGTAACATAGTCGGATTTTACTGGTTCGGGTTCGGGTTCAATATATTGGAGATCAGGCCAACCTAACACTGTTCTTATACTACTGCGATAAATATCTACAGAGTATCCATTTGCGATTGTAATCGACGATGATAGTGTCCGCTCGTGAACGTCAATAATTATTTTTTTTTCTTCTCCGGTAATAGATTTTATTTTACGATCAAACTCATCTCTGATATCTTCAATTTGATATGACCCAGTTGGTAAATACACAATTTGCCAGTCTGGAGTGCCATCTTCTTTATTCTTGTTTGTAAACACTAGTGAATTATTTGGTTGTTGATTAACATATGTTGTTGATCTAATATTAGGCCAGCTATTATATACTCGTAACTTAGCTAGGGCAAGTTCTTTCACTGGAACTGGAGAGGGAAAATTCACGCTGAATTCAGGGGTCTTTGATGATATTGTAATCATACTCGTTTTTACCGGTGTGGTGTTTTCTGCTATTCGCTGAAGTAATTTCTGTGACATTATTGTAAAATATTTTTAGATTTTCAATTGTTGAAAATTCTTTGAATTTTTCATTTTCATTGAAGATTTTTTAGATTTTCAATCGTGAAATTATCTCGTAATCGCTGAATTTTCATAAAAGTGTTTTTCAAACTATCACTGCTAATACAACCTAGCACAGATCTAATTGAACTTTGTTGTTCACACATAATCACTTCCGGAGATGTTATCGCAGAGACATTGTTAGTCGTTAGTGCTAATCGCTGATTTACTTCTTCGTGGATTTCCGCGATGGTGTATTCGCCGGGTGGGATTGAAATAACATACCACTCGGTGGGATTTTTCCAAGAAAGTACAATAGAATTATTTAATCGATGTAGTTTTATTTTTTTGTTTAGATAATCTACGAGTTTCCAATTGTTCATCACTATTTAAATTGTCATTATTTTATTTCTTCATCGTGGAATTATAACACTCGGTGATATGCGAAAATTCCTCTTCGGTGATTTCTTGATCGGTTATCGCTGATGAAATCATCGCTGTTAATCCCGTATACGCGCTTGTTGCTATGTTAAGTTTTAATGTATAATCTCGGAGTTTACTCGCGGAACACGATGAGATTTTCTTTGTTACCCCGGTGAAGATACCAGTTAGTGTTGTTACCGCGGAAATCACAATTGGAATTACAATCGGTGCGGTTATTGTCACCGAAGATAATATTATTCCCGTGGATACAATTATTCCAGATACGGTATAAACAGTTATATCTAGCGCGGTAATTCTACGTTGATATTTTTTCTTTTTTACAGTATATACATCCATTAAATCTTGTAATTGTTGCTGATATTTTGATATAGTATCATAACGATACCGAGATGGTGAAACATCAAGGTTTTTCATTGGAAAATCTTCGATTTTCATTGACATTATTGTAGAATTCTTTTAGATTTTCAATTATTGAAATCGCTTTGGAAAATCGAAGATTTTTCATTTTATTTAGTTATCTTTTCAGTTACGAATTCCACACACCATTGTATTTCCGCTCTAACTACGGTTGCGTCAACTGGTGTTATATAAAAAGTCATTGCTAAACCTGGTGTAGTATGAAACGATACTGTATTAATTCCTCCGTGATATCTCATACCTAGTCTTCCACCTTCAACATTAAATTTATGTTCGGAAATTATTGTAAATCTATATATACCGTCAATAGGGAAATCAAAAATAGTAAGTCTGTCTCCACCTTGTACGTAATCAAATACTCCCTTATCAACAACATATGTGAGATTTTTAATATTAGCCGTGTTATGAGGTATTTTTATTTTATCGAGTTTGGGAGCTATTTTCGGAAAATCTTCTTTGACCGCGTCGGTGATTATTTTAATATCATCGATTGATTTTTTATTAATCGCGATTAAATCCGAAATTGATTTAGTATCACGGATAACACCTAACCTGGAATTAATAGCAGTTATATCATCAGTTGATTTTTGTTGACCTGTTGTGATATCCACGAGGGTTGTTGTAATATCATCCGGTTTAATATTTTTTTTACCAAAGAATTTCTCAATCGCGTTATCGGTGGCATTAAAGTTTCTCCGTAACGTAAGAAAACTAGCTACATGAGAATCATATTCAGCTCGTAATCGCGCTAAATTATCTGTTGCGGCTTTTACATATACTTCGGTGTTTGTTATTGTATTAAATTTATCCGAAAAATCTGTAATTTTATAACTCGGTTCAAGTTTACCCTGCTTAAATACCACTATGGAGTGATCTTCTGCGGTAGGATGTTTTGTTAACATATCATCCAGCGATAAATTACTAGTTGCTAATTTTCCTTGACGATCTTGAAATACAACTATTTCTCCTGGATCAACACTTACTAAGTTAAAATTACTAGCGAGTTCATCCTTGATGATTTTTTTTACATCACCGGGAGTTTCACTTTTTTTCTCTTTTTTTTGTGATCTTCCCCAAATATCAATAGACATTATATAAAATCTTTTAGATTTTTAAATATGAAATCTTTTTAGATTTTCACCGCTTGTATATTCATTTACAACTACATGCGGTGGTTTCTTCGATGATGAAATTTTCATTAACACATTCAATACTTCATTACCGCAGATTGGTGGATCGTTTAAAGTTTGTGTCGGTAACGTTGAATGCCACACTGGAAATCCCTTGAATTTTTTCACATATTTGTAAAACTCAATTGGTGGTGCTAACCCGTATGAGTCAAAATAAATAATTCCTCGTGGATCAATTGCGTATCCAACCCAGTGTGTTCCGGGTCCATCACTGTTATCTAAATTGATAATTCCAGTTTCCGGTATATTTGGAATACTCGGTAATTGATCTCTCATAAATACACCTCTGAAATTTTTTATTGGAAATTTAGTATATTTTGATTTTTCAACCGCGGTGATGAGATCACAATTTGACATCGGTGTGAAATCCCTTGGATTTCCATTCTTCAAATCTTCTATATTGTTCCTGGTAGTCTTAGGCCAGCTCCCCGCCTGTACCACGACGTTGGAGTTCCTGGTAGTCTTAGGCCTTTTCCCTTTTTTTTAAATATTTCCTCCGGTTGCCTTTTCAAAGCCATTCCCGCAGCAGTTCCAACAGCTCCGAGCGCTGCAGCCTTTGCAATTGCTGGGGCTGCCGCTGCAATCAACGCTGGAATCGCAGCAAACAACGGAAATATACCGCCGGTTTTTATCATGTTAGCAATTGCACCCTTGGAAAAATCAAGTCGAACCCCTTGTTGTTTCTTAACAGCGTCATCAAAATGTTTTATTTGAAGATCAGTCAACGATAATTTATGCGTTCCAGATGTCATTTGTGTTGGTTTTAGCGTTATTGTAGTTCCACATTCTTTTGCGGATTTTGATTTTAATTTCTTTACCTGACCCTCAGTCAGTGATACATTAACGACGTTATATGGCATTTATTGTAAAACACACTTATATTTTCAATTGATCTAGTTGTAAAAATTCTTCAAATTTTTATTCAAAGATTTTCCACTGGTGCATCAACGAGTCTCATTCGTCCACCAACTCCTTCGAGTAGCATAGATTTATCACTGAGAATTACAGCTACGGCTCTGTAATCAACACCAGCGGGTGCTATACGGGCTCGGAAATGTATATCAACGACGGATTGTCTCATCATATTAAGATGTGTCAGTGAAAAGTAATAAATCGGATATAAACTTTTAAAATCCAATTGCGATATTTGCAGACCGGTATCAACATTTTGATCGCGACCCATAAATGATAGCAATCTGTGATAAACTCTAGCAACATTATTTTCCTCGTAATTTAGTTGTATATCTTCAGCTGGTTCTTGTTGTCCATTTATTCTCAGCGATACTTCTTTGACTCCTAGTTGATCAAATATCATGTGTGAGTAGGTTTGGGAATGTAATCGATCTCGACGTTGTAGCGCAATAAATATATGACGCGGTGCTGAAGCTCCACCTTTAGATGCTAGATGCCACGTAAATGTATCAGCGACATTATCTTCTTTGGCATCCGTAGACACAGTTAACCAACTTAGCAGTGACTGCCCACCTGTTTCCATAAATGATATCAATCGTTGCTCCGATGCCAACGACGGAGTCAGTACAGGCATCCACAACGTCAACTTACTCAAATTAACTTTTCCGTCGACGCCACCAGTACGCCAAATTGCGGCATTATCATCACACCGCCGCCCGTGTCAACGCAATTGTATGTTTTGCTCCGTAAATAACTTTTCGAACATTTCTACAAAATCCAAATATATGATGGAGTGGAATCGCACATGAAAAACGTCGTCGTTCCCCTTGCAACATTCCCTTACGAGTTGCAAATCCCAGATTGAAATTTGCGTTGTCAGATTTTACAATATCGAATGCGCCTGCTGGTCTAGGTTCATGTTCACCATCATCTGGTTGTGGATCAGATGCAGTAGTTTGTGCTGTTCTCAGTTTAATATATTTTATATTTTCAGCGTGATCAGAAGTATCCTTCGCGAACATCATAGATGGCCCAGCTGATCTTGTAAAATCATCTGAGTATCTTGCTAGCCCGATTATCGTTGTTGCGATATCAACCTCGCGTTCTATTGATTCAATTTCTTTTCCATCGATGAGATATCGTGCACTTTCAAATAATGCCATTACACCGTTGTTAACAAATCCAACTTGGATATCATCTGCGTAAGGTGTATTAGCTGCAACATTAGTTACAATTTCTCCCTCAATTTCAATAAATGCTTCACATGGCAAAAAGTATTTGCTGGTATCCTGAACTTGAAGTTCAATTCGAGCTCGTATTTTAGGATCTATTGCGTGATAAGCATATAATTGATAATTTCCCACTGAATCGTTTTTTAGCACTGGAGCGTCTATGTCAAACGCGGGATCATTTTGTTGTTTAAACATTATATGTAGATATTAATATTTTTTCAATTGTGAAAATTGCAGAACAATTTTCAATTTCACCGTTGAAAACGCAAGCGTTTTTGCCGAGAATTACCAAGACCACTTCCAGCTATCATATTCGCAACATTAGGGGTCAAAATTTTTTGAATTTCCCCCGAGTTTACATTTTCAAGATTTTCTAGTCGTTGTTGTACTGCTTCGTTGATTATTTTACTAACTTGTGCTGGCATCACAGTCGTGGATGGCAGCGGCTGTGGTTTCAACGGTTTCCTTTTCGGTCGTACCAACGAGACTACTTTATCCTTTACAGTTGTGAATGCTTTTCCAACGAGATCTCCAATAACACCTAATCCTTTATCTTTAATAACTTCAATTGCTTTCATTCCAGCTTGTTTAGCAAATGGAAAAACTTTTGGTGCAATCCTACCAAATAATCCCATAATTGTTTTTCCTAATCCATCTCCGTAATACGCTCGATATACTGGAAATCTAGAATTTACCACATATACACTTGTAGGTTTATCGTGATTGTAGTGAATTATCATATTATGTAAAATTAACACAGAGTTCTAATTAAAAATCCCCTAGAAATTCGAAGAATTTTAATCGCTGTGATACTCATGTGAAAAATCTAAAGGATTTCGGGGAGAATTTTCAACGAGTTCTTCAATAAGTTCCCGATATGTATGTATGTCCATGACGCGACCTTGAAATAATCGCCGACAGATATCAGCGGCTTCATTTGTAATTTCCGGAGAATTATGTCCGGCTCGTTTTCCACCGATCAACACTTCTAGCCGTGATACATCATCGATGATATTACGTGGACATGGAAAATCATTGAAATTCGAAGAATTTCCACGGGAATTCCTTGCAATTCCACCAACACCTCTACCAGTTACATCTTGTTTGAGTAATTTTTTAAATTCATCCCATCCCGGGTGTGTTTTTTTGGTAATTCTATTACCACCCTTATTCGCTAAATATATTTTATTTCTCCAAACCTCTTTTGATATTTTTTTAAAAATAACTTGGATTTATCAAATCACCCCGAGATTTAAAATTTTCTTTGATATAATTAGCTAATTCAATATCATCGTCGATGTTTCTAATTTCGTTTAACGCGCTATCGGTAAATATTTTTTCAGGAGTAAGATCACTCTCAGCGGGTTCGGTAATATAAGGTTCATCTGGATCAAATTCGATGGCTGGTTGTGGTGGCTCAAATCCTGTTAACTCATCTAATCGGCGTTGTTTGATCATTTTATCTTGTTGTGCTACTATATCCTTTGGAAGGGTTTTTAAAATATCTGTTGTTTGCTGTTGAAGCGCTAACAGATTCTTGGAAATATCTGTGGTTGATTCAATTGCACCGGTCGCTGTTGTTATCGGTGCAAATAATTGTTCACTTCCAATAGTAAAATCATCTTGAGCTGCTTGTCGTTGTTGAAGTTGGCGCCGTACTGAATCTCTAACTGGAATAAATTTCTTAATAGCTGCTAATCTTTCTCGAGCTAGTCTGGTTGTGAGTGATTCCGGGATCATTATTGTAAAATCTTCTAGATTTTTAATTAAAAATTCTTTGAAAATCATTTAGATTTTAAATTTATATATGTATAATGAACCAAACTATCGTCGACGATATCGCAAAACAACTAAATCGTGTAAATGAGATCCCGGAAATTACTGCAATTGTAACAGAAAAAAAAATTCAACATTTTAACGCTGATTACCTTGTAGATGAATTTCGTAAGATAACATCTGCGCGATCCAAGGATTATCCGACATACCGATCGGAGTATCGTGTAGCTAAAACGTTAATACGACAGCGAAATCAAATAATTTATCACGTAAAAAATTCTGATAATAAATTTGTGTTAGATGAATTTGTTGAACTTTCTAAGTTACTTAACGCGCTAATAAAAGCTGTCGGTGATGTATTTGAAGAAGAAAAAATATATCGAAATTCGCTGAACAATTTGATAACACTTGGATGTAAATATGGAATTGAAAATATTGTAGAATTCATGAATTTTTATTTTTATTTTATGTTTTTTTTTACATCCACGTAAATGATACTTTACAGTTAAATTTTTCAGAATAAGTAGCTGAAACTATACTATCAGCGGCTCTACACACCGAAGCGGGATCGATATTGAAATATCTCGCAGCAGAATTTATTGATTGGAAATCTATAATCTCGCTGTTATAAAAAGCTGTTACCGGTCTCCGTGGATTATTTCTTTTTTGATTTGGATTTTTATTAAGATTTTTTTCTCGTTGGGTAACAATTCTCAAGTTATCAACGCGATTATTTAATTTATTTCTATCAATGTGGTCAACAACATAACCCGGCGGAATTTCTCCGAGAAAAATTTCTGCGATAAATCTGTGAGCTCGATAACCTTTTTTTTTTCCTCCGAAATGTATACCAATTTGTAAATACCCCCTATTATCAACAACTCCAATAGATTTCCCTAATCGACGATTTCTAATCGTTCCATCTCGAGAAGCTTCGTATTGTACGTAGATTGGATGCGAAACGAATTCGTCTGACATTTATTTTATATAAGGTTTTATTTGTTTAAATACAATTTCTACATTGGTCTGTTTACATAGTCTTGCGGGGTTTGTATAACTGGAGCACGGTGTTTCACGTGTGTGTAAACGTCGTAATACCGTTTTAACTCTTTATATTGTTTACCGCCATGTTCTAAACACAGCTGAGTTTCACCTCGCACTCCAACACCGCATACGATACAAGGTTTCGGGCCAGTACTTCCGCGTCGAATTGATACTTGGTGTTGTCCGCAATATTCTTTTTTCGATAATTTATTACACGTGTTTGTTGAACCGATTAGCAACCACTTACAATGATTCATTGTTATATAATTATATATATATTTAATTAAAATTTAAACATATGTTTTATTTTTATTTTTTAATTAGATATTTGCTTTAATATAATGAGTAAAATTTATTTTTCACTCGATGCGAAATCTGGATTATCACTGAGAAAAATCAAGGATAAACCGCTTATAAAAATGATAGCGCACGCAAAGAAAGAATTTCTCAGCGACGGAGCTACATATGTGTATACCAGTTAAGGAGTAAGTGATGGTAAAAAACTCAACGATGGTACCATAGATGAAGTTCGCGCGATGAATATATTATCGTTGTTGGATAACAACAACTACTACTGCAGAATAAAGTGGATAAAGTGGGATACTAACGGTGAAGTCCATGGTTTGATTATCCGAGATAATTATAACCCGGTGATTAAAAAAAAAAAATGTGATTTTCAACTCCGATATGAAGCCGGGAGCGCTAGTTGGAATTGATGGCCATTATTATAACAGAGATTATCCTGTGACCGTTGTGATATATGGATTATATAAAATTCACGTAGATATCGACTACGATAAAATGTATCCGATGAAAACATCAGAATCACCGTTGATAAATTGTGTTGCCGAGCGAGTTATGGAACATTTTAAAAATTCTTCGCGAGGAAATGGATTAACTCAACAACGATGTGAAAAAAAAACATCTTGGGGAAAACGAATGACGGAACAAGGTGGAGCTTCGATCAGTGATGTTACTGAATTACAAAAATCTTTAAAATATCCAATTATCGTAGAAACCATAACCGGAGAGATATTACACGATTGTAAATATAAAAAAAATAAATTACCTCCGATTAAAATTATTGATCATAATGGACATGCTTGGAATTCCACGATAACTGAGTTTCCGCCGTCAAAGGTTGTAAAATACATACCTGAAAAATTTACCAAATATGGACTTCACGAAGAGAAATTATTTGATGCGATTGCTGAAATAAATGGAGATGATCCAACTTCAGTATGGTTATTTAGCAGTAGTGATGACCCCGAAATTGGATTTGATCAATTTGTGAAACCCAGTGGAGATATATATCGCGAAGAACAATTAGATTCGCGTATGAAAAATGTTACAAAGGATTTTGTAAATGATTTTGATGAACAAATATTATGTAATTCTTTTACAGTTTCATCAGTAATTGCTCATTACGCTCGTGAAATAAATTCTTGGAAAAAAACTCCGAAAGGATTTCTCGACGATGTAAAATTAAGTTGTATTGAATATGGACATGGCGGATTATGGAATACAAAATATGATAATAAAATTTTAATTTCCGCTGATATGAATGCTAGTTATCCCGGAGGTTTTCTTGGAATGGGAGTATGCGGTGAATATTTTAAACGATTAGGACATCCAACACATGAGATGACGCGTGTTGCGATTAATGGAGATTTACCTGATTTTGATTTAACTGGATTCGCTAAAGTTATTGCTTTTGAACTTAAGCGTGGATTACACGATTGTAGTTATTGCTGGCTTGGCAAACACATGTCTGAGAAATCGTGGACTCCAATAGTGTTGTTGCGATATATGTTAGATAGTGGTATGTTAACATCGTTGAAAGTTGGTGAAGCTATAATAAGTTATAAATGCCAAAAAGATGTTTGGATGCCAATTCCAGATTTAGATAAGGAAATTGGAAATGTAAGAAAGAATTTTCCAAATCATGATGAACAAGAAATACTTGAAATCGCTAAACAATTATATTGCGGTAAAGAGAAATCCGCAAAGGATTACGGAAGAAAAATAATAGGAAAATTTACTCAAGAAGGAAGATTTTCTAATGCTCGATATTCTTCTAGATTGATAATTGATCCAGTTGAAGAACAAATTATTGTTAAACATCTTACTGATACTAATAGATTTGTAACAAGTAGAAAAGTATTTTTATCAAATAGGAAACAATATGGAACGGTTATAACTTACATCGATGGAGAAAATGCTCAGTGGGCACATTTAAGATCTTCCATGTTGGGGTATACGAGTATTAATTTATTTTCAATGATAAATAAATTTCCAGATATCGCTGTAAGAGTTGCAACTGATTCTATGTATTTCCACGAAAAACATATTTCTGCGGTTGAACCATTTCTTGGAACAGGTTGGGGATCTTGGAGAATTAAAAAAGAAAAGTTACACGATGTTAATCCACATGCTAGCGTTGAGATACTTGATAGTTATCGAGAAAAAAATCCAGATAATATTTTATTAGAATTTTCCAATGCGCCATCAGTGTTTGATCCTATAACGAGATATAAGACGGTTTACTTAAATGGTTGTGGAGGTTCTGGAAAAACAGAAAGAGTTATAAGAATATATAAAAATAGAAATGCTAGCATTTCCAACATAAAAGCGTTAACACCAACTCATAAACTAAAGAAAGATATAAAAACACGTGGAATTCCAGCTAGTACTTATCACAGTTTCTTTAGGTGGAAAGGTGATGCGTGGAATCCTTCTCGAATGGGTAATAAATTTATACCACCGATAATTCTCTGGGATGAAGTGTGTACAGTGCCGTTAAAAATATTACAACAGTTTCTTGGTTGGTTATCTACGAAAAATGTTAAAGTAATATTATGCGGAGATGACGGTCAACCACCACCTTTTTGCGGAGAATCTCCGCATAAGTGGTTGAAAGAACATGTAGATTATTATGAAGAAACCACAGAAGATTTTAGATCGCTAGATAAAGAAATAAAAAATTTAAAATTTAGAATCCGCCGGAAATCTGATTACGAGCAATGTGAAATTTTCAGAGAAGTTATCGCGGAAACCCCTGAAGAACAATTTTGGGAATCTTGGACACCCAACGACATAGTATTTGCTAGTAGAAAAATAACTCGAGATGATATTCAATGAAGATTATTTGAAATACATAAAGAGAAATTTCCTGAGATAAAAGTTCCTCTGTGTTATAGACCATCTGATACACGAAAACAAGATATCGATGTTGATATTCCAGGTAAAAACGCTAGCGTTTCACGTAAAGAAAAATTAGTATTAAATGAAATTGTATTAGTTGATATTAGCGTAGTTGAAGATGCATTGGGTGTTGAGAATTCTCCGTGGGTGTTAGGATACGCGGCCACAATACACTCATCGCAGGGATTAACTATCACAGATACAATTATTTGGATCGTAGATAATCGTATTGAGTGGTCAAATTTAGTTTATTTAGCGGTATCTAGAGCTAGACGAATAAATCAATTACGCCGAGTTAACATCGAAGATACAGCCAGTAGTTCTGATGTTGATATTTACGTTGTTGAGAAAAAATTATCAGGATATCGACAACAAGATAAAAAAAAAATAGAAATTTTAATATTAATTCGGGTTTAATACTATCGTTGAAAACTCAACAAGATAATCACTGCGAGGCTTGTAATTGTTTAATGCGCTGGCGGTATCACCCTGGAGATCGTTACCAATTTACCGTAGACAGAATCGATAATAATCTCGGACATGTCGTTGGTAATGTAAGATTAACGTGTCTGGAGTGTAATATACGTCACGCTGGTGGAATTGCAAGCAATTCTCATGTTAGCATTTCTAACTAATTTTTCGTGGTGGTAATTGAGTGTCGTCAGGAATAACTTGTAGTTGTTCGCGTGTAAATCCTCGCTGAGGTGCAGATGAATCCAATCTATAAATTGCGGGCCTGGTAGAAGATCGTGTCAATGATGATATTTTATGTGTAGTGATGCTCCAAATAGGATCAGTGGCTCTTGCGCTACCACCTTCGAGTTCACCTGGCTCATATAAATATCTCACAGTGACGTCACCGAGAATTGGTTCGCTGAAATTGGAAATGTTAGTATTTCTAATACCAGGTACATACTTTTTTTTATTGCGATGTTAGGTTTGTTATTGATTGTTCGAGTTATTTCGTTATTTAACGCGGATACTACTTTTGGTAATCTTTTGACCCATTCACGAGATCGAGTTTTTTGAGTAAATTCTTTCGCGTATTGATATCCAAATAACCGCTCAGCGAGAGTTCTATTAAATCTTTCAACAATTGCCTGATCGCGGTGTATTGCAGTGTGTCCTCGTCGTATAGCTACATTATGAGTTTTCATCGTAGATGTAACATCACCTTGAAATTCCTTGCCGGGATCAACTTGTAATAGATTTGGCCATCTTAGTGGACCTTTACGATAAATCTTTTCAAATGCATCGGAGACTTCTTTTAACGACTTTGTTTTTAACGGTATTGCTTGTTTATATCTGCTAGCGATATCAACTACGGTTAATGCATATTTGTAACCGTTATCATGAGGAAGAAATAATATATCGGCTTGATGAACTTCATTCGGTACAAAAACATCAAAATGAGAATAATTAATTTTTTTAGGACCCGAAAGATAAATTTGCCATAACGCCTGTTTGGATAACCAATCTTTTGCGGTTTTATATTTTACTGATGCGGCGCTAGCGAGTTTTTTAATTGCTGCGTAACCTTTCCAGTAGCCGCTAGGAGAATAATAAATAGATTCCATGTTATTGTAAAATAATTTAGATTTTTAAATACTAGCACGAAAAGCTCCGCTTCCGAACATTATTTTACCTTTCATAGCTGCGCTTATCAACCAAGAAGCTAACTTTTCTTTGAATTGTTTATCAGGAATTGCATTTAACGCGTGAATTTATTTTACATCTGCGAGATGACGCTGTTGAAGATCATCACTGCGATATGCGATATCATGTATTCTACAATCTTCATCGATAGCGTTAATTGGATACTCTCCTGGAATTGGTTGATTATTTTCATCTAGTCTGATATCTAATCGAGTTCCAGGTCCGCAGTAATTATATCCTGGAAGATGTTTTTCTCCTGGATATTTAGCCCAAGGCGCTGCTGGAAGTTTTGATAATTTACCAGCTATATCTCCGGCTGTTTTTTTTTTATAAATCTAAATTTTTTTATGCCACAAATTTCACAATTACCTGAAAGTGCTAATCGATTATTTTTAGTTGTAACTGTTGTTTCATTATTTGTTGGCGTACGCTTCTTACATTTAACACAATATAAATCCATAATTTTATACATAAATAAACTATACTAATAAATGGAAGTGATTGATTTTAGCGCTACAAAGAAGAAACAACCAGTTAAACATAATGCGATGCTACCAAATTCTATCAGGATGATAATTATTGGACCATCCGGAAGCGGTAAAACTCAGTTGTTGTTGACGTTGGTAATGAAATATCTAAACTGGGATAAATTATATTTGATTGCTCCATCCGTAGATGATCAACACTGCTATAATGTGTTAAAAGAATTTAATGAGTGTGCTAAAGAAACCGCCGGAGAAGATGTAATTGATATAATAACAGATATTGATGATGCTCCGTCTGTCGATGATCTTGATGGAAGACTTAATAATCTCGTCGTATACGATGATGTAATGTTAGATAAACAAAAAATCCTGAAAGAATTTTCTCACGTGGCAGACATAAAAACGCAGATGTGATTTATCTTACTCAGAGATATACTCAGATTCCGAAAGTAATTCGAGATAATTGTAATTTAATTAGCGTATTTAACGGAGTTGATACACATACGTTAAGAAATATTTGGCAAACTTGGTGCACAGATTTTGATTTTAATAAATTTAAAAACTTTTTTAGTAATGCTCAGAGAACTCCTTATGGATTTGTAACTATTGCGAGACATGATCCACAAACACGATATCGAATTGGACTTGATCACATTTATAGTTAAATATTTTCAAAAATATTTAGCAGCAGAGAGGCTGAGCTCATCACCGCTTCAAAAATTACAACAAAATTACCCCATGAGGTGGTATTGTTGTTAATGAATATTAAAAAAATATCGTTATGGAAAGTTTTTCTTCACCGAGACAATAATTTTTGCCTGAAATGTAAAGTCTCAGATTGGTAAAATACGAGTTAACGATTTTTTTTAAGTCTCAGATTTGGAAATGGCCAATATCGAGGGGTGATATTTTTGTAATTTTTGGGAAAAAGTGAAGCTCAGCCTCTCTGCTGCTTAATGTCAACATGGGATATACTGTAAGCACTGTCGACCCATTATCATCTAAGAAGAGATTTGAGAGAATCCAGAATCGGTCAGCTACAAAACAAGGTCAAGTGGAATTCGAGGCACATAAAAAAGTTGATATGTCTGCTGCAGAAGCTCTTCTTGCCTTGAGTAATAGAAACAATGAGAAATTAATTCTACCTAGTGAGAGCATGTTACCAAGCTGTGACAATCATGCAGGTAATATATCAGAATAACATAACAAAAACAACTTATTGTAATATAAGGAAATACACATTTAGCTTTTAGAAATTTAGAGTAATACTCTTGTTGTATTGATTATAGTTTGAACAGTAAATAAAAAAGTAATGGTAATATTTTTGTAAATGACCATAATTTGATTATATTTAGAGCATTTGCTTCTATTAATATTGTATGCCTCAATTATTTTATAATATGCAACCTTCATTTGCATCCAATAACTGCCTTTTTTTTCTTGTTTTACAGGTGAACTTCACGACACTTGTCTGCAAATGATTGCCGATCTTCGGCTTAAAAATGAAAAAGCCATGGATGAGCTTGCAAGACTGCAAGAGGAAAATCGTTCCCTGCAACAGCAGCTTAATGCTGTCAAGTTTGAGGACTCTTTCCTTGAGCACGAGGATAAAGATGCCAGGACACGATTCTTTATTGGACTGCCTCACCACTCTTCCTTTGTTTGGATGGTAAACTACTTGTCAGAGATTCTTCCTATGTGTAAAGCTTTGTCCCCTGGTTCAGTTCTTCTGATTTTGATGAGGTTGAGACTCAATATTCAACACCAGGATCTTGCATACAGATTCAGTGCGTCACAAACAGTTGTGTCCGATATTCTCAATCAGGGGCTGCCACAGCTTGCCAGGAAATTATGTTTTCAAGTGCAATGGCCAAATAGAGAGACAGTGAACAGGAATCTGCCTAATGTATTCAGAGAAACATAAAAAGTGTCGCGTTATCATTGACTGCTCTCTCTCTCTCTCTCTCTCTCTCTCTCTCTCTCTCTCTCTCTCTCTCTCTCTCCTGTGTACCATTCACTATCTGACAATGTTAAAAATTGTCTTTACAGCGGGGACAGTACCATTTTCCCCTTGGTTTTCGGCGCACATTTACACATGCATAATGGAACCCCTGGAATGAGCATTCATCATTGTCACATTGTATCATTTCTCCATATTCTTGCTGATCACATATTCAATATGTGGTCACATTATCATTCTCAGCAGCATCAAGAATTCCATTTTCAAGTTCTCTAGTCACAATTTCTGGTAGAACCAATGACATAAAAACTCTCTGCATGCCAGTATCAACTTCTGGCTAAACACAGCGTCATATTTTACTCTAGTGATACAAAGTTCTTTGCTGGTAAACACAACAAAGTCACAATACTGTACTTGATGGACATGCATCTGGAGTTGCACTTGTGTGAAATACCTGTGTGTGGCTTTTAGTGTCAAATCATCGGTCAAGCAAAAACCTTTATCACTTTGTGTAGCATCTGACACTAATGACTCCCTGTGTTTGTAAGGGCATTTAATTTCAATTACCCCCTTTCCGCAACATTTACATTTGGTAAGTCCATCGCTTGAGACACCCAAAAATAAATCCTCTGTGCTAATTAGGAACCCTGTCAATCGGGCTTCAAACTCTGTATGCTGACTACTCATGGTACTAATGAACAAATTTCTTGCCTTTTCTTCATTATTTATTACCCATTTTACAACCGGCTTTCTGATAATGTCAAATGTAGAATAACCCATTACATTTCTAACTAGGATGTCTGGCAAAGTGTCTGCTCTTCTTACTAGGATGTCATGGGCTTTTGTTCCTGTAATTCGACCTTGCCTGTTTCTATACCACACTGGACACACTGATTGTGATCTTGTCATTTTTTTCCAACATTATCACTTGCTCTTCTGAGCAGGAGTAATTACTCCAAATCTTATCTAACATCTGCTGTTTATCTTCTGTTGGAAGGCCAGCAAAGGTATCATCAGTAAGACAATCTAAAAGTGGTGGAAATGCTTGCTTTGTCTCAACTACAGATTCAGATTGTAGCTCTCCATCTAGAGGTGGGATACAGGAAAAAAAAGCAGCATCTGGACATGCAGCCTTCAGTGATTTTAATACATCCATTGATGGCAGCTGGTTATTTCCACTTGGTATAATGGAGTCAACTGGTTTACTCCTAGAACCAACCAAAACTTGGAACTCATCAACTGTCATGGGTTCCATCTAAAACAGAGAAAAGACTTGTCATTTTTCTTTTAAAAGTAGCAGCACATATAATAAAAAAGGTGTTAAAATGATTCATTGCTTGGGAATTACCATAGGCATACTTTGACTTAATCTGATTTTCTTTTTGTCAAAAAAAATATCTTTTAGAAAGCACTTTCCTGTAAACACTTGAATAATAATATTTACCTCATCACGAAAACTCTTTTTCCACTTGCATGCTTGACTAGTGGATGATGTTTGTGTCATGCCAAGTCGAACTCCAATTTCCACCTTGAAAAGAACAGCAGCCACATGGCTGCATACTTCTCCAAGCCTACAATTAAAACCCATGCGTTTAGACAAATTTTATATTCTAATAATTCTTCACATGCTAATATTAACTCCAAGTAAGATTTTAAGTTAAATATGTTTTAATTTGAATAGTTCTGTTATCTTGGTGTATTTCTAAAGCTCATCTGGTTGGACGTGTGTTAAATCATAAATTCCCAATCCCACATTGTCCAGATGGTATAAATAAAACAATTTTGCAACAAGTATGAAGTGTTGGGATGTCAATGCATTAGAAACTATAGATATTTCCTTATATATGCAGTTTATTGGAGCATTTAAAAATAACAATGTAATGTTTATATGTATCATCCTTTTAAATTATTTCTTCCAAGTTCAATATTTTTATCACCAGATGCCTATATACAAATTTAACTATTATTTGTAAAGCATGAAGCAACAATTGATTACCCAGCCATGCAAGTGCAATGTGCACACTGGACTGTAGCTTCCTTTATTCTTAGACACACCCAAGGATCGTGCGGCTTTTCTTTCATTCTCTGCGACGGTGTCACCTTAGCAGAAAGGAAGCAGACATGGCTGTCCTCTTCAATACAATGATAATATACTTCCTTCACATGTCCACTGATAACATAACTGGAAGAAGAAAAACAAATGCCAGCACTGGTTGTTCAGAAATGCCAAAACAATTATGTTCGTGTAGTAAAACATGGAAAATTGCAATTTAATGCACAATGCTGCCGCGCATCATATAACTTAAGTTTAATTAAAATCTACTTTTAAATGGGCAGTTTGCTCACTAATGTTAGATATGTGGGAACGTTAATATGCTCATATAAAAATGAGTTGATGCAAACACTACTGTACTATTTCGATCCACACACCATCCTCCCTCAAACGAATAGCGGAGAACTCGCCCCATAGAGAACTCGCCCTGGGAGAACTCGTCCCATGGAGAACTCACCCCGGGAGAACTCATCCCAGGTGTCAGGAGAAGACGCCCTATAGTGGTCGGAGAAGTCGCCCCACTTTGCCTGGAGAAGTCGCCCCAAGGATAATATATAATAATTCTGAGATTTCGCCACTTGGTTGTCAAGGCCTTATTTATTGTTGTTTTTCTTCAACTTATTAACTTATTAAATCTATAAAATTTGCAAATCTTTTCTCTGCGTCGAATGAAAGACAATGGCATTGTGCTAATTCTTGTGGACATATGCACCTCTTTGATATAGTATTTTGTACCCGGTAATTGTGATCTTTCCTCCGTGAGCAATATAATACCATTGTATTATGTTTGCATTTTAGTGAAACCATTTCAGTATTTCTAACTCCGGTTTGTTTCTATTGAAAAGAATACTCGCCGATATAATATATATATTACTAAAATTAGAGGCCATGATTAAATTCCATTGAAAATAGTTAAATAATAAATCAACTGTTAACAATGAACGGTTGAACAATTTCGCATTTAATTTGTGCTTCTTCGGGTACGAAATGTTTTAAAAGAAACAGACAACGTATTTTGTTAGATGAAAACTGAGGATCTCTATAATTTTATATATGAAAGCGTTGATTATTCATAATACTAGTGTCTCTTATGTTTGCACATCGCATCAATGTATGTTACATTTAGATAACGAAAATGTTTTTATCTTCTTTTCTATCTATTTATGTACTATTTAAAAAAAATCGTGCAAATTCTTGAGATTTGCTAACCAAAATTTACTTGTACGCTTTATTATAAAAATCCAACCAAATAAATGGTTATTGTTGATGCATACCATTTTTTTTAAGTACCATATGTTGTGATATTCACAGGTTATAACATTTCGGCATGAAAGACAATTCGCTTAGCGAGTTATTATTGGTGTTAAACTCTGTTGAAATACTGGATGACAACTGCGGATCTCTATAATTTTATATATGAAAGCGATGATTATTCATAGTAGTTTCTCTTATATTTGCACATCAAGAGCACCGGTGTATGTTACATTTAGATGACGAAAATTTTCTTTTTTCTTTTTCTTTTCTGTCTGTTTAGTATTAATAAAAGAAAATCTGGCAAATTCTTGGGTCTTTTTTAAGCGATAATTGATTTATTTTTGTAAAGTGTTTTTACGCTGGTAAATTGATAAATTTATTTGATAAATTTAGGAGACTAAAATTTATTAATTGTACGACATGGATTGGATAATGAAGGATTCGATTGTATTGTGAAAAGAATTACGTCTCTCTCTCTATTGTACATACTGCTTTGTTTAAAGCCCAATGTTGAGTAATATTACGGGCTTTTTTCAGCGCAGAATCAATTGTATGTGTAGGATAATTTCTGTTTTGTAAATATGTTTGGAATTTATTCAACGAATTTTGTAATTGACAATCATCTGAAATAATACGTCGGTATCTTTTTGACTGGCTATGTGGTATACCGTTTTTAAATGACATGAGATGACATGAAGATTATTGACATCTTGGTGGATATTAGTTCCTTGATATGAATATTTGCAGAGATAGTGTTATCAATATTTTATCACATTTACATCTGAAAATGAAACATGCGTACTAGATGTAGTATAAGTAAATTTAATTGTCGGGTGAAAATGATTTTAGTCGATCAATACAATTTTACAATTCTTCGGTTGACTCAATACGAATTGCATGCGGAAAGTTGGCATATAGTAATGTTACATCTAATAATACCAGGATTGAAATTAATAGATAGCTGTGGAATAGACTTAAACTTTTTAATGAAAAGTTGTTGTATCTTCAATATATGTTTTCATTATGAGTTTTGGGTAATATGTAGAATTGAGGTGCACGCATGTTAAGAGGGAAAGTATCAAATTCCTCGTATACGGAATTAATTTTTTAGCCATCTCATTAAAGCATGTTGAAATTTTATATTTAATTGCCATTGACGGATTTTCGCCAATATGTTTGAAGTAGTTTTCATCATTTAATTGACGTTCAACTTATTTAAAATAATCTTCTTGATTCATAATAATAATAGTGTTTAACTAATCATCATTTATAATCACTATACTGTCGTCATTCATTATATTATATAAAGACTGAATTTCGTCTTAGAAATATTACTATATTTCTTTCATGATTACCAGTTAATATCTATTTTGTGATCGCGCATAAATAAAGATCTAAAAATAAATCACGTAAAAGATGTTTTAATTCTGCCATAAAAAAGTTATCTGGGTTTTGGGGCGACTTCTCCAACCAATCTGGGGCGACTTAAGATTATATGGATCAGGCAGACCCTTATAATCTTTAATACTGTAACAAGATAACCGGGACGGATATTTCGGATTGATAACAGAACACGTTTTATGATACAGATATAAAGATTATGGTTTAATGTGGCGATATATATATATATATATATATATATATATATATATATATATATATATATATATATATATATATATATATATATATATATATATATAAACAAAACAATGAAATGAGTGCGTCTTGTAATCCAAATATTGAATTTAATTAAACATAATTACGCACAGACTAGAAGATGCGAACAAATTATACAATGATACAAATCAATGATGCAATGATACAAAACAATGATACGAATCAATGATACAATGATACGAATCAATGATACAATGATACAAAAACAATGATACAAAACCCCAGCGAAAAAATATACAAAAAAAAGATGAATACAGTTCACTCACGTAGTAAACAATGCAGGATTACTCATATAGTAAAAATGTATACGCTCAAGTAGCGAAACTATATTTGAAAAATAATAACAGGACAGATAACAACTTATCTTTCCAGTCCCAAACCATATACTGGGTTCCGCAAACCCATATTAGCCCACGGCTAACAAATTACAAATAAATACATATAACCAATTATTAGTATACAGCTCCACAGCTGGTACAATAGAACTTCACAATTTCTACAGACTCCGGACCCTCGGAATACTACGAAACATTAGACCCTCCAGACACTCTGGTCATTTAGACAGCTCCACAGCTGGGTCACCCTTGTCACCCTTGACATTAGACACTCCGGACGCTAAACATTAGACACTCCGGCACATTAAACAGCTCTGGACACACCAGTGCATTTAAACACAGCTCCCGACGTTTGACAGCTCCGGACACCCCGGACGTTTAACACCCTCGTACAATAGCTGAAAATATACCCGACACCTTGTACTAACCTTGATACAGACATAACGTAATGACGTTATACACGGTAAATTATCAAGACTATTATTATCACAATAACAAAATGACAGGTTCTATAGTAAACCTTTCCTGTTCGATAATGATGAATAGTAAACAATTCTATTTTAACAAATATAGCTTTACATTACCAATCTAAATGCCTTGCAAACAAGAGTAAAAAATGCACGCATTATGCTGTGTAAAAACTATATAACAAACATGCAAAGGTAAATATAGCAATACAAAAGCTATCACTCAGTACCAAAAATGTACCTACCCCTACAGCTAAAGTTGTGCCAATCCTCCCTCCCTCGGATCAATAGCCCTACAGCTACAGTCCTTTAAATCTTTTTTTCATTAGGGGGCACCAGACAGATGACCCCTCCCCCTATTGAAAAAACTAGTAAAAAAGTTTTATGTGTGTGTGTGTGTGTTCCCCCGATATGTAGTTTTGTGTTTTTTATGAAATTCCATTTAATTTTAACCTATCCTTAATTTTTTCCCATCGGGATTATATGATAATAGGAGGATATTTTGGTCCTTAGTGTTTTTCTATGACATTTACACCCGAACCCATAGGTCCATCATGGGTGTCTGTCTTTAACTCTCAAAGTTAACCCTGGCTAGGGGTTTCCTGTATCCTGTGTATGCTATTTGTGTTGTGCTATTTGTATGTTGCTATATGTATTCATATGAATACTGTATATTTTTGTAAGGATAGCCATTCTTATCAAATTTCCCAGTTTTTCTGAACATATAAATACCTCTAAACGGTATTTATTACAATATATATATATTAATTTCTTTTAATTAATATATATTTTAGCAATTTTGAATTTGTTACAAAAACATGGTGTATTAAATTTAGTTTAATTTGGTTGAAACCAACCTTATTGTTTTAATGTTTGTTCTATGATGTTCCATGTTTTGTAATTTCCTTATTTATATACTAGATCACTTGGATCGAAATGGGATCCGTACAATTTCTTTATTATTTTTTACACTTCACCCTTCTCGATCTTTTTTGTGATCTTTATTTATTTATCGTTAATTCCTTATTCCATTCCAAAAGATTATTTTATATTTCCCTCTAAACGGGCTTTCTGTGTAGATTTTCACAAATCTCCACAGAGTAAGAGTTTTTATCACCAGTGACTTTATATGATAGCATGCTTTTTTTGTTGGGGAAAGGTAATTCTTAACTAAAAAGCCTATCTAAACCGTGAGTTGTTTTTGTTGTGTATATGTCTCTAGGTGAGCTTTTTTTCCAAACTCTTTCACGGGCCTGTCCACTTCGCGTAGCGCCATGTGATATAGCCCCGTGCTCTCATTGCTCGTACTTTTCTCCTCCCGAGTTCCCTGTCCCTCCCTTCTATCTAAATTTTCCCCATGTTTATAAACTGGGCCACATGCTATCTTATTCTTAACGATAAAATTTGTTACTTCGTATAAAATATCTTTGGAAAATTTCCCATCTAAGTATAATAGGTGGATGTTTTGGTATATTTGTTTTTTGTTAATATTTGTAATAATTTTATTTCTATCATCTTGGTTAAATGTACATTCAGTTATAACATGTGTTTTAGTGAATAAAAAGTTTTTGCATAGTGGACATTTTGGCGACACTGCGATCATATGCCGTCTCACTGCTATTTCCCCTGTCAACCATGCATCATGCATGTATTTGAACAGGGTACTTTTCATTTTTATGGATCTGAGTTTGACCCAGTTCCCCCATGCCCTATCCCAGTTAATATTTATGTGTTTTTGTTCTACCTTATTTTTTTCCTTATTTATTGTGTTTTGTGTTAGCCATCTGTATGTGCATTTTGTATCAATTTCCCAAAATTCCTTTACATCCCTATATTTAAACAATAAATCTTTTATTGATCTTAATTTTCTTGGCACCTCTAAGATTTTTGTTAATTTATTATTCCTATATATGTCGTTTCTCTGCTTCATAGAGAAACCAAAGTAATAAATATAGAGCCCTTGCCAAGCTATTTTTGGCTCCACTTTAATCTCCCTAAATCTATTTAAGGTGTTGGTGTATTTAATTAGGGTGGGATGGGGAAGACCTAAACCTCCCCTCATCCCCTCCCTATATAAAGTATCTTTGTTTGTATAATGTATTTTAAAAGCCCATAAGTATTTGATAATTTCGTTATCTATTTTTTTAGTGTTGCATTTTTGATGTCTACTGCTTTTAATTTGTAATTTAGGTGCACATACATGTAATTTTTTGCAACTTGTGTTCGTTCCATTAAGCATATTGGCAATGGTGCCCAGATTGTCAAATTTTTTTTAATACTTTCCTTTATTTCTTTTAGATTGTTTTCCATTTCGTTTTTTCCAAAATGTATACCTAATGTTTTTATATTGTCTTTAATAAGAGGAGTAGGCAGACAATGTTTCTTACCTCTCCAGTTTCCTATTAATAAAATTTCTGTTTTCTCAGGATTTATCTTAGATCCTGAAACTTTCCCAAATTTGTCAAATTTCTTTATAAGTTCATTATAGGATTTTCCATCTTGGATAAAGTTTGTGCAATCGTCAGCGTGTTGTAGCATCTTAACTTCTTCTTTGATGTTTGGAACTTTGATCCCTACAATATTTTGGTTGTTCCTAACTTTGATACTTAGAATTTCTATTGCTATTACATATAATAACATAGATAGTGGGCAGCCTTGCCTCACTGATCTTTGAATTTCAAATTTTTCCGTTTTTGCTCCATTTACCTGTACAATCGAGTTTATATCATTGTACAGAATTTTGGTCCAATTTTGGAAATTTTCTCCAAATCCAAATTTTTCTAGTGTCTTATATAGGTAGTTTTGCTCAAGTCTATCAAAAGCTTTTTCCTGGTCAATTAAAACCATAGCACTAGTAGCACCAGTGATATTTATATAATCTATTATAGTTTTAATGTTTAGAATGTTGTTTTGTATGTCTCTTCCTTTTGGCCCACTTGTTTGGTTTATATTTATAATTGGGTCAAGACACTTTTTGACCCTTTCCGCTAATATTTTACTAATAATTTTATAGTCAACATTAAGGAGTGAGATGGGTCTCCAATTCTTAATTTCATCCATATTTCCCTTTCCCTTATATATTAATGTTATCATACCCTCCCTCATTGTGTTAGACATTTTTCTATTTCTAAGTGCAATATTATTATATAACCATTCTAAAACTGGCGACAACTCCCTGCAGAATTTTTGATAGAATTCCGCTGAGAGTCCATCTCTCCCTGGTGATTTATTTTTGGATAATTTCCCTATTGTCTCTATTATTTCGTCTTGTGAGATAAATTCCTCACATTTGTTTCTATGTTCTGAGGTAATTTTCTCACAATTTGTCTCTCGTAAGTATGTTTCTATATCTTCGTCTGCTATTCTCTGTGAAGTATATAGGTCCTTATAGTAATTCAGTATGTAATCTAGTATTTTAGTTTTGTCTTCCAGTATTTCCCTTCCCGTATTTAAAATTTCTAGTGTTCTTTCCCCCCCCCTCTTCTTAATTCCTCCCTTTTATATAACCCCTCTGCAGTTTCATATAGTTCTGTAAAAATACCTGCTTTTATTTCCCTCCCTTTATAATAGTCTTTTTTTAATTTTGCTAATCTTAACACTAATGTTTCTTTTGTGTTCTGTGTTGTTGTTGTGTTTATTAAATTTTCTATAGCTTCTATTTCTAATTTAAATTTCCTAACCCTTAATTTTGAATGATATATTGCTATATTTTTAAATTGAACTTTTAATTTATCCCATTCGTCTATTATATCTTTATTCCCTTTATTTTTAAAATCTGCTATTTCCCTTTTAATTTCTTCTATAAATTCCTCATTATTTAATATTTTGTTATTTAACTTCCATGATCCCCTTCCCCATTTAGTTCTTTTTTTAATTCCTACTTCTAAATAAATTAGTTTATGGTCCAAAATTATATAATCTGATATACCTGATTTTATATATGTATTTGTTCCAAAAGATGTGCCCCAAAATTTATCTAATCTACTTGCTCCATCTGCACGTGTATAAGTGTATTCCACCCTTGGTAAATTTAAATGTCTATATATGTCTATCAAATTTAGTGATTCCATTGTTAATTCCATTATGTCTTTAATGTGCAAGTCGTCGTGTTTCAGTTTGCCCGTTCTGTCTATATCGTCCCCTACCCAATTAAAATCCCCTCCTATTATCAAATTTTCCCCTGTATAGTTTTCTAAGTACTCCATAAGTTGTGTTGCAAAGGCTCTTTTCAAATTTGTTTTGGCTGGCATATATATATTTAAAAAATGATAATTCCCTATTTTTAAATGAATGAGTCTTCCCCTAAAAAAATCCCCTTCCTCTATTCTTTCCCATTTAACTCCTACTTTATTTTTAATCATAATTGCTATCCCTCCTCCTTTATCCCTCCCTACATAGTTGTTTTTAATTATTATGCAATCCAGCTCCCTTTCAAGTTGTTCTTCGATTTCGTCCGTTAGTCCATTATGCGTCTCTTGTATAAACAGTAGGTCAAAGTCCCCTATTTGTATTAACTTAGTTACTTTTTCTTGATTTAATCCATTCACATTTAACGACAACAAACGGAGGTTTTGTTCTTCCATTTGTGGTTTTTCTCCCAGGTGGCCGCTTATTTTAGTAGTTATTAGTTATTGGCTATTGTTTATAATTAAGTACCTATATCTTCCCCTGTTTCAGGGGATCCCGGGTCATCCTTTTCTGATTGTGTGTCACTTGTTGGGATGTCAAAGTCACTGGTGACTTGTGAGGTGTAAAGTGTTTCATTGAATTTATCTTGTGTTTCCTGTGTTGTTGTAAATGTTTCATTATCTAGGGTTGTTTCAATTGTATCCATTTTGCTGTCCGTTTCATTTTCTTGTGTTTCTACTGTGGATAGGTTAACTTTTCCAACCATTCTTTTCCCTTTCCCTTTTCCTTTCCCTTTCATTTCCTCTTTTACTGGTTCCTGTTTTGATGATTCTATTACTATTTCTAGTTCATCCGAAGAGGAAGATAAACTAGCTACCTTCCTCTTCTTGGTGATACTGGTTTTTCTTATGGGCGTAGATGTTCCCACTGGTACTATTTCCTCCATTTCAGGTAATGTCAGTATTTCTTCATGTTGCAGTTTAGCAAAGGGATTGGTATTTGTGAAAATAGGTATTACCAATTTGGTTCTATTTTCCTTCCCCTTATTTTCCCTCCCTACCCTAGTCCACTTCTCATTTCCATTTTCCTGATTTATTGGTGCATTGTCTCTAGCAACATCTGCATAAGTATTCCCTTTTTTTCCACCCATTTCGTTTTGGCATTCCCAAGGCCCATGTCCCTTTTCCCCACAATTGGAACACTTTCTATCTTTCTCTGAACCCCTATACCATGTTCGTACCCTGAAACCCATGATATAAAAAAATGGGGGTATTTTAGGGGCTTGGTCTTTGTCCATTTTAAGAATTCTTACAGCTGTGTTAATTCCATTGAAACCCCAAAAATTACCCATTTTGGTTCCCTTGCAGGTTACTTGGAATCTAGAAAGTATCTTGTATTCCAGTTCTTTTGTATCTATCTGATAGGGCAATCCGTGGAAATGAACCTCTGTCATTTTTGGCCCAATCTCCCTTTCAAAAGGGGGGGGGGGGGGCGTCATGCACATGGATGAGTTTACCTTTAACAATAAAGGTTTCACATGCCAAAACTTGTTCATTTTTGTCCCTCGGGTATATCATGAACCTCTTAGGCCCAGCACTTTGTAGTGCTTCTATTTTGTTCATATCTACTCCCATGTCCTTAAGGGCTACCAGAATTTCAATCTGTTTTGGTGCAGCTCCATCATCTCCATATACCAACAATTGGCATCCTTTTGGATGATGTGCTAATAGCAAATTGTCCTCTATCGTAACGTCAAAGTAAAGTTGTAAGCGTGATTGGGTTCTCCCTTGAACGTTAGAAGGACCCCCACCATTTCTCATTGACTCTGCCATCCTATATCTGATTGGATTGTATTCCAAAGATGTCAAATTGAAAAAACAAATGTGCAAAACAAAGAAAGAAAAAAGTGCAGTGATATCTAAACAATGAATTGTGATAAATAATTAAATAATAAACCTCTTTGAAATAACTCCTTTTCACAGGTAATCCAAATGTAATCCAATGGCAATGTAATAATGATAATGATATTTGATTGTGTTAAACTTGATACAGACTATTCAACTTTGCTTCCGATCGCTTGTCCTTCAAACTTCTCTTCTTGGGGGCACCAGACAGATGCCCCCTCCTCCTATCAAAAAACTAAGAAAAAAGTTTCATGTATGTATGTGTTCCCCCTGATATGTAGTTTTGTGTTTTTTATAATTTTCCTTTAAACTATCCTAACCTTAAATTTGTCCCATCGGGATTATATAATAATAGGAGGATATTTTGTCCTTAGTGTTATCTATGACATTACCACCCAAACCATAAGGCTCATCATGGGGGTCTGTCCATTTCACAAGTTAACCCTGGCTAGGGGTTTCCTAAATCCTGTGTATGCTATTTGTGTTGTGCTATATGTATGATGCTATATATTCAGTTGAATATTGTATATTTGTTAGGATAGCCATTTTTGTCAAATTTTCCCAGTTTCCTGACCATAAAAATACCTTTAAATCGGTATTTTTCAGTTAAATACTATTATTTCCATATATATCCAAGAATTTAGAATTTAGTACAAATATTGGTGTCTTAAAGAAAAAGACCCTATTGTTTTACTGTTTGCTCTATGATGTTCCATATTCGTAATTTCCTTATTTATATATTCTAGATCACTTGGATCGAAGTGGGATTCATGCAATTTTTTTATTATTATTTGAACTTCACCCATCTCGATCTATTTTGTAATCTTTATTTATTTTATAATTATAAACCTTATTTCATTCCAAAAATGTTTATATTCCTCAAAAACGGACTTTCTGTGTAGATTCACGATCTCCACAGAGTAAAACATATTCTAACCAGTGATTTCATATGATAGCATGCTTCCCGTAAGAAAAGAACATGAATCATAACTCTATAATCTATCTAAGCCGTGAAATGTTGTAATGTATATATCTCTCGGTGAGCTTTGTTCCAAACTCTTTCACGGGCCTTTCCACTTCGCGTAGCGCCATGTGATATAGCCCCATGCTCTCATTGCTTGTACTTTTCTCACCTGAGTTCCCTGTTCCCTTTCTATCTAACATCCCTCCTAGGTATTATCGGTCCACATGCTATCATAGTCTTTATAATAAAATCTCTAATTTTTGTTAAAATATCATTGGTTAAGATACCATCTAAATATAATAATTGTTTCTCTTCATATGTCTGATAAATTCTAATATTTGTGATAATTTGATTTCTATCAGCTTCAGTCTTAGAACATTCAAGTATAACATGTTTTTTTGTAAATGAAAATCCTTTACACAGTGGACATTTGGGCGATACTTCGATCATTTGCCGTCTCACTGCTATTTCTCCTGTCAACCATGCATCATGCATGTATTTGAACAGGGTACTTTTTTTCCTAATTGATTTGATATTTGTCCAGTTTCCCCAGGCCCTATCCCACTGAATATTTATGTATTTATGTTCAATCCTATTTTTTTCCTTATTTATTGTTTCTTGTGTTAGCCATTTGTATGTGCATTTTGTATTAATGTCCCAAAATTCCTTAACATCCCTATATTTGAAAAGTAAATCTTTTATATATCTTAATTTTCTTGGCACTTCTACAGTTTTAGTTAATCTATTGATCCTATATATATCGTTTCTCTGCTTCATAGAGAAACCAAAGTAATATATATAAAGCCCTTGCCAAGCTATTTTAGGCTCTTCTTTAATTTCCTTAAATCGATTCAAAATGTTGGTGTATTTAATAAGGATTGGATGAGGAAGACCTACACCTCCTCTCATCCCTCCCTTATATAAAGTATTTTTGTTGGTGTAGTGTATTTTATTACCCCATAAGTATTTAATAATATCGTTATCTATAGTTTTTAGTGTAGTATCTTTAATGTCTACTGTTTTTAATTTATAATTAAAGTGCACATACATATAGTTCTTTGCTATTTGTGCTCGTTCCAATAAGCATATTGGCAAAGGTGCCCAGGTTGCCACATTTTTTGTAATTTTTTCTTTGATTTCTTTCAAGTTATTTACCATTTCGTCCTTTCCAAAATGTATTCCTAAAGCTTTTATATTATCTTTAATAAGAGGAGCAGGTAGATCATGTATCTTACCCCTCCAGTTTCCTATTAGTAAAATTTCAGTCTTTTCAGGATTTATCTTAGAACCTGAAACTTTCCCAAATCTTTCAAATTCCTTTATAAGTTCATTATAGGATTTTTTATCTTGTATAAAGTTTGTACAATCATCAGCATGTTGTAACATCTTTACTTCATCTCGAATATTTGGAACTTTGATCCCTTCAATGTTTGAGTTATTCCTAACTTTGGTACTAAGAATTTCTATTGCGATTACATATAATAACATCGATAGTGGGCATCCCTGCCTCACCGATCTTTGAATTTCAAATTTTTCCGTTTTAGCTCCGTTAACCTGTACAATCGAGTTTATATCATTATACAGGATTTTGGTCCAATTTGGAAATTTTCTCCAAATCCAAATTTCTCTAGTGTCTTAATTATATAGTTATGTTCAATTCGATCAAAGGCTTTCTCTTGATCAATTAGTACCATAGCACTAGTAGTACCAGTTGTATTTATATAATCAATAATAGTCCTAATATTTAAAAGGTTATTCTGTATGTTTCGCCCTTTCGAGCCACTAGTTTGATTTATATTAATAATTGGGTCAAGACACTTTCTGACCCTTTCCGTTAAAATTTTACTAATAATTTTATAATCTACATTAAGGAGTGAGATGGGTCTCCAATTTTTTAGTTCTTCCCTATTCCCTTTCCCCTTATATATTATTGTTATCATACCCTCCCTCATTGTGTTTGACATTTTGCTATTCCTAAGTGCGATATTGTTATATAACCATTCTAAAATTGGCGACAATTCCTTACAGAATTTTTGATAGAATTCTGCAGAAAATCCATCTCTCCCTGGTGATTTATTTTTCCCTAAATTTCCTATTGTCTCAGCTATTTCGTCTTGTGATATAAATTCCTCACATTTGTCTCTATGTTCTGAGGTAATTTTCTCACAATTTGTCTCTCGTAAGTATGTTTCTATATCTTCGTCCGCTATTCTCTGTGAAGTATATAGGTCCTTATAGTAATTCCGTATATATTCTAATATTTGAGTTTTGTCGTCTAGTATTTCCACTCCCGTATTTAAATTCTCTAAAATTTTCCCTCCCCCCCTTCTTAATTCCTCCCGTTTATAAAGTCCCTCTGCATTTTCATATAATTTGGTGAATATCCCAGCATTTATACCCTTCCCTTTATTAAAAACTTTCTTTAAATTCTGTAATCTTTGTAGTAAAGTGTTTTTAATGTCTTGTATTGTAGTTGTGTTTATCAAACTTTCCAAGGCAGCTACTTCTAATTTAAACTTCCGAATCCTGAATTTTGAATGTTTAATAGCTATTTTTTTAATTTTGACTTTTAAATTATCCCATTCTTCAATAATATTTATGTTCCCCCTATTTTTAAAATCTTCTATTTCCTTAGTAATTTCATCTATAAATTCTTTTGTATTTAATAATTGAGTATTTAATTTCCATGACTCCCTACCCCATTTAGTTCTTTTAAAAATCCCTACTTCTAAAAAAATTAATTTGTGGTCCGAAACTTGGTAATCTAAACTCCCTGAATTAATATACTTATTTGTGCCAAAACATGTACCTAAAAATTTATCTAACCTACTTGATGTATCCCCTCTTATCAAAGTATATCCCACCCTTAGTAAATTAAACCGTCGATATATGTCAACCAAATCTAATGAATCTATAATAAGTCTCATTGTTTCCCTAATCATTAAGTCACCTTTGCATAATTTCATTGTCGTTCTGTCTATTCCGTCTTCAATCCAGTTAAAGTCCCCCCCAATAATCAAATTTTCCCCAAGATAGTTATTTAAGTATTCTTTTAAACGTGTTGCAAAAGCAATTTTCATATTACATACTGGCATATATATATTAATAAAATGACATTTCTCTATTTTTAAATGAATCAATCTCCCTTTAAAAAAAATACCCTCCTCTATCCTTTCCCATTTAATCCCTACTCTATTTTTAATCATAACGGCTACCCCTCCCCTTATATCTCTCCCATTAGGATCATTTTTTAAAATAATACAGTCCAGTTTCCGTTCAAGTTGTTCTTTAAGTTCATCAGTTAGTCCGTAATGTGTCTCTTGAAGAAAAAGTAAGTCAAAGTCCCCTATTGTTAGTAACTTATTAACTTTGTCTTGGTTTAGACCATTAATATTTATGGACTTTAAAAGGAAGTTTTGTTCTTCCATTTTTAGTCTATCTCCAGGTGGCCGCTAATTTCCAAATGGATATAATTTATTTATCTAATGTTAATGATTAATACTGTTGTCTTCCCCGTTTTGAGGGGAACCTGGATCTATATCAACCGATGCATTTTCAGATTCACTTACTGATATTTCGAAATCACTGGTTAGCTTCGACGTGTACATTGTATCATTAAATTTGTCCTTGCTAGAGTCAGAGTCAGTATCACTATCAATGGTCGTAGTTAGAGTGTCCATATTTGCATTGGATGCTACATTTTCACCCAACTCAGACTCTTCTGAAACTACTAGTTTGGAATTGTCAATATCATGTCCATCATTTGCTTTATCTGGTTCTACCACTGTTATTCCCACAAGAGAAGAAGAAGGAAGTTCCTTCTCATACTTCTCATTGTTTAGAGGAATATTCTCATCAGAGGATGAAACCATTTCCGCTTTCCTCTTTTTTTGTTTTGGTTGGCATTTTTTTGAGCTAGATTTAATTGGAGTGGATGTGGATATGACTCTTCTTGGTTTTGGTCCTTTTCCCTTTGGAGAATACCCCTCACCCTCTTCTTGTGGTAAAATGGCAAAAGGATTGGAATGCGTAAACGCAGGGAATTTAATTTGACTAGGTTTAGCTGCATGAACTACTTTTGCCCAGGTGTTAGGATTGTTATCTTTATGAACATCAAGCAAAGGTACATTTGCTATAGACGTCCCTTGTTGGACTACTCCCATGCCACAATCCCAAGGCCCATGCCCAACTTGCCCACATTTTGAGCATTTCCGGTCCCGTTCACAATTTCGATACCATGCTCGAAGTTTAAACCCCAATACATAAAAAAATGGGGGAATTTTCTTTTCTTGTCCTTCATCTACTTTAACAATCCGAACTGCTGAAGTGACTCCCTCATAACCCCAATAATCTGCATATTTGGTTCCTTTAGCCTGAATCCCAAACCTATCCTTTAGTTTTTCCTCAATTTCATGAGTATCAATATAGAAAGGGAGCCCGTGGAAGTGTACATCCACCATTTTTGGCCCTAATTCCCTCTCTATTGGTGGGGCAGCATGAACATGCATTGTTATATTATTGACTTTGAATTCATCTACATCTAAAACAGGTGTTTCCTTATCTCTGGGGTATAGCATAAAACGCTTTGGTCCAGCATTTTGCAAACAGACAATTTTTTTCATGTCTATCCCCATTGCTTTGAACGTAGCCAGAATTTCTAGTTGTTTAGGCGTGTCATCGGATCCAGATATAAGAATCTGACACCCTTTGGGATGATGTGCTACAAGCACATTGTCATCCACTGTGCACTTATAATACAAGTGCAACCTTGACCTCGATCCCCTGCTATCATGAGTTTCTTGGTCCTGATGTGCCATTTTGACACTATGAAACAAATTAACAAAACTATATAAAAATGAAAAAAGTAAATTAGAAAACTAGAAAAGTGCAGTGAAACAAATTGAAAACAAAGTGAGTATAAAGAAAACGTATTCCTTTGTAGACAGAGAAAATGTATTCCAATTCTGTCCTTCAAACCAGCCGCTTGTTTACAAAACCCTTAGTAATGTAAAGACCCTTCACATATATTATAGCATTTATAGGTTTCCGTTCTCCGTATCGAAAACATGCTGCACGTGCGGAATAGAGCGAATTGTACTCACGATTCCGAAGTACAACTGCCCATATATATAAAAAATCACCCTCTGGTATCGTTGCACACGATAAACAAAACCCGAGTACATGGCTTTCCTAAATAAAAACTACAACATTCCGTGACAAATACTATTTAATTTTTGCATATAACGAGCACGCGCGTCGTTTGGTAAGCCATTGGCATAAGCTGAAAGACTGTCTTCCAGAGCGCTGCGGAAGCTTAGCTGTGACGTCATACAAGGAATCTCCGATATTCCCTATATCTTGTTTACAATATCGTGAATCAGTCATCATATTTTCTTTTTAAAAAATGTTATTGTTTTATTTTAATAATTATCATCATTGTTTAATTTGTCAACATGAAAACAAATATCATCCACCCGTTCCTAACTCGGTCCAATGATTAGCGGAGAACTGTTTCGGGAGAACTCATCCCAGGTGTCAGGAGAAGTCGCCCCATGGTGGTCGGAGAAGTCGCCCAAGGATCATATACAGTAATTATGAGATGTCGCCTTATGTTTGTTAAGGCTTTATTTATTTTTGTTTTTCTTCAACTTAATAACTTATTAATATGCGGATGGTAAGTAAAATCCCTCTTCTTTGCACCTGTAACATTAAATCCTTCAGAATGCTCACATTTTCTATATTAATCCCAGTTCTAACAGAACACCTGTATAACCATTGACAGTTTGCCATTTTTTGGAACTATTGACACATGTGTAGCAGGCAGCATCAATCCATGGGAAGAGATATGTTTTTACTAGCAAGAACTATATAAGTAGGAATCTATCAGTATTCATGTATAATAAAGCTATTAACTATTGACTTTAGACTTTTGTCAATGCATCATCTTAAATGTCAGACCACATATAAGCAGGATGTCATGGGGGGGGGGGTCATCCCCTCTCCCCGAATTTGCATGTGCTGTAAAATTGCTGTAGCTTATATACAAAAATTAACAAGCTCATCAAGTTTTGCACACACACACACACCCCTTGAAAATTTGAAATGATGTCCCTGCATATAAGCTGTGTATCTTAGATGACCCAATAGCTCATGCAATAATCATATAATGTGAATATTTCTTTTTAAATATCTTCTTTGAAAAATACAATCATCATCTACATTTGTTGCCATTCCTTCCAGACATTAGGGATGAAGAACTGAGGCAGTTTCTTTGCAACAGGGGCATCAGTGAAGAAACTGTGAAGAAAATGGGAGAGGATAAGGTTAGTCATTTTATATATCCTATCATACATAAAGGAGAAGAAAATGATATGAAGAATTCAGAGCAGCAACACATCTGATGCAGAGTTTCAACAAATATATCCCATTCTCATGCACAAAATTTTGCATATTGTGTATATGTTTGCAGATGTCCAAATATGCATACAGTTGTATTAGCAAGGTAACATGTGTTAACATATATTTTCACCAGGGTATGCAAATTTAGTGAGGTTGGTGCAATTATTTTCATTATTGTCTTTATACCCCACTTGTGACAGCAAGAGTATGTTAATTTTCATGTCCATTTGAATATCGAGCTGTGCATCTGAATATCTGTCTGCAGTTCTGTCTGTCCATCCAGAGGAGTTTGTCAGTAAGATTATCCAAAAACCAAAACATAGCTTGATAATTTGTATCCATATGTAGATAAGGTGTTTAGATTTTCAGGCTGTCACTCTTTGTTTTGTTCTGTCATCACTACTTGCAATGGTGCCATCTTCATTTGTTCAGTCTGTTCTTGCTTTCATTTGTCTTCCAAAAAAGCTAAGCCTTTTAGCAAGGTTGTGTGAAAATCTTAGGCTATATCAAATTAAATCCAGGTAGTATAGTTAATGATGTGATAAGATTTTGGGACTGTTACCAATCTGTGAATTATTTTCTCATCTTTTACAGTATAACCTGTCTTGAAAGACCCCTTTTTTTGCTTAAAAATCATGGTCTCTCATGACAGGTGATCTCTCTTAACAGGTCACAATGCTTTATAATCAGTAAATTTGTACACAGAGAATGTAGGTGGTCTTACATAGTAGTGATCTTTCAAGACAGGTTTTACTGTATTGCAAAACTTTAAACTTTTAAGGAATTACAATTTTTTGCATTGTCAAAACTTCATCAGGAATATTAACCAACGGTCAAGCAAAGCGATTCCCATCACATATATACATAGCATGTAATCATGGAGAAATGTTAGCACACAATACAAATTAAATATACACGACAATTCATTGAAAGACATTATGGATTATATTATTAAGACTTAATTCATAAGCCTATTCAGGACTTCTGGTACATCAGCATATTCAGTATTGGATTTCATTCGGAACACTATATACTTTTGGACTTGTGTTAGAACGTTTAGAATTATTTGATATTTAATTCACAATACTGTTCCGTTCCTCTTGAATTTACACTTTGTAACTTAGAGAAATAGATTTATCTGTTGGTAACTTAGTGAAATAATTTTTTTTCTTGATTTTTATTTGTTGCTTCTTTCTCAGAAAAATAGAGTTATAACTTCACTACAGAGCCTTTGTCTCAGCTTGACAGATACGTGATTGAGGTTGCAGATGACACGACACTGACCAAATATCTGCCCCATATAGGTGACAGGGTTGCTGTTAAAGATTTTTGCAAATCTATGACAGCATCCAAAGGAGACTTGTTTGCTAAAGAAACAAGAACAAAACAAATACTGAAGTCCTTGAGGAAAAAACTGCTATTCAGGAGAGCAACACATGCTTCAAAAGGGTCAGATTCAGATGGGGAAAGCTCATTAATCACTAAAGTCAGGAGAGGTATTTTAGCTGGTAATAAAAATGCAATAAAAGGAAGCAGGAAGATAGAAATAGGATGGTTGCATTTTGATACCAGTAACCAGATGTACCGACAGGTACGAAAGAAACGTGGGGGAAGCACCCGTAGGATAGACATATGTAAAGAGTCCACTATTAAAGAAGTTGAAGAAGTGGCAAAGTCCTTATTTTTCCCTAATGGAACTTCCCCAAATGGATTGATAGAGGACTTTGATTTTGAAATTAGAGATTTTTCTGAGGAAAAGACAGAGTGCAAAGAAACTATCGACGAGATGTATGACAGGACAGGGATGAATATACTTAGGTTTTATCTTGCATCAAAGCAAAAGAATCTTCCACCACAATATACAAGCAACAAATAGATGAGGCAAATACCAACTCTGGCTGAACCTGTAGATAAACCACACACAGAGTTTGACAAAACACAAGGACTCAGAATACAAGAAAAGAATGAGACTGAACCCTTGTCAAGTATTCCAGATGATCATTTTGGTCATTCTTTACCTTCTTTCTAGATGATTCAGAAACTGAGATTTTCTTTAAGAATACCAGTTCACCAAATATTGCTCATGATATTGATGATACTCTGCCATATATTCCTCCACTCATTCCTGCTGAACCCTTACAAAAAGACATTCACAGAGGTGTCTTTGCATTTCAAGAACTGTGTAATTACTTTAAAGATCCCATTATTTTAAATAGACATCTTATCATCACCCGCATTTTGGCAAATGGAGAGAAAGAAAGAGCAGAAGATACAGGGTGTGTTTTGAGGGATTTGTTTACTGAATTTTGGACAGATTTTTATTGTAAGTGCACCGTTGGCAGAGATGTGAAGGTTCTAAGTCTGCGCCATGATTTCGGCATGGAAGAATGGAAGGCAATTGGGCGTTTGCTTGCATATGGATGGCAAAATGTTGGATACTGGCCAATAAAACTTGCAAAGACATTCATGAAGCACTGTCTCTTTCTGGATACTGATGTTACCAATAATGAGCTTTTAGACGATTTTTATCAGTTTATTTCACTGCCAGATAGAGATGTGTTCGAGAAGGGATTCACTGACTTCTCTTCAGTTGGTCTCGAAGACTTGTTGGATGCTCTGGATGCCCATGAATGCCGGGCTATGGTCAGTGGTGAAAATTTAAAGGCTGTCCTTCTGGAAGTAGTGCATAAGGAAATGATTCAAATGCCTATGTATGTATGTGACTGCTGGCGAGATATCCTGAAGGGACTCTGCATCAGCACTGAAAATCTCAATGATGTTTACTCGACTCTGATTCTGAGTAACAGAAACGTTGTACAGATGCTTCAGATTCCAGAATCTCTGAATGCCCAAACAAATGAAGTTTCAAAATATCTGAAGAGATACGTCAGAGAACTTGATTTGAAGGTTTGTCTTTTCCTTCGCTTCTGCACAGGTTCTGACCTTATTCCAGTGCCCAACATAGCTGTAAAATTTGTCAATATGACTGGCTTATCAACAAGACCAATAGGGCATACTTGCGGTTGTGTCCTTCAGATTGGAGATTATTACGATACTTTTATGGAATTTTGATCTGAATTTGACAGTGTCCTAGAAAGCAATATCTGTATCATGGACATAATTTAAGTTTTGTTACAATCAATGATCAGGATATTTCATTTGCCATGCTGACCAGTCATATCACACTACAACTGGGTTTCATAGCCTTTGCCCCCATCGGGTGGTGTTATGGAAGCTACTTTCTACACACATGTATAATAATAGATGGACATGTTTGTAAAGATTTTGCATTCAGTTCAACATTATTCCCTATTGTTTATGGAGTTATGTAACTTGAAGAGTGTAAGAGTGGATCCAACACTTTGTGTCACATGTAACATTTCACAGATTTTGGTCAAAGGTATTGTTGGAAGTTTATTTCTAAAGTTTAGCTAATGTTAGAATCATCCGACAATATGATAGTATGCATTTCTGATAATACCAACCCCAAACTACTTAAGACGGCCAATGTGTCCTTTATTTCGCATGTTACTTGCATAGTTTTTAAGATGCATTTAAAGTCAACTCGTGATCACATAGCTTTTTAATCTTCTGTATTTATAATGTCATACCTTTAAAAATGAAACATTTTGAGATGATGCATCTTGATGAGAATTATATCATCATAACATAAGATAGGTCACTGCAATCCATATTGAATGCTTCCACTAACTTTGGTTCAGTTTTCCCATTTAACTGGTTTAAAATTGAAGTTTTTATGTTGAACTCATTATTAGATTGGCTTTTCTTTCTTCATGCTACATACATAGTGTTCTATCCAAATTCAATACAGTTGTTGACTGGATGCATCTTGTGAAATAAATAATACATAATTGTTGCAAACAGAGGTCTTCTGTTACAAATATTTCATGCTTTAGTGGTTGTTTTGAAATTTTGTGTTTCAAATTCATGTTGTGTTTCTAGTTCATTTTGTGGTTGTAGTTCATTTTGTGTTTCTAGTTCATTTTGTGGTTGTAGTTCATTTTGTGTTTCTAGTTCATTTTGTGGTTGTAGTTCATTTTGTGTTTCTAGTTCATTTTGTAGTTGTAGTTCATTTTGTGTTTCTAGTTCATTTTGTGGTTCTAGTTCATTTTGTGTTCCTAGTTCATTTTGTGAAATTTGGTACTTCAAGTTCATTTATTGGATGCTGTTTATGACAAGATCACGAAACATTATAATTGCATGCTTCTCTGTTAGACATTCACCTTTATCATCAAAGATCACTCTGACCTTCATGTTATGCTTTAGTGATGTGTTAAATATGTATATCTTGGTTATAATTACATGAGCTTTTTCTATGCTATGTACATCTTAGTCTGCATAGAGGACCCTTTCTGATCATGCACTTGAAATTAGTGATAAATATGTTTATTCACTGGTAAACTATCTATTTGCCTGATTAAAATTTATGTATTATGATGGGTTATGCCCAACAGGTTAACTGTGTATTGCTTATTAATATATCAATTAGATGACAAGACTGCATGCATTTAGCATGCTTTCTAAGAAAGGTCTCAACAGTAGTTTTCTTTTCAAGGTAATTGCAGATACAGGAATAATGTTTGTACTTTTAGCAGTAACCCAGAGCATCTGACTTTCACCCAGTAAAGTCTGGACTCTATGGGTGGGTAGTAAACAGTAATTGAAAAATAAAACAGGCAAACAAAAGCAAAGTGGAATTACTCTCAGGTTGTTATCTACTCATTATAGTACCTGTATTTTCATATACACAATTATGTTATTTTGATTTATTTCTTTTTTTTGGTTCTTGTGTCTTGTATGCCCAGTAGTTATGTACGTAGATCTATGGTTTATGGGCATATCAGCACAATACTAAACAGAAAATCAATAGAAAAGTAACCAATATTTTATAATCATGATTACTCTAGTTTGAATTAATTTTCCACCAGATAATTAACATTTATAGTGGAGATTATTAAACCTTGGTAGAGGCAATTGATGATCAAACTCGGGTTGGTCCATTGCAATGATACAGGTACTGTTGAAAACTGATATCTTATTGGTTCATCAGCATTGAAATTCTCTTTTCTTTTAGATTGCTCTATGTGATTATTCATAATGACTTCCAACTTCACCTTTAGGATATTGTCAGGTTAAGAAAAGAAAATACTTGACCAAAATTTAAAACATAAATTTGATTAAGTAGGGGACACCTGGAAGGACTCTAGTTTGCCTGGATTCCAGAGATGATCATTCTTATAGTGTTTTGAAATTGACCTATACTTTAATGTTATCAACAATTTTATTAATTTATCAGCAGATCAGCATTGAATTAATGTTAATTATTATTACCATTCAGCATGCGACATACTGTTACAGTTTTCACTGCTAGAAATATCAAGACAGATATTATGTATTTTAGTTGTTGGTATTGACTGCTGTCAGTTTCTCAATTCAAGTGATTATTTTGCCAATTCTGTTTTGAAATCATCAGTGTCAACAAAGTATTGGGGTGACAGTAAGCTCAAGAGAGAGCTAATTTTTCATTTTGTTTAATATTTATTTTCATCTCTACTCTTTATATCCTTCAAGCCTCTTGGTTACACAACATAAGTCTGGACATTATGACATATATGTGCAAGAACATGAAGAAATGCATTGGCTGTGCATTTGTTCACACATGTACTGTTGAGAACTAGTTTAGGAAATAATTATATAATAATCATTGATTCTGTCAGTGATCTAGAACATGAGATTTTGGTTAAAAGTTTTAAAGTTTTGATAACATGTAGTTGTGATAGTTGTTGCAATGATGATGCACTGAGAATATTTCTTTGAGAGGACGAATAAGGGAATAAAAGATATTTAAAATCATATTGTTATTTTATACATGGACATACCTTGGGTACATGTTATTTTGTTCAAAGTGTGTCAACATAATTAATAGCAGTGTTCTATTCGGATTTATTCCATAAAAATAATAAGTGGTGAAAACAGCTCAATGTCCACGACCAATTTTCATAACCTTCCTCCCATGCTCGTGCGTGTATCAACATCTTTCATTTTCCTGGACTTCCTATTCCCTACGCTTCATCCCTTACTGGGCTTACTAGTCCTTTATTATGACCTCGTCCTTTTTATTCTCCTCGTCCTTTTTCTTCTCGGACTTCCGTCTTTGTACAGTCCTGTATCTCTCCCAGAAAGCTGTTCCTTAAAAAACAAAATTACATGTACAATTCCATCACTTTGTTACTCAGAAGCATACTAGCTATCCACACACTGCGTAAATTCTGACTTAGTACGATAGAACATTATCCTCGCTTCACAGGGACGGGTGAAAAGCTGAAAGGTAGAATTGACCCTTCACAGAGACTTTTCTGGCTTAAATGTGATAACATTTTAATGCTCATAGTATTCAACTTTAAGGTTCAATACAATTCAACATTCGACACTTCAAAGTAACACACGTTTAAATACTATAGCTTTAAACTACTGTTGACAAGTCTTGAGGATTGAAGTGTTCTGCTCTGACAGGTTAACAGGAAAATGAAAATCAGAATTCATGGTATGGCCACTTTTAACCATTTCCTTGTACCAACACGACAAAATCCGGGACAAACTAATGCACAAAGTGATAGTTTTAAATATTGTGAAAATTGCTTAAGGCTGTAATATCAAACGCAATGCAAAATAATGATGAGAATACATGCACACATATCTCTCGATTGTTCGTTAAAGACGCATAAATTCCACTTTTCCAAAAAGTGTGAAGATATTATATAGATTATCATGTCTGTCTGTCCATCCATAGAAAGTGTGTATCCACAACAATACTTGAATTTACTGTTGTTTTTGTGTTGTTGTGTTTTGTTTAAACCTTAAACTTCCTTTAACCATGGATAGTCAGCAGCCGATTGATTTTATGAAAGCTAGGTCGAAGGTCAAGCCCTGAATAAAGGATATAAAGGGACAGGTCAAGTTTTATTGGCCCAACTTTGTCAACCTTCATATTTTATTTTTTTTAATTTATTTTTATGTCAAACAGAACACTAGTTTATCACTTTATCATTTGTTGAAAATAAATCGCATTTAGGTTGATATAATAAATTTGGAGGATGCCCATTTGATAGCGCCCCGTTTTAATCAATTCTTAGATTTGTGTAATTATTGGGATTCGGCGCCATGGAAATATTCCTAGCCCGAAATAATTAGCCAATTACTAGAAGCGTCACGGAGTCGAGTGCTAATGAGTTTGAACGATTCCATGGTTCGCTAGTAGTGAATTTAGACCGAACGACTATCTCTGCAACATAGTCCATATTAAAATCTAGTGGTGTAGTGTATAATAGTGTTGTGAAAGAGGTGGCAGTATTTACGGTAGGAAACCGGTAAATTACACAATTGCATACTGGACAAAATGCGCAGTTATATTAGCGTAATACGCCAGTAAAAGCGTATATTTACTGGCTTAGGGTGCCGAAGATAAACAGTTCTCAGTGAGAAAGGGGATACTAGTGTATTTTCTATGGCATAACAGGCTGGCGGTACTGAAATCTGATGATGGTGAGGGAAAACCATGCGAATGTGCGGTTGATGGACTTTTGGCAAGTTGTTTTATCTGTGGTCTCGACTAGATTAGAGTAAAATTCAGTATATAAAGACAGACACGTCTTACCTTCCAATTTACACCTCAGTTTGTATGGAAGTCTTTGGAAATGTGTGGAAAACATATGACTTCCAGCGGGATTCGCGCCAGGGTTTGACACCGCTCGGTCAAATGATGCCCCTGTGAATGTAACAATATGTTTCAATTGAATGCTGTTCTTTTTAACTTAAAGAGCGAGAACGAAATTTATATTTGCAATTGCAAACTTTTAAAGTCAGAGGGTCAACAACTCAGTCGAATTTTGTGACATATTATGTTATGAAAATTCCAAACTTTTTGGCTGCGAAAGCATCCAAATGTCATTTATCACGTTTGTTACCAAACTTTACTTCACGTTCTATTAAAAAGTTTGTAGCTGTCGTCCTAAACACACTTTGTCATTTTTCTCTCTGTTTGTATACAACGGTAACAAGAAATGGAAAACTTAGACATTTTTTAAATTAGAATAAAGAAGTATATGAGCAAAGTACACTTGGATAAGTAAAGATATAGCGAAGTCTCGTTTGAAGATCATTCAGTGTTATTCAGTTGAAGGAATATAATATTTCTCATCATAGAATCACAGTAGTAGTAAAGCCGTTATCGTCACAAATCCACAAGTAACATGTTTCGTACATCACAATATAATTGCAAAGCATCGTCGATATTTGTAGGCGATGTCCATCCCTTTTCTTCCATGTAGAGAGTACAGATATTAAATACATCTCTGTCACATGGATATTCATCTCGAAATACACATTCATCTCAACAGATTTCTATTTTGTCTTCGTTCACTGACTGGAGGTAGCTTCGGGTTCCATAAATCATTGGTAATTTGTACATCACAACAGGTCGGCCATTTGGACAATTTTGGTTTTTGGTCGGTCTTATACGATGCGCATTCCAAACATGGACCATATTATCGATGTCATTCTGCAAATAAATCGGTTGTTAATTGGCATTTCTTTAGTGGAAAATACCCATTCCAATTGCAAAAAAAAATTACTATTTCAAACATCATAGTTTCTCTGACTTGATTTTTATTTTAAACGTTCCCGCTTGTCTGAACATTAATTAAATAAAGAAGATCTCTCTCTCTCTCTCTCTCTCTCTCTCTCTCTCTCTCTCTCTCTCTCTCTCTCTCTCTCTCTCATGGTTGCCTTTCTCTAATGGTTGCCTGAATGATTCGTCTAAAACCTTTTCAACGTTCAGATTGATTTGATCACTTATATCAGGACTATATCGGAAGGAAAACAGTAGAACCTATTCAAACGGATTTAAATCTTACATAACTTTCTACACCAAAACTTAAATGCTTACATTTCTAAGATATCCTCCATATTGAACCTTTAATTATTCATTGTATTTATTTGCTTAGATTAATTTTTAATGTAATTTATGTATTTCAAATTTGCAATACCCATTCCTATAATTATGAATCGAATTCTTCACAACTGCCAGTAGGTGCATTCATAAAACCTTCACCATTTATTGTCACACATAAAAGAAAGAATATAAAAGGGACAATTCCACCTCCCTCTTTAAGCCGTTCATCCGTTTGTCAACATGATACACTCCTAGATCTTCAAATTGTAATCTGACGTTTCTAATCCTACCAGACCTCCACTCGAAGCCAAGATACATGAAGAACGTTATTTTACGTCCTTTTCTTTTTAAAAATCAATTTTAACGAGACAATTCCCAAGGTGTCAATCCAGAAATGGCAACATTGCCTCCGCAGAAAATTCCAAAACATTTCTATTCGCTGATTGGCTGTGCTTCTTCCATAAATGAAACTTTCCTTTCCCGTCATAAAATCTTGCATCTGAGCAACATAACCGTTTTCTGTGCCACGATCACCTCTCATTAAGGCCGGACATCCGTGACGCATCTGCACTGCTTCCACATAATATCCAGCGATTACTTTTGGATTACTGCTTGTTATGTAAACATTAAGCTAAATATCCTGCCTTGAAAAACCATCAATGCATCCGTTTATACAGAGCCCATATTGTTTGAGTTTATCGTAAGAATCGACATGTCAAATGTAATCCGGTCCTTGTCCAATGTATTGTCGTCTACTAAGACGTCTCCTTAGTCGCAATTGTGTACCAGCAGGGTCGAGTAACTGCATAAGTATACCCACGGTATTCGTTGCTACTATCATTCCATGTTGAAGACATCGTAAATGCATCCAACGATAGCCTTGTTGATTACCGGAATTACTAACATTCTCTTCGATAAACTGGGCTACCCCTAATACATCAGAATGAAATCTTCTTCTAAACAGACACAGATTACGCAGTATTCGTTTGAGTGTTCTCATGCTAATGCATACTCCATGTATCTGGGCTGGAAAACTAAGAATTTCTGAGTAACTCAATCCCAAGTGAAAATAACCTTGAACGATCCATTCAAAATGACAAAAAGGTTCCACAATTCAAAGACACTGTAAGTCGTAATTATGAGATAGTATGTCGTAATTACGAGATAGCTAACTCGTAATTACGAGATAGTGTGTCGTAATTACGAGATAGTAAGTCGTAATTACGAGATAACTAACTCGCAATTACGAGATAGTAAGTCGTAATTACGAGATAAAAAAACTGATTTCAACGTGGCACTAACCGGCTTCTGTAGAAACGTGCAAATTCATATGTATGTGTTCTATATTTTTGATTGTTATAATTGCACAAAGCAGCCGAATTTTAAGTTTTAAGGTAGGTCACGGGTTTTATTTTTAATGTTTATTTTAATACTGCTTTAGGTACTTATTATAACTGAACGAATAAAAAAAGAAAAGGAAAGTACCAGTACCTACTAATCAATATAACCTATACTAATATAACCTATACATAACCTAATATAACCTATACATACTAATTATTACAACCTATAACTATCAATAATTTCTTTTCAACATAATTTAAACGTGTATGGTCCTGTTATTAAAATCCCTGTTTCTAAAAATAGATGCACCCACATGGCATGCGTGGCGCCATTTTACTCTTGGCCGTAGTGTGAATCAGTTGGATATGACTTTATTTCATGCAAGGATGGACTTGAATGATTCATTTCATCGTCGATGAATAACTCAGATACTGTTTTGTCAGCAACAATGAAATTAATTATCAAAGTTTTGATGTTATTAAAACCTAGTAGCTTGAAATTATTCGTACTTTTATGCATGACTAATCAGAATTTATTAATCTTTATAGGTGGGGTCGGCATGACGTTACGAGCTTAGCTACCTACTTTCCGCCATATTGCGAAGGGGAAAATAATTGCATAGTAACAGAACGGTAGCGTTAGTTATGTTCGATATTACAAACCGTTTTTGTTCACAGGTGCTCGACGCGAGCTTGATGTGAAGAAAAAAATATTAATCTAAAGAAAAGAAAAAGAGAGTGAGAAAAATACCTTAGAGTACCCCATGACCCGTTCAGACATATGACCCCCTCTATATTACTATATAAAAAGAGGGTCATGGGTGGAACCAAGTGTTCGGAAGTTACGAACCTTCTCTTTTTATATAGTAATATAGAGGGGGTCATATGTCTGAATGGGTCATGGGGGTACTCTAAGGTATTTTTCTCACTCTGTATCTTTTTTTCTTTAGATTATTATTTTTTTCTTCACATCAAGCTCGCGTCGAGCACCTATTGACAAAACTACAGAATCTGATTTATATTTTATATTTTATATTTTAGAGTACAATACATGGTCAACATCGTTGACCAGATTCTATTACTTGGATAAGATGTTAACCGTCAAGGTCCTGAATCTCCTGATTATAAATTCGTAGAATACTACGAGTTAGCAGGTCATATCTTTAAAGAAAATCTGTCAGTTCTTTTGGCATATGTTATATTCCAAAGACTCTATACATAGTTACGAAAATGATATTTGACGTCGGATTTGTCTTACCAAGAGAAAACGGTGTTAGTTTGTGGGATTTGTTTTGGTATTTCTCCTTTTGCATGTTTGGGAATTTTAATGACAATCGACTAAGAAGAAAAGAACAAAAAAGAAAAGCATAGTATCCGTATCCAGAATTCACTAACCTTTACCATCAACCTCTCATTTTGCTAGGCCTATCCCTAGTCCTCCGCTATAAGGGGGGGGGGGGGGGGGTAAACCCACTCTCAAGTACCCAAACGTTAACGCTTGCGTTCATTTTGAAATGCTTTACGAATGACCCTGTAAATATTCCCATATTTCCTGTCTTTACACATTTAAAAAAATATTTCTATATTTTTGTTACCTTTACATAAACATGTGAAACGTAGATAGGACAAGGCAAAGAAGGACGGCAATTTGTTTCTTTTCATTTCAATATAAAATGAATGTTGATTATTTTTTAAACTCTACTCCATCACCTTAGATTCTACAAACTCTCAAGAAGCTGCTTTTTGACCCTTACAAACTTGCCAAATCAGTTCCTTTTCCTGCTTGCCTGTAGACTGAAATTTAACATGTGCCAAAATACTTCTGTATAAAATTTTGAATTAGCATATTATGTTGTTAAGCTTTCATGGCGATAATTATTGAATCCCCTTTTCTTGCTTCAGCGAAAAATTGTGGGTCCAATGCTGTCGTTTACAAAATGTATAAGCGCTAAAAAAACCTTTCAAGTTTTTTGTGCTGTTTATTTTCAAAGTAGTTGGTTTGTTGGTTCGTTGGATAGATGGATGGAAGGATGGACATACAGACAACTATAGATAGATAGATAGATAGATAGATAGATAGATAGATAGATAGATAAATAAATAAATAAGAGCTTACTTGATCATGTGTGCTGGAATAAATCTTTAATTCTAATCAATAAATAAATGCTGATACTACTAAATCTTGCCAGTGTGTCGACCTTCAGTGAGAATCAATAATGTAGATGATTTTTTTTAACATACAGTAGATTTGTGAAATGAACTGATTGTCATTTAATGCTATTATTGCTTAATTTATCATTCAAATACCCCATCCATGTCTAAAAGTTGTCAACATATGACTGTTTAAAAAAAAGACAGTTTTCAGTTTTTAAATTTCCGTTTTTATGTGTATGTGAATTTAATTAAAACCTGCTAATTACTGCAGTATCCTGGTCGTTCTCATGATTAAAAAGATTAAAGAAATGGCATACAATCAGAGTAGTCAATCATTTAAAAGAACAATTCAGGGTGGACACGTATAGTTGGCTTGTATGCCATATATTTAGTTTGGAGTTTGCATTATAATGGCAAATATGAACGATGAAGTTTTAAGCTTGGTTCGGTATGATTTATAATCTGGGGAATATATAAACAACGGAAAAGCTGAGCGGTTAACAGTATAATTTGTAGCTTATTTGTTTATTTTAAACCTATAATAGACACTTGTATATTTATGTAGTTATTGGCGAGAGAGAGAGGAGACGTATTTGGTAATTTAGGAGTTTATAATTATTTAAATTTTTCTTTTGCATATGATGGCTTGTGCACACACCAACAATGCAAATCTTAGGCATCTCTTAAAATGTTTAAATGTTCCCCACACGGCACACGTTACTCAAGTAACTAGAACAATAGAGGTTGTTTTCACCTCGGCGGTTGTAGCCATGCACTGAAAATGCCCTGTTGTGAAAAAGTGCCCGGATTCCCGACCCAACCTATTCTAAGAAAGAATAATAAAAAAAAATAATAAACTATGTTTACTTTAACTCTTAGATACAAAGTTTCTATTCTTAGTGTTTACGAAAAACGGAACTGAATGTCTGGAAAATGTCAAATCCAGTAAATAAAATAACATTACAATAGCATATAAAATTGTTTTAAAACTAACAAATAAAGATCACATTAAATCAAATGTAAATTAAATCAAAGATATAAATTAAATAAAATATACATAACACTTAACAAATAATAATAATAATATTAAAATATAGTATTTTGAAAAGTGGCATATTCTTTTTTTCTTATTATTTCAGGTAACTGGACAGCCTTGGTATGGACTGTGTTGGGTATGTGACTACTTAATCTTAATTGATATATAATCTTTCACTTTCTAATTTTGGCAAACGTTTGAAAATATCAATGGAGTAATATTTTGGGAATGAAGACATTTTCTGAAGATTACCATTTAATTTGTGACTGTAAACCAGTCTATTGCATTTCATTTGTTAATGTAAACCAGTTTTTTGCACTTAATTTCTGATAATAAACCAGTTAATTACATTTAAGTTGTGAATGTAAACCACTACCAGTTTATTACATTTATAGTGTATATCCATGGGGTGCAAGGCTGAGAGTCATAAATCTCCTTGATGTTGAAACCTGGGGTGAGGCAGTGAGAAACAAACTTTGATATTAAAGCTGTAGGTCAAATAAAAATTTGGGGGTCTCTGAAGTGCAAACGAGGGTAAAGGGAAACACTTCAAATGTAAATCAGTCTATTATATTTGTTTTGTGAATGTAAACTAGTATATTACATTTTATTTATGAATTTCAACTAATCTGTTACATTTCATTGCATTCAATGTAAATCAGTCCATTCCATTTAATTTGTGAATGTTAACCAGTCTGCATGCATAATGTTTAAGGGGGGACTCGCCAGTTATTATGTTCTTTTGAGAGAGTGACCTATGTAGGGTGAAGTTGTTTCCATTTAAAACATGCACAGTGGAGAGAATATTGATATACCTCTACGCTACTTTAAGGTATAATGGCTGGCATTTCTTTGGATATTGTACTTTTGGAAATTATTATCTAAGCACACTGCTAACCAAAACGACTGATCCCTTGTGCTTAAAAAAAATCAGCCTGAATTAGTTTAAAGAGTAAAGTACACTACTATCCTTAGCAGCTCTTAAAATAGGGAAAATTAATTTTGCCAGACTAGACAATACCAGCTTTTGAACGTGAAATTTTTTGTTGTTTTTTTTTATGGTTTGACACCATTTTTCAGCACAATATAGGCTATACATGGCGGCCAGTATTAATGGTGGAGGAAGAACCCAGAAAGAACCACTGATCCACGAGAGCTACTGGCAATCTTTCTGACATACCCACGTTGGCCGAATCTGAGACTCGAACCGAAGCAGATAGAGGTGAGATGGCAGTGATCCTTAACATACAGCGCTTTAGACCACTCGGCCACTTGGGACCCCGAAAGTGCAATGTATGAATTAACTAATATATAAAATGTAAAAATGTTATTGGCTCTTTTTTTTTAATACAATTTACCTATGAAGTTCAGGAAGAAAGTGAAAATGACCAAGCGGAGCTAGCACTTTTTTGGAAGGTGCACATCTTTAGTCAGGCCAAGCTATATACTCTATAACCCATATTACACCCATCAATCACATACCAAAATAAAGGGAATTCAAGTTCTTTTGAACTGTTTCTAAGATATACAAGATCTTTTTAAAATAACCAGTATAAAATTCTTTTTCTTTAAAACTGCAAAATACGAAACTATGGAAAGCCACCTAATTTGTGAATGTAAACCAGTCCATTACCTTTAATTTGTGAATGTAAAAGAGTCTGTAACATTTAATTTCTGACTGTAAGCCAGCCTATTATATTTAATTTGTGAATGTAAACCAGTCTATTACATCTAATTTCTGAATGTGGTGAATGTAAACAAATCTGTTACATTACGTCGTTGTGTAATTTCCATATTTCCTAATTGCTTGTCTGCAGAAAAGTCTACAAGATGGAATAAGCATTGTGACAATTCCATTGATGACTGTGTATATTACACACTAAATCATTAGACTGACTAAGCATTGTGACAATTCCAGTGATCACTGTGTCTATATTATATACTAAATAGTTAGATCGAATGCAGATTGTGACAATTCCAATAATTATTGTATTGCACCCTATTTTCATTTTACTAACACTGGCAACAAGTGAATATTTAAAAACACAAATGACATTTATCGTCTTTTTCACATCAATGGAGGTGAATACAATTGGGAAAAGACAGACCACATAAATTTCCACATTGTCTTTGAGTATTTTCTTTCATCAAATCTCATAATCTTGGACAAAGTTTGTCTCCAGTTTGTCATTGTCATAATGGTTCATACAGATTAAACTGTTCTTTTTTATAATTGTAATCATTCCACATGTTATATGTTTACAAAATGTGAAGGAAATGAAAATAATTATCACGATGTTTTGGACAGTCACTGTAATGTCTAATCTTAATCTGAGTCTATCACTGATAAACTCATCTGACCAATCGGCCAAGTGAATTCAAGGCTTCCATCTGTCAATAATTGCATGTTATCGATCTGAAGTCAATATTTCTGATCTCATTTCAGGCAGGTTTTGGTTTATATCATTAAAATATAGAGACAAGCTGAATAATGGGAGAGATCTGTGCATACTATATTGGATTTTACTTCTGATTGGTCAGAATTGGTTATTATTTTTACCTCTGTGGAGATTATATTTCTGATATGATTTTGATCAAGCTTGTCAAGGTCTCTAATGAGTTAATTAATAAGATCTGGATCGTTTTTATAATGAATGAGAACCATACATATTCATGAGCTAATGTGTGATCAGTTAAGTGAGAACCATGTATATTCATGAGGTAGCATGTAGTTGGTTGAGTGATATAATTACATATTCATGAGGTAGCATGTACTTGGTTGAGTAATATCCATGCATATTCATGAGGCAGGACGTTGTACAGTATTACTCAGAAAAGCTCATTCATATTTTTCCATAGTAATGCAGTAACCTATAATTCTAATTAATCCAGATAAGTGGCTTTCTAATGGTTTTATTTTCATGTTTTCCCATGGGTCTAGATAAGTATTATTCTAATGGTTTTATTTTCATGTTTTCCCATGGGTCTAGATAAGTATTATTCTAATGGTTTTATTTTCATGTTTTCCACTGGTTATTGATAAGTGGCATTCTAAGGGTTTCATTTTTGTAATGTTTTCCACTGGGTCAAGATAAATGTCATTTTCATGTTTTCCAATGGGTCCCAATCAGTGGCATTCTAAGGGTTACATTTTCATGTTTTCCATAGGGGTCTTATAAGTGGCAATGTAATATATAAAATGATTGATACTGATTATTAATTTCTTCTATGATGTGAAAGGGAATCGATAACAACAGGTCATACAAGTTTTTAAAAATGTACAATAAGTACAGTCGCATTATTTGAAACTAACTCCATAATGGAACATTAAGATCTAACTTGTGATTATATTGGTTATCTGATCGAATAATCGGCAAGTGGTACAAAAACATAAAGAGGCAGTAGTGAACATTAATGATAGAAATCATTTCATGCATTAAAATAGGCAAGACTACAAAGAAAGAAGAAAAAATTTCTTTTAAGTTTTAGAATGTAGCCCAGTGTGAAACCTTAGTTACCGGTATTCGTAGCCAGCATGACTGAATTGTTTTTTTTTTATTTGTTAAGGTTTGGTGAGACACAAAGAACACCTTATTGTCAGACCAGCATGACAGAGAAGATACAAATGCTTAGAGATAATGGGGGTTTATAGACCGGTATCCGGTGTATTTGCTGTACAGACCTGCATGGCAGAGAAGATACAAATGCTTAGAGGGAATGGGACTTTATAGACTGATTTCCTGTGTATTTGCTGTATAGACAGATAATGTCAGGTATGAAGGTTTGCAATCTTGAATGAGGATTTGTGCCATGTGATTACAAAGAGAATCCATCAATTTTACATGCATGCATTGCAAATGTTTAAACACTGTGTTTTTATTATGTGCAGAAATTAATATCTGTGCCCCTTTTGGATTTTGTTAAATGCCATTACATCGAAAAAGAAATATCAATTTTTATGTTGTTAAATGTAATGTTGCATAATGGCAATGGAAAAAATTTGACAGTTCAGCTTTGGTAATGAAGTTATTTATATTTTAGTTTGTTTGTTTTTTATAGTTTAACACCATTTTTCAGCAGAATATAGGCTATACATGGCGGCCAGTATTAATGGTGGAGGAAGAAACCGGACAAACCCCAGAAAGAACCACCGAACCACGAGAAGCTACTGGCAAGCTTTCTCACATAACTACATTTGCCGAATCTTATACTCGAACACACGCAGAAGGTGGCGAGATGGCAGTGGTCCATAATGGACAGCGCTTTAGGCCACTCGGGGCCCCTTATATTTTAGTAACGGTTATCATAGTGTTGTGCCTACAGTACAACTGCCTCAAGATAAAGGTCTCCATTGCTTTAGCAGCCTTAATTATTGCACCATTCTGGATAGCATAATGTCATCATATATCTAATATGTAAATTAAATTGTGTTAATAGTTATGGTATGTCCCTATACTTGACCTGCATTGTCCACCCACATTGATATTTTCAGCTTGTGGACATCCACTGGGTAAATTGTAACTACATTAGAAGTACTAATCTTGAGGACATTCTGTGCTAAAATGATGTTTGGGTCTGGTCTTGAGCATGAATGTTGTTTCATAGCAATCAACTGGCTCAAAGTATTTTTGACCACATGTTTACAGCAACACTGAAAGTAATGTTGCTTTGTCAGCAACCTAATTGAAAGTGTATTTTGGACTTTTTGTAAAAGTGGTAGAGGTAGATTCCATCCATCTTGTTGCTTAATACAGGCATTATTAAAACTGTTTCAAGGGTGACTACCCTATCAATGGCCTGCCTCATTCGCAAATGTTTGGAAAAGATTTGTTCACTTGTTCTTGATAAAATTTGGTAAGAGTGCTCCTTCTTAGGAAACACTTTATCACAAATTTGCCCGCTGGTGCGGCTTCCTTAGTAATTATATGAGAAACCTATTTTTGATTTGTGCTCAGGAACAATTTAGTCCCTTTTAATAAAATTTGTTAGAAAGTTTTTAAGTACATGATTTTGAAAAATTGTGGTGGGTTGGCATATAATAATAATAATAATAATAATTATAAAAATGAGGACTTTGTATAGCGCCTAATCTTACGAAGCTCTAAACGCTTTACACCATCAATAATGATATGACTACACTACAGAACAACAAATGACAAAAACAATGAAATTGGAAAACATAAAAACATGCTGAAAACATATAAGATACAAAACATGATTAGGTCGGTAAGTTTGTCCCTGCAGTCGAAACAGGTGAGTCTTAATAGCACTCTTAAAAGGGACCACTGTGTCTTTGTGTCTAATTTCAATGGGCAATTCGTTCCATGTCGCCGGGCCCTGGTGTGCAAACGAACGTTGTCCATATGACTTTGTTCTCACCTTGGGAACAATGAGTATACGATTATCAGAAGAAGAGCGTAAGGATCTAGCTGGTGTATATGCATGGGTGAGGCTGGATATGTATGTTGGACTGGAGTCTGTCATTGAAACATAGCACAGAGAACAAATTTTGTGTTTGATTCTGTATCGAATTGATAGCCAAAGTAGGGTTCAGAACAGTGGTGAGGTGTGCTCGGATCGAGGTACTCTAAAGATGATCCGTGCAGCTGTGTTTTGAACTTTTTAAAGTTTCTGGAGTAAATATTGTGACGACTCAGACAGAATTGAGTTAGAATAGTCCAGTCTTGAAAGTACTAATGAACACACAAGTGTTTTAGTGGCATCAACTGAAAGATATTTATGAATGGAACTGATGCATCACAATTCAAGATATGCAGCATTGCATATGTTCATGACATGTTGGTGCAATCTGAGAGTACTGTCTAGAGTAACGCCTAGGTTCCGTACTGACTGTGAGATAGTACATATCAACAGTATGCTTAAATGTCTTTTAAACTTTAATGTCCAATCTTGGCAATTCTCGTCCCCTAGTGGTATAAGTTCCATATCAGCCATTTAGAAAAACTACTTTCAACTTCTACTCAAGAAACAAACTTAATTCAGTTTTAATAAAACTTGGCAGGAATGTTCCTTGAGAATCGCAAATATATCTGCGAACACTTTCACATCAGTGGAGTGGTTTTCTAGGTGGATACCTTTTTTTGACTTATAAACAATATGAGAATGAGTTTTGATGTAATTTTTTCAGCATTTGTTAAGACATATTTTGAAAGACCTGGTCTTTGCCTTTCTTTTTTAAGAATTCTCTGACTTCCAAACCAGCCATACAATACTTAGATGTTTGACTTCTCCAGAAAAGATGAGATATTTTTTCAGATTTTAATATTTCTTTGAAAGGATGCTATCCATATTTGGGTTAGGTGCTTTCCTAACAACAGCATTGCTTTCTAACAGCTAAATGGGAGGTCTTTTTTATACTTCATTTTAAGAGCTTAGCCAATTTTGAGTAAGAGCATTTCTTAAGAAATGTCATAAAAACTTTGTACTGGTATGTCTTGCAGAAAATCTATTTGAACTTCTTCATAATGACAGAAAGCCAGTTTGTTTTGAAGGATATAATATTTAAAAGTTTTAAGGAGGAGGGTTCTCTGGCAGTGATGTGGTTTCTTTTGCAATCTGGCATAAGACATTCCCATGATATGTATGCCTGTGTATCTTCTAGTCCAGCTGATGTAAATTTCTTCTTCAAATACAATACCGTGACCAGTCTTTTTTAATATGGTGACAGATTGGGTGGTCAGGTGTGGATCTCACTGACAATTAACAATATGTCTTCAAGGCCATAATATTTTATTTTTGAAATGACATGTGTCAGGGCAGTATTAGTAGTAGTAAAAAATAAAATAATTCCTCTTGCTCCAAACGAATTGACACAAGTTCCTGTACACGGTAATTAAAAATAACTCAAAAAGAAGACACAACTTAATATTATAAAAGTCCAACTTCTACTAAATATCTCGCTCCAAAACATCACTTATATACCTGTTTTTACGTAAACAAGAAAGGGGTCACGACCTTCCAGAATCTCTCAGAACAATCTCACGTTCAAGAAATCACGCAAACATCGTATGACCCAACTAAATTAGAAAGCTGTTTATACTTTACTCCATTTTGTCCTTGGAATCAACCAATCATTTTAGAAACTTGTTTACACTCTGAAGCAACGTCAGAAAATGAGGTTAACATATGTTGTTTACTTGTAGAGTGAAAACTTTCTAGAAAAATTTCCCAATGAATGAATTTTTAATCCAAAATGTCAAATTTGAATCTGACAAAATTGAATTGATTTAAATCAAATATACATAACACAAGACAGCTTGAAAAAGTGCTAATAACTAGGTTTTGTAATTAATTTTGACCAAAATCCATGAACCAGTTGCATTGGGTCAATAGTAAAAAAATAATTGAAACCCTTTTCAGAGTTGGTTACTGTATAAGGAAAATTAATTACAAAAGTTTGAAAAATTTCTACCAAGTTGTATTGGATATGGATATGTAATAGCAAACAGAATGACAGACAGATAGAGAATATTACAATGTAACTAATGTTTTTTGAAATGCACAGAGACAGTAATAACTATTTTGATAAACATAATTGTTAGCTAAGTAACATAATTCCTTTGGTTTTCTCAGTGTCTGGCTGGATTGAATCACAAAATCCTTTTCGAAATTGTACATATTTGACTTGCATCTTGACAGGTTTTAGTGTTTTAAATACACTTTAAATGTTAATAATATGGGAAGAAATCTATAACATACATGCATACAGTAATTATGCCAATATAACATGCATACAGCAATTATGCCAACAGATATGCATCCAGTCATTATCAGATTATTCCAACATATATGCAAACAGTAATTATGTGAACAAATGCATACAATAATTATGCCAACACAACATGCATACAGTAATATGCTAACATACATGATTCCAGTAATTATCAGATAATGCCAACATGCATGCATACAGTAATTATTCCAACATATATGCAAACAGTAATTATGTCAACATACATGCATGCAGTAAATATGCCAACATAAATGCAAGCATTAGTTATGGTAACATAAATGCATATGATAATTATGCTAACATTGAGTATGCATGCATACAGTAATTATTCCAACATATATGCAAACAGTAATTATGCCAACATAAATGCATACAATAATTATGCTAAGATAACATGCCTACAGTAATATGCCAACATATATGCAAACATTAGTTATGGTAACATAAATGTATACCATAATTATGCTAAGATAACATTCATACAGTAATATGCCAACATAGATGCATACAGTAAATATGCCAACAAATATGCAAACATTAGTTATGGTAACATAAATGCATACCATAATTATGCTAAGATAACATGTGTACAGTAATATGCCAACAAATATGCAAACATTAGTTATGGTTACATAAATGCATACCATAATTATGATAACATAACATTCATACAGTAATATGCCAACATAGATGCATACAGTAATTATTCCAACATATATGGAAACAGTAATTATGTGAACATAAATGCATACAATAATTATGCCAACATTACATGCATATGGTAATATGCGAACATACATGATTCCAATAAATATGCCAACATATATGCAAACGGTAATTATGCCAACACAACATGAATACAGTAATTAATTATACAAACATCTGAACAGGATAATAGTGCCCTGTATGATTAAAATATATTTCATTGTTTTTATTGTTCTTTCCAGATAGTGTTGACTGATATGAAACATAATAAACTCAGCTGATTACCCAGATGTTCAGATGCCACCCACAGGTGCTACTGCCAAGGTCAAGGACCCTGAGCATTGTAATTGGCTCAAGGTTGGCTTGGCTTTGTACTATCTTAAAGATGGACTCAGTTCCTTTATACAGGATGAGGTGGATGAGGTGGATGCAATGCACAAATTCATCTTACAAAAATTGTATAATGCCTCAACAGTGCCAGCACCACTTTGTTCCAGGTCTAACGCCAAGGATGTAAAGCAGAACAGAAATGGATACACCTGGAAGTTTAAAAGTCCCTGCCCAATCAGTCTCTGTGACACCTGGTTGATAGAACTGCTTGCTTTGTGCACAAATCCCACATCTAGTAAACTCTACTGTGAAAACTGTGATGTGACTGCCTGGCCAAAAAGTCCCTGGGAATGTGCAAAGTTTTATATGCCTCGGGGTCAGACAGTCAACAACACTGGTCCAGCCCAAAGTGATTCCCAGGCTTTGTTGACTCTGATGGCCAACTGTGAACACTTCCATAGCAAATTGTCTCCAGGAGGTATCCAGCTGACACACACGGTATGATCATTTGCCTGGCAGAGTCATTTTCCTTTATTCATTTTATCGCTTCATATCTCTGCCAACGATTAAACTTCTAGCTATCTCCTTTCAGGCACTGTTCGTTCATGACGAATGTGTGAAAACTACTTTCATTGAAATTAGTACACAGTGTTACGTATATTTGATATAAGTCATTTATATTTATTTTTATTGTTTGTTTGTTAGATTCATATTTGGCATTTTAAGTTTAAGATTCATTCATGGGTGTGTGTGTGAGATCATTACAGAATAAACACCAGGTGTTGACCTCATTTCTGACCTGGCTTCAGAGTTGTAAACAAGCTTTTAAAATTATTGGTTGGTTCCAAGGACCTTTGGAGCTTTGTATAAACATCTTTCTATTTTAGTTGGTTCATACGGTGGGTACGTGAGTTTTTGAACGTAAATTTGTTCTAAAAGATTCTAGAAGATCATGTGACCCCTTTCTTGTTTACATAAAAACAGGTAGATAAATTATGTTTTGGAGCGAACTATTGGAGTAGATGTTGGGCTGTTATAATATTAAGTCGTGTGTTTTTTTTGAATTATTTTAAATTACCTTGTACTGGAAATTATGTCAATTCGTTTGGATCAAGAGGAATTATTTTGTTATTTATCTGGAAAAGAATTGTGCTCATAGAATTTTATTACCAAGAACCGTCTTCATCAAGTGACATCGTCTTCCATCTTGGATACTTCTCTGGGATTCAAACTTGGAATTGTTTGGACATTTTATTACCAGGACTTTTGCAATTTCTCTAGTGGATAATATTTTGAATTAATTTTCGAATTGATTCTTAAAACCGTAAGTTTATTTTTCTTTTCTGGAAAATATTTGTGCTCAATAAATTGTTTATGAAGTTTTTACAAGCTTGTTATTTTCACTCTTTCTATGTTACTGTTTATTCGAGCCTAAGCACGTAACAACAGTTATTTGTTGTTGTCAATCACTTATTAATCGAGTCATCTATGCTCTAGGAGTTACCACCAACAACCATTAAGACTGAGTTTGTGAACATTACCCTGTACCAACACCAAATCAGATATCAGTGAACCAATCAGTGTGCCACAGCATCAATTAAACATAAGAAGTAATATGAGAAATGGTGTTCATGAAACTGGATTTATAAGCTGGCCACCATTTGGGAAAATTCTTGAAATTTGATTGAGTCTTTGCACTCTTGGGTAAAAATGTGAGACAGAGATCCCAACAACCATGAAAGATACAAACCAGTTTTAATGTCCATGCCACTTTTTACTCCAGATCCAAACGTATCCAACAGTTTACAAATTTTCACATGTCTGTGTTCAGTTTGGACCAGTCTTATTTTGATCTCTGGCAAAATAGTATAAATTCTGGACATTAACTCCGAAAAGTGGTATTTGTTTGACTAAAAATTGGGTCTCAAAGCTTGCTTTAAAATCTTATATGGGGACTCCTCATTCTAAACATCTGGCCCAGTTCTTACTTTATTATTATAGTTGGTCCAAAATATACAATGGTTTCCATCTAATTTGTCATTGGCATGAAACACTTGATGGCCAGTCTCATCTGCCACTACCTGCCTTTTGAAAACATTTTGTTGACCACAAACACATATAAATTATCATTTGATTTTAAATCTTATTATGTTCCTCAGTCCTGTTATTCCAGTCTTGATAAATTAAGTTGAAGTGTTATCTGCAGACATTTCTATTCATTAATGTTTTTGAACTCAGTAACTTGCTCCACCATATTGACGCATACTAAAGGTGATTCCTGATTGTTCAGCGATAGTAACATGGCACAGAGACAACATGCCAATCCAGAATGGGCATGATGCACTGGAAGAAGGATGAACGACATGGGTTAATTAAAGCACAGAAGATTTTATTTTTCACAGAATTTCAAGTAACTTTTGTAAACTATTAGCGGCCAAAAATAGTTCTGAACATCCATATATTTAAGATGCTTTCTACCATTAAGTTGAAGTTGTTTCAACCCTTAAATAATGAGCCTCCTTATCCCACCACCATATGTCACTAAATTTATAAGAAGGAGTGGGACCGGACATCTCTCTGACTTACATAACCCATATTATTTAAAAACAATAAGCCATGGGGAGACAAATCTGCCAGGGGGTTAACAATGAAAAACAGGGATATTCAGCTGATATAACTCCAAAAACAAATTGTGTATTCAAAGTGCTTTATTCTTACACATATCTTCAATTTTTTTAAAATCTAAATCACGCACAGACTCACACACAGACTCACACAGACAAACACAGACACACAGACTCACACACAGACTCACAGACTAACATACAGACTCAAACACAGACTCACAGAGACAGACACCGACACACAGACACTGAGAGTCACACACAAACTCACACACATACAGACACAGACTCACACACAGACACACAGAGACACTCAGACTCACACACAGACTCACACAGAGACACACGCACACTCTAGTATGTTGTTTTACTGGTACATATTTTGTCCCTGGGTAACAAGAAACAAATCACTATTGAATACCTGAAGTGCAGATATACACATACGGGTGCCCTTAACATGTTAGGAATATAATCAAAGAATGAATAAATATTAGTACTGTATCAATTTGCCTGCAATGATACCAATTGTTTAATTTACTTTCAGGTGTCTAAAATAAGGAACACAGTGATGCATTCTGGAGACATGACGTTATCAGATAATGGGAGGACAAATTTCATAACAGATATCATTAAATTCTTAGAGGACCCCTGTCATCTCAAATCACTAGATGAATGTAAGAAGGCTGTGCTTGAGATAAACAAGGTAAAAAATATGCTTTTGTCATGACTAGATGTGTCTTGTTGTTGTAGATGTTTGGTGGAGAAAGAACCACCAAGCCATGAAAAGCTACTGCCAAGCTTTCTCACATACCCACATTGGCCGAATCCGAGGCTTGAATCCATGCAGACAGAGGTAAGGTGGCAGTGATTCATAATGGAGAGCGCATTAGACCACTTGGCCACTCAGGGTTCTAGATATGTCTTGCTTCCCATGAATTTAGTTGGGGATATTGTAATACCCTTCATTCACCACCCTGTTTGTATATCCATCTGTCACAACATGTCTCAAGGTATATAGGCTGTGGCTGATATAAACAAGGTAAAGAACATGTTTGTATGCACTAATTTTTTTCCTCGTATTTAATAGGGGATATTGTGATACCCTCTCTCTGTTCATCTGTCATCACATGTCCCTCTCTCTGTAAACAAGCTGGATTTGAACATGATCTGGTGTACACTAACTGCTTACTTTCATGTTTTTGGTGGGGGATATTTTCCATTTGTCCATATATCCATCTGTTTGACCATCAACACAAAGTAATCAAGCTATGACTAAAGTAAGTGAGAGGCAGAACATGACTTTGTGGACACTGCTTAATATTACATGCTTTAGTAGGGGTATAATATGATAATTTGGGTCTGGGGTTCCTGCAAAGGGTCAAATGTTTGATAAAAAAATATATAACTATGTACCTTTGGGGTAACCATCTGTATGCATGCATCTATAGCAGGAGGACACATTTTGCACCACTCCGGTGGCCTAGTGGTTAGATCATCTGCCCCAGATGCTGAGGGTCACAGATTTGAACCCTGGCCATATTAATATCAAAGACTTATAAAAATGGTACTATTACAGCTGTCTTACTAGGCACTCCGCTTTAAGCTGTTAGTAATATGACTTGTCTGCCTGTTGTCAGGATAATGTGACTGGGTGGGACAGAATGCCACATGTCTGTGAACTGATGCCCTAGTACTAGAGATCACTATTAGTAGCCACACTGCAGACATCCTTGAGATATGACGGAAAATTAAAAATCCCAAACACACGTACATATTTTCCTTTATGACTAATAGGTCACTATTGTTATGCGGTGAGTAAGGTACAGGATTGATATAGGGATATGTTGATATTGGATATAAAATAAAAGGTACTGGGATTTGATTTGGTGAGCCATTGCATATATACTTGTTTCATGTACGAGTGCCGTTGGCTGTAAGATCATGGAAAATGTGAGATTTAGCCAATGTGTGTTAAAGTATATGTGACTTTAATTAATGTTGTTGTTCTAGTCCATACATTTTGTACAAGATCAACGTCATTGTAATTGTAGCCATGTGTCAGATGCATTGGTTTATCTTGTCCACTCCAGTTAATGCTAATGAGCCAGGCATTCGCTTTGATGCTAGAAAGGATGCCCCAGTATTGACCTATTGCAACAGATGTCACAACAAATGGCCAGGAAATAAGCTACATTGCCTGCACAGCGTTACATCTTACACACACAACAGTTGGTTATGTCAGCACCTCAAGAAAAGTTCAGATGTGGCTAGAAGCTGAAGACCATGAAGCCAATCAAATGGTGCTATTTGTTGGTGGCTTTGCAATTGAGCATTGACCCTATGATTTCATTGACGTGTACCTAGCATTTTCAGTCATGTGAGAGTGGGGAACAGAAAGTAATACAACAACTGTCGTGATGACAAGCACTATAATGTTTTCGACCTGAAAATGACGGGATAATCATCAATGATTACAGATAACTACCACTCCATTTCGGCTTGATGATCGTGCCTTTCTTTCTGGCATCTGGAACAAGAACACAGCCCATCCAAATCTCACCATTGTGAGCAGCAGCATTTCAGAAAATGATCCATGTATCAAAGGTTAAAAGCCTAAGTAGAATTCTGTTAAAATGAATAATGTTTGGTTTAGAAAAAAAAAAGCATTACTTGTAGTCGAGTCGGTCAAGTGCAATGATTGCTTATTATGATTCTTATTATCTTTAAAGTAGTACTAGAACCAAGTGAGAAGCAACAAGATTTGTAAAAGTCAACAAATAATTTACTTCTATAGAATATGGGGCCCCAAGTGGCTGAGTGGTCTAAAACACTCTCCGTTACGGATCACTGCCATCTCTCCTCTGTCTGCGTGTGTTTGTCTAAGATTTGTTGATGTAGTTATGTGAGAAAACTTGCCAGTAGCTTCTCGTGGGTCGGTGGTTTATTCCGGGGTTTTCCCAGGTTCCTCCTCCACCAATAATACTGGCCGCGATGTATAGCCTATCGTGTGCTGAAAAATGGCGTTAAACCCTACAACAACAACAACTTCTATAGAAGACAAAGTGAAAACAACAAATAAAACATTAGGTTATGCAAATTAAATTTCAACAATCCTAGAACTACAGACACATGTCCTAATAAAGTTCTGAATAAACGTTAATGAAAATCCAAATTAAATCCAGTGCTGAAGGTGTTGATGTGCCTGTGGTGACCCATGTAATGCTGATTATGTAGTACATGTATACTACAAAACCAAAATCTATAGTGAATCAGGTCAGGTTGAAAATGAATTTGGATATGGGTAAGTGAAACCTACAATGTTACATTACAATAACATATAATGAAATATAAAATTAAAAAAAAGCTTTAAAACAATCAATGCAAATTAAATATACATGACAGGCTGTGCAAGTGCAAAATAACATCATGGATATTGATGTCATCATGGCTGCTAAATGTGTTTACCCTGTTTGATTTTTTTTATGTCTCAGGCCAGCGATCTATTTGCCATCATTCAGGTAGTGGTTCCCACATAGAGGACTCCTATTCTTATTAGGATCAGGACTATAATTTATTTGGAATGCTTTACTTTTGGGATTTAATTCACCTAGTTCTTTAAATTTTCATTCTGTATTCATGGTAAATGACTTGTGTGAAATTTTTTCCAAAACTTGTTGCTTTTGCTCTTTTCAAATACGTTAAGACTTTAGAATCATAACAGTGGCATCATGCTTGCATACCATCTGTCATAATCCAGTTTTTGGTGTCAAGTAGACTAAGACATTCACATAACATCTCATGAAAAGACCAGCATGACTTTCTCATCAAGGTTCTGACAATCTAGCTCATCTACATACTGCCTGACCAATCGTTGTGATTGACTGCTAGGTATTAGGTTCATAAAATTTCCCACTTGATACAGTGGTTATTAGTGGTTTTCTTTTGCTAATCATGTCAGAACACACTTCGGTGTTAGAGTTTTGCTTCAGTCTTGAATGGTTGGTATTGTGGCACATGCAGTCTGAGCTCTCAGCAAATCACAAAGTACAATGTTGATCCCTAATGCATATATTCTTCAATGTGCTGTTGAACTAATTCAATGACTTGGGAAACCAGCTGCTTGACCTCATTGGTAACCATCACTCCCTATCGAAGATGTCCCGTGCACAAGTTGACATGACATCAATTAATGTCAAGGTATTTACTTTGAACCTCTGCTTTTCAGGCAGCTTGACATTGTATTCTTTTACAACCATGTGATATCTTCTTGGTTACTCTAAAAAGGCTGGCAGTGTCAGAGATTCAAGCCTTTGTATGGAAACCAGAATTAACCAATTGTCTAGAGGCTAAACCATGTGCCTTGGAACTTGAACTAGAAAGAACTGAAGGCTCAACCTTTGTGCTTTGGAGCTGGAATCGGTCATTTTGCAGTAGGTACAGCCTGGTGCCATGGGACTGGAATTGGCAGATTAATATTGACTGCTAGAAGTTCATACTGCACATCATGTGGATTATCTGTCTTCTTCAGAGCAGTAGTGTTTTTTGACCAAATACTGCACTCCTTTATTAAAAGGTTTGTTGCAAGAAAGCCTCATTCATACCTATTATTAAAGCTTATAATCATTTAATAAACCATCTAATTGTGTTGTTCAGATGTCTGCAATTTTCAGAAAACCTCATTAAGCTATATCTTTGCTTTGTCTTCTGTTAATTGTAGATATCTTGCCATGGTGTTACCACCACAATAGAAATACAAGCACTGACCAAGCATTTCAGATATGGTGAGATCACATATCCTTTTCAGTTACATGGAGAATGCATGAAGCATTATACACCCAGCTCCTGTTTATCCAGTTTCATGTGTATCTGTTTTTACCATCAACACAAAGCATTATGCCTATCTGTTTTTTTCAATTAAAACCAGGTGTTTTCTCCCATGCCAGCCAGCAAATTATCTTGTGCTCTACATTCAACATACCTGCCTGTTTGAGTTGGCCTCATAGGGGACATTTTTGGCTGTGTAATGAGTGCTTTTGGATCAACGCAATATTTGTGTTTGGGTAGGTGGGACAGAAAAAAGCTAGGAATCCCGGCTTGGTAGCAGCCCCTACCCGAGGGGGCTAGTCCCAAATAGTTAAAGTTTGGGATAAGTCCATGTGGTAGTGGTTGGCTAAGAACCCTACCCTGATAAACTCAGCAGTTCTATGCTCCCCAGAAAGATTTGTTTCAAATTTATTTTCAAGCTATTTGTCCAATACATTTTCACTTATTGGTAACAAAATTATAGTGATATCATATTTTGCACCAAAACTAAGTCACTGTGACCTTCTGTATAGGATGTTTAAAAAGTAATCAGTTAAAGTCGTGTCCTTCCTGGTTAAGCCATATGCAATATACTTTTAAGCCTATTGACATCAAATGTATGCTTCATGTGCAACAGGAGCAAAAACATGTCTTTAACTTTAATTTTAAAGAATAAGTGTAATAAATGCAGATTTATTCTCAAGATTTTGAATCTGCATATATTTAGCCCAGGGATAATTACATAGTAAATTGTTACTTAGCACAGCCAAATTTTACCAGGTCAGGATGAGTGGACAAGCAGTTTTCTTGAGCCCTGGTTATGTACTCAAACTGAATCACTTGTGCTTTCTGTTGAATTTAGGAAAGATGTCTTACAATAAATTACCCTTTCACCCTATTGAAATCAAACATGATGCATACATAAATTCCTGCACTAGCAATTAATTGACTTTTCAGAAAACATTTATTCATTTATCTTTATTGGTATGAATTTTCATCGTTTTGCAAAAAATGCCAGTTTGTGATGTACTTGCATAAAGATTTGTGCCATGTGGAGAGGCTCTTGTTTTTATTGTTTCCCCAAAATGGTCATTGTTTTTAAGACTATAAAGTTATTTTTATATCAACCAAAAAAAGCAATATAAGGTTAAAATAGTTAATTCAAAAATGCATATTTAAATTTAATATTCTGCAAGTGCTTTAATTCCAAAATCTCGCCAGTTGCATCTGTTTATCTTGTCCACTCTTTCTGCTGTTGGTGATACAGATTAGGCAGAAGTAACTCATAATTAGAAAGCCAGTTTATGATATCCCAAAATGGACATAAATTATTTTATATATCTGTGATCAGTCTTGTCTTCCACTATTCTTTTTCGTTATGAACATATGGACACGTACATGTATAGCAGCCTGCCTTATATTGAGAAATGGTGTTAAACCCCAAACTACACCAGCTATAAATAGAATAGTGAATTTCTGAAGCAAGTATGAAATATCTGATTGAATCCACCCTACGCTACTCAGAAATTACTAGTTTTCTCCATTAGTGTTGTTCCGATTATCGATTATAATTGATCATCAGTTGGTTGAGCATCTAATCGATTGTGAACTCCATAATCGATTGTGTGTAAAGGGATACTACTTTTTAGGTGTATGCAAAGCAAAAAGGTTAGTAAAACTCCCAGCCACTAAAGATGACTTGAAATTTATTAATTCCCTTCACAAATACAAATATGAAACCTTATGATTCATAATTAGGAACATATAGACATTATTACATTGTTAAATTGTTGAGTTAATAAATTTAAACACATTTTGTTGATTTGTTTCAGTTAAATTGAAACATCTTTTGTAGTATTTATAAACAATGACAAACAAGAAAAGCATGTCCTTCTGTACTTTATATTATAGACACATCACATATGAACGAAAGAATTTCGGATGATTGTAGCAGTATTTCTGTTACATTTGCCTGATCAGCCATAAAAAGTTGTGTTTATTTAACAAAGTTGTAAAACAAATATAACACACAATGTAATAGTATTGTCAGGTTAAAATATACATGTCATTAATGTAAAAGAGATTACTCCTGCACATTTATAAACATACTGAACTCTTGATCAAAGATATAAATGTTTAACAAAAAATAAAATTTGCTCTTAGTAACCGATTATAATCGATGATCAGTTGGTTAAGGGGAACCGATTATCAATTATGAATTTCTGACCGATTCCCATCACTAATAACTATTCTCCATGATAAATTTATTATGTGATAAGGAAAAGGAGTAAGCCAGTAAGACTTAAGATATATTGTTCTTAGGTCAGGTAATGCTGCCATCTTTGTATATCTCAAGACAGTTTTAAAATATTTCACTGTAAAAGATTGCAGAATCGACTTTGAGTGATTGAGGTTTACGCAGGGTTGATTATTTGGGTCTTCAGGCCTTCTGTGTTTCTCACGATATGATGCTTTTTCTTTAATGAAATAAGTTTTTCTCAAGGAAACATTTAACCTCCATTTTTTGTGTGCATGTGTCTTTTTTCAACTTTATTTAAACATTTTTTTATATTATTCGAAAGTAGATTGTCTATTCGCAGCTACACATGATGCCATCTCATTTTCAGATAAATACCGATTCCTTGGGAGTTTTCTTCAATACTGACATGGAGATGGAGATGAAGGCTTTAAGTGCATGTGTGAAAGATCTTGGACAAGAGCTAGGAGTAAATATGGTGGAAACTGAGAAAACGGTGGAGTCTTTGAAAGAAGAACTAAAGGATTATCAGAAGCAATTGGAAAACATGCAGAAAACTGTTAACTTACTTATGAGAAAAAATCGTATGATTCTTAGCCAGCAAAAGAAAAAAGTTAGAAAACTTGAAAAGATGGGTACAGAATTTAAGCAGTTCTCAAGTACTGTGACATCAGATTTGAAAGATGTGAAAAGAGAGGTCAGAACACAAAGTGCTAGTTGTTCAGTGGTGAAGAAAACTGTTAACTTGATTAAGAGAAAAGCTCTCACAGGTCTTAGCCAGCAAAATAAAAAGGTGAGAAAACTTGAAAAGGAAATGCAGCTAATAAAGGGTGGCGACTCTCAAGCATCAGAAGCTACAGCCGGTCAAGTATCAGAATCAGGTATGAAATATACATGCTATTGGCAGTATGAAATGTGCCAGTGCTGATTTTAAAGAACTTGTTTTTGTGTAAGTAATTGATGGAATGTATAGCAATTGTACTAATACTTCAAATATTCAGATATGATTCAATACCTGTAGAAACTATACACATAATGGAATGTGCTATTACTGATTTTAAAACATTGGACATAACTGATAGAATATGTAAGAGGAATTTGAAAATATTAGGTCAAGGACTTCCATCCTGGTGACATTGGAGTCCATGATAAAATAAACTGGAGCCTCAATCCTATATGAGGTTACCATGAAACCTTTGGGCCTGCCTCCTATGTTAGTATGGAGAGTATCCTGGTATTTGAGTAGAGGAAAGATCAGGCTGCCAAACATTGGACATAACTGATAGAATATATAAGAGGAATTTGAAAACGCCAGGGCCTGCCTCTTACGTCAGTGGATTGGAAATAAATTCAGCCAATGACAGGGAAGCAAAACTCTTCTTAGTCAGAAGAATTGGCCATGAATTATCCTTGAACTGTGTAATGAGAATCCAATGCAATGTAACTTGTATAACCTTGAAGACATGACAGTAGAGCTAAAAAGTGTAAAACTTGCTTAGTTTAAAAGCAGTAATACATTTTCTATTATTGCATTGCTATGTACCCAGTCCAAGGTTAATATTCCCATCAGTTATTCTTTGTAGGTATTATATAAATGAGACATGATCCAGGTCTGATTCCCGAGATATTTTGATTCATTCAGAATATTGTCTTTTCTTTAATTGTCGCAGGATGTGTAACATATTTTGATGATGTAAGGAGTAAATTTGGCATTTATATCTTTATTTCAGTAATTTTGAGTGTTTTGAGAACTTCACAGGTGATGCAGTGCTTATTCACTTTTAACCCTGTCTAACAAATAGGTGTTATTGTAACTATTAGCCACCCAGTTATTCTTCTTGCCTTAAGAGGTGTGTAAAGGCAGCCACGAAAAGGTTGCCTGGGATATGCACCATATCTATACTTCAGATGTACACACATATGCATGTCTCCTTTGTAACCCTTGGTGTGATGAGGGGTGGGACAAAACAAAATATTACTGTGTTTATAAGAACAGAAGGAATGAACCTGCATCCTCCTTTTCTTCACAAAAACACTTCTTCCATTTTCATGATGGGTCTAGAACACCTCCTTATTTAGGGAGGTCACCAGCTCCACTTGAGAGAGGGCCTGAGTGTCAGTCAACAGTCACCAGGCACTGGTTAATATGTCGGGGTATATTGATCTAGTGACTGTAATTGGTTGCTGGACACCTAGCACAAGTAGCCAGGAATGGTGAGTGGGACTTTTGTCCCAGTTACTGTTGGTGAGTACAGTATTCCATGTGTCAGCGATTGGATTGGGCATTAAGTCTTGACCATCACTTTAGGGAAAAGGATCAGGCTGATTCCCCCTTTCTCTATTCTTTATGTTACCATTCAATCCCAATGAGAATGGACTTGATGCTTTTATCCCCATCATAAAAGGGATCACATTTTTACCCCTCCACTCAACCCCCTAATCCAGTCTCCAGTTCAGTCCCTATGGAGTTTTTGAAGGACACGCACTATCTACAAGTGAGCTGGCCATGTTTCCATTTCCTTGGATGACACCATGGATGACTTTCCCAGGACATAAAAACACTAGCTTCACTATGTAGGACTGCTGCTCATCTTCTGTGTTAAATCAAAATCAATCCCTTTCTGCAGGCAGATTAACAGTAGTTTTTTTACCAGCCCTTTAGCCATGAGGAGATGTGATGATGAACACATGATAATAGAGTCCTTTACTCCAAGGGGGAGATAAAGACAGATGGTCCTGTTTCACACCATGAGTGGAGACAGGAGAACAACCTCTCCATTTTGGTGGATGCAGATGAGTTTCCAGAGACTTGGTTGCATCAGAGACCTTCTTTCTTGGGATATCCTACTTCCTCTCACCGTGTCGGTCAGGTGACAAAAGGAGGAGGAGGAAATCTAGACCTTTGACAAGGCTGTAAACCAGGTTTACTGCCTTCTATCAACAGATCTGCTTCCAAAATCCTTTGGATCAGAGGCATTAGGACCATCTCCTGAAGGAAATGAGGCTTTTTAAGACGCATTCTAAGCCAGGCTGCTTCCTCCGTTTGCAGTGGTTTGGAATCTAACTCGAAAATTATATTGAAACAGTGGCATGTCCATGTAGCTGAAGGAGTTGGTTGCTCCCTCTTATATGATTCAGTACATGGTTTCTTACTGGGGACAATTGATCTCTTAATCGTTTATCTTGAACTAAGGTGTTTTCCAGGTCCGGACATAACTGGGTTTTGGGCCAAACTCTCTATTATGTCTGCTGCACATTTGTTACTCTAGCGTCCTAAGTTTTGGCTGCATTTAATAGTCTAGTTTGGGAGGATCACTGTATATTGCCACTTTCTAAAAATTATTCCAGTATGTTGCCAAGACACCGAGACATTTTTGGACAACTATGGCACTCTTTACCAAGTTTCTCAATCTCAATAGTAATGCTGCATTGGAAACATCACAAGGTTTTGCTGATGTTTGACTAAAACATTTAAATGGCTGCTCTGCTTGATGTGGATATTCTGTTATAAGGGTTAATTCCTATGGTGGCCTAGTGACCTGGTAAACGGACAAAGAAAAACTCAATCCTGAAAGGAAGATAGCTCCCTTTCCAAATATTTTGAACAGTGTCCCATTATAACTGTCAGATACATTTTATCACCCCCTACTAGCAATCCTTCAATCAAAAAGTTGGTTAAAAAGACCAGAAGGATGTAAGCAGTTGGCAAAAGGGATTTGTAACCTCCCATGCCAAGTCTACTACTTCATTATATAATGTAGATGCCAGACTGGTTCTTTTTCAGAGGATTTGTCAGACAATACAGACAGTTCAAAGGCCCTTGATACAATGAAGATGATTACAGATTTATTTTATCAAGGACCTAATTCCTCAGTCCAACTGATGTCTCAAAGAGAATTGATGTGCACCCCTTCTAAGTATACATAAGGGTTGACAAGAGAGGATGACAAACATCTGTCATCCAAGATTTAATTCCTAGATCATTCTAGTTTATACAAACAGTGACAGTTTTGACTCCTCATGAATCTTTCCACATTGAACAAGTTTCTTCAGCAAGAGCAATTCAAGATGGAAACATCCACCTGAGTCAGGAATGCTATAAGATTCAAGACATGTTGTTTTCTAGTTTGTCCAGTTAGGACCGGACATTATTTCATTCAACATAGAAGGAAAAACAAATGGCAACAGTGTTTCTTTCCGTACTTTTAAAGGTACAGCTTACATTGGGGCAGCTGCCATTTTCTGGTTATTATTTTATCAAAAGAGCAAATCAGTCTCTATCCAAGACCTTTCTATTGTCAAACCCATAAAGTTAGACTTTCTTATTCTTCCCTTGTTGATGTCATGAAGTCAGTTTCGCAAGTGTTTCTCCTTGATCTACCTTTTGAGCTATGATTGTATGTATTTACATATTAAACCCATTTGTGCCAGCCAAACAAGTTGCTATTGCATCATCCAGTCTGCAGATTTGGCAAATAGCCATTTCATAGAGGTGATAAAAAATGAAAGATGAATGACCATTCTTGGTCAGGTGAGATAAATACAGTATTGTATATGAAGTGTCTTATAGGTCTAACTGACCATTGCCATTTCCACAAAAGATGTACTGCGCACACACACACACATTACTGCCTTAAAATCAGTGCCGTTTAAGTCTATTCTGACTGCATCAGCAGGGGTGTTGAAGATCACATTTTCAAGAATATCTCCCCTAGTTGGCAGCACATATTTACACTCTTGCTCAGTTTGGAGACTGACTGCATTTTTGTATGTGATTGACAATTTGATGCATTTATTTTTATCAAAGAAAATCCAGGCATAATTGAGTTGTATTTTTCAAACACCATTTCAATTGCTTTAAGAAATGAATATGTCTAATCATGTTTACTTGAATGAGTAAAACATGCTTCTTCATTTATGTTTATGTGATCATAATATCTTCAATGTACAATTACCACCTAGCAAATCCAGCCCTTCTAAGCTAATTTTTAGATTTAAAAAAAATAAGTTCTCTGCCAACATTGGTGGAAATGAGCGAATCGAGTGATCTCTCCTTGGATAATGAAATTGGTCCTAAATCCCATTTATACTTGAATTACAACTGGAACAGAATAGATACTCTGCCACTATTGTGTAACTGTTCGGAGGTTGGAAGGTTGAATCCATATTATAATAGGGCAAGTATTATCAAATAAACATTTTAGCCAGAAACTAGTTTCTTTTTCAAATATGTTACTACATCTTACTACTTAGGAGAGTAGGTAATTGATAATTCTGATAAGGCAATTCCAATTCTGATAAGGTAATTTCTTTGTTTGTTTGTTTGATTAGGATTTTTAATGTAGCTTTAACAAGTTTTCAGTCATATCGCTACGATGTCTGCAGTGAGGCAGTTTCAGTGAATCCCCAAGGGGTGCAAGACTGAGTCAAAAATCTCCTTGGTGTCAAAAATGGGGGTCAGACTGAGTAAAAAAACAAACTTCGGTATCAAAACTGTGGGTCAAATTAAAACGTTGGGGGTCTCTGAAGCACAAATGAGGGTAAAGGGAAACACTGTAGCTTATAGTGATGTCTAGCACTGGGGCATCATGCCACAGACATTTAGCATGTTGTCCCACCCAGTCCTAACACTAACTTCTTAATGTTGAGCACCAAGCAAGGAAGCTGTTAGTACCATTTTTGTAAGTCTTTGGTATGACTCTGCCCGGGATCGAACCCACGACCTCCCGCTCCAGTGGCTGATGCTCTAACCACTAGGCCACTGGAGCAGTAAAGGTAATTACAGATATTACTCGGAAACAGAGTAGGTTTGTTACAGTGACTTAAATAATTTTTCATTTGATACAACTTAATTGTGGTCTGGAAAATGAAGGGTCATTATGAACCAGCAATCAAGATAATAATTTGGTTCAGGAGAAAATCATTTTTTTTTAAAAAAATAAAAATATTCTCTATTATTATAAGAGGACAAAATTAAATGACATTTATCATATGAAAAGCTGTAAAAAAAAAAGCATAAAGCAACAATTTATTCAGGCAATACCAAGGTGTTCAGTGGTTTTTAGTTTTTATTTTGTGCAATGAGTTTACTGGAATGCATCAGAAACAACAAACAATACTTATCTTGTTTTTAAGCACAAGACAGAAAATGTGTGCCCAACATTGGATATAAAATATTACAAGTACTTCAAAATTTTTCTTTGCTGATTTAATGTTCTATTCTTAATTTGTTTATTTTAAATAATTATTCAATGAACTCCTTAAGGTTTTTCATTTTTGCTAATTTATATAAAGTGTTATATAAAGAGTCATACATCCTTTATAGCAAAATTATAATTTTAAAGTTGGATATTGTTTTCCAAAGGGGAGAACTCTCGTTGGAACTCAAAACATGTGATTCTCTAAAGACCTGATCTCTTTACTTTATTTAATATGTCAGCTGTTACTTTTTCAGCAAGGTAAACCAATCTAATGTAATATTACCTTATTAATATTGATGTATCTCACTCATTATTGAATCCATAGAAGATCATGATTATACATTGGTCTCCTTAAATTCCCCTCTCCCAACCAGATTATTCAGCCGGAATCCCATGGTAAGACTTTTTTGTCTTAAAGTACCCCTCTGTGACAGATGGACATCAGATGTGGCCAGTAGTTGGTATATTAGTGAAAAAATCTCAAATTTACCCCACATGAGTAACCACATACTAGGCTGTACAAATAGAAATCTCTTTAATATTTATTGATTTCTACAATTAATACATCAACATTCATTCCAACATGCCAGTAAATTAACTTTAATCCATTCAAAGGGCTAAGTAATCAGATTATCCTTATACCGCCAAGAACTTGGAAAGTTTTGTCATTTTGATAACTTCTATTATTACAACCAAAAAGTATGAAGGTGACAAAAGCTAACCACAAAGAAGCAAATTATTGTTTTAGCTCAAGTCTCTGTGACATTTAGGGCAATTAGTAAATTAGTTTGTTGGCTGATGTGTCTTCTCAAATAGATTACAAAATATACTTGTTCCTTTGTAAATATTGAGTGTCTTGTGTTACAACTACAACTTGCCAATGAAGGTATAAATTGTTGCATAAAGCCCAACATGGCATCAGACATTCTCAATGAAATCAGTGGACAATTACAATTACAGTCAGATGTTTATACCTTAATTTTATTGACAAGGTGGTTTGCACCATGACTCATGATTATATTATATATTTATAATTATCAGAATAGCATTATGTGTTACCTTGATTCCATGACATCCCCATGATTGTTATATGAAAGTAATTAATACTTAGAAATTAATTACTCGTTTTCTACTTCATATATAATTATTACTCGTGTATGTCTGATGCCCTCAAGAAAAAACACCCAACATACATGTTCACTTTCATGCTACAGAAGAGGTGACTTTATATAAAGGGGGACGACTATACAAGACCATTTTAAAGGTTTCTGATCCAAATTAGATCTGAAATATTTCTTCTAAAAGGGTAAAAACCACAGCTAATCACATTCAAGATAATCTAATTAATATATAGATTGGATGCTTGGCCATGCCATAAACTCACTGGGTCTTAACAGCTATATAAGCTAAAACCAAATGTCAGAATTTAACCAAATTTGAGAGAAGTAGCTTGCAAAGAAGGTCATTCATATTTATTCAGTTTGTGGCAATCCACCCTCATGTGCCCATATATAATAAAGACATATAAACCTTTATGGCCACTCATCTGTGACTAAAAATAGATAAAACTTTAATCTTCTCAAAACTGCTAAACAGAATTTGATTGAATTTGACAGTGTGAAGGCATAAATGGATTAAAATTTTATACAAATCGTAGCAATCTGTCATCACTGCTCCGGTGGTCTTGTGGTTAGAGCATCCACCTGAAATGCAGTAAGTCGTGGGTTCGATCCCCAGCAGAGTCATACCAAAGACTTCAAAAAGTGGTACTAACAGCTGCCTCACTTGGTGCACAGCATTAAGAAGTTAGTATTACGATAGGTTGGCCTCATGTAAGGATAATGTGACTACCGGTAGGTGGGACATTATGCTACATCTATTTGGCATGATTCCCCATTGCTAGACATTACTATAAATTGTCACAATGCAGACATTGTAGTGATATGACTCAAAACTTGTTAAAACTATATTAAAAATCCAAATTACACACACTCACACACCAATCTGTCATTAGATATATCAGATATATTGTTGCTAAAGATAGACAAATCCTAACTTGATTTCTCAAAAGCCCCATAATCAAATAGTAAAATGAGTAAATTGACAGTAACCATGCGAGCCTGTATAAGCCCATTTTAAATCTTTTAAAATCTAAATCAGATCAGAAATATGGCTTTTAAAAAAAAATTAAAACCACAGGCAATCAGATGCAAGCTTATGTAATTAGTATAAATGGAGAAATCGAATGCCAATCAGCTGCAAGATAACATAATTAGTATGAATGGATGTTTCTGGTTATGGAATCATCCAAGACCCTAATGATAGAAGCATAAATTCCAAGAATAATAAGAACTGGATCAGATTTTGGCCTCCAGAATCATAATATCACCTCATTAGTCTGTATGCCAATCTGTTATCGTATGTGGTTACAGTTACTAAAACAAAATAATCTAAATTTGTTTTCTCAAAATACTTTCAATAGAAAAATAAAATCAGCAGATTTGACAATAAGAATGAAAGCCTCTGATGTTCATTAAAACGATATAGATTTGTCATGCAATTTAACAGAAATTATCCTGAATGCATGTTGTGCAAATTTGTTAACATGAATCTAAACTGCCATAAGATACAATCATGGTAATGAAACATAGAAAAGACTTTTACAGAATTTTGCCAAAGTTAAGAAAGTAATCTGTGATAAGGACTGTTTAGAGAAAAAGGTGTGGGTTAATGCAGAGTTCTTCCCCTTTTTTAAAGAAATATTAAAACATAAAAACATTAATTTTAGAACACAAGGTGCATGAATCCCAAACGAAAATGTTTTAGAAAATAAGGAAATAATGATAATAATTTCATAATATAATTATATTTATAAAAATCATTTGTGAAATACAATGAAATTGTTACAATCATGTAATAGCAAGGTATTTAATTGGTAAAAGAAACTATATATTTATGTGTATTTTTATAAAAATTACTAATGATGTAATGTGTTGTGAAACCTGAAGAGCTCAATGTTTATTTGTTGCAAAGCTATAAATATATCTAAATATGTTAATTTCTTTACATATTTTATGTACTTTAAGAAAAATGATATACTATAATATATATTTTTTTGTGGAAACTGGATTTATAATATTGTTTACATATTCCATATTTGATATACTTTAAAATTTTGAAGAAACATCGATATGTTTGTTGAAATAAGACATGTGACACCTGAATAATGTTTTACAGTGGATAGTATTGCCATATTAAATTAAAATCATTTGTTGTTTATATATGTTTACATGTAATTTGCAATATATAAAGCATTTGATATATTTATAACCATTGTTTTAAACATAACATTTTTATTTATAGCTCTCATAGAAAGACTTGACCTTAAATAAATCTTATAATGAACCAGACTGATACAACTATGGGAATTAAACCAACAAATATTCTTTTCAGAACTTCCATGTTGTAATCATTAAACTACTGAGTACCTTTGGGTGGGAATCTCTGGTTTTCTAGTTATGACGTCAGGTGCAATGGCCTCAGAAGTAACGACAGATCTATACATTATGATTGCAACAATTAACTCCCCTTATACTACCATATATTTGTTAATAAATTGGCTTATAAATAGTTTCTAAGTTTTAAATCCTGGTCTAATTCCAGGAGAATTGGAGAGAGCCAGGGTAAATAGCTGGTTGTATAAATAACTTATTCTTTTTGTTCTGATTAATGTATTCATGTATATTCTGAGTGCAAGGGGATAAAACATTGAATAGCATTGCAAGTATGTGTGATTCAAGCTTTTGTTTCCTCTCAAGAATTTTAACACTTGTGTGAATATGCATGTAAGCTATACAGGTTTGTTACATCAGAGCCACTCAGGCCTGTGTTTAAACATTTAGTAAACTGTGATATATAATCTACCCAAACTTGTGATATGCGGGCCTGTGTTTAAACATTTAGTACACTGTGATATATAAACTACCAAACTTGTGATATCAGGGACACTCAGGCCTGTGTTTAAACATTTAGTAAACTGTGATATGTAATCTACCCAAACTTGTGATATGCGGGCCTGTGTTTAAACATTTAGTCAACTGTGATATATAAACTACCAAACTTGTGATATCAGGGACACTCAGGCCTGTGTTTAAACCTTTAGTAAACTATGATATGTAAACTACCCAAACTTGTGATATCAGGCCACTCAGGCCTGTGTTTAAACATTTATTAAACTGTGATATGTAAACTATCCAAACTTGTGATATCAGGGCCATGCAGGCCTGTGTTTAAACATTTAGTAAACTGTGATATGTAAACTACCCAAACTTGTGATATCAGGGCCACACAGGCCTGTGTTTAAACATTTACTAAACTGTGATATGTAATCTACCCAAGCTTGTGATATCAGGTCCAGTTAGGCTTGTGTTTTTAAATTTATTATAATTTAATGGACTGAGGTATGTTACAAGCTCTTGTGGTGATTTATGAGGAAGATGTAATAAATAAGTAATCTAATATAGCAATAATACGGATCAAACTATTGAAAACATTATGAGTACTAAGAAAAGAAAGTTCTGTTCTTCTTCCCCCCCATGCCTTCTGTATGCACTCCCCAATTCATTAGATAGCATACATTTCCCCTGCAGTCCCATAACGCTGTAAATGTATTTCCCCTACACTCCATTATTACAGTATATTTCATATTTTCTTATTCAGTCCATTAAATCAGCAGCTAGCATTCTTTTTTCTACTTGAGAGTGAAGTGATGATGATAATGAAAATGTTGACAGTTATCACTATTATTAGTTTTGTTGTTCATCTTGATGATTGATACTCTCATGTTGCTGCTACCTGTGCTGTGAAACCCAACAACTACAATATTTTTTTTCAGATGTTCGAGATATACAGCTGTTGTTTATCAAAGCATATAAAGGTGTCCAGATCATTTCAGTAAATGCAGTATTGGACAATGCTGTCCACTGGAAAGACCTAGAAGACTTCTACACAGACATAGTCATAGAAAAAGAAGAAGAGTCTACCCAAAGGATAAAGAATGAACAACAGTTAAAGAAGGCAGTCACAAGTTTTAGACAGATTTTTGAGAAATGTGACAGGAAAGTAACACGCATTATTCTTCAGGCACCTGCTGGTCAAGGAAAATCTACTTTTTGTCGGAAAGTTGTACATACCTGGTGCTCTGTTCAAAACAAACGGTTAAATAATCCAATTGATGATGGAACTTCTGACAGGTCTGAAACAAGTGGTTTAAAACATGAAGATGAGATGCTCAGGTTTGATGTTTTATTGTATATATGTCTTAGAGACATTTCTGATGCGAAAACATTGATGCATGTGGTACACGCACAGTTCCCACTTGTTGAAACACAGGGTCACATGTCTCATATTGAAGCATTGATTGGGCAAGCAGAGAACAACAAGGTTTTACTTATTATGGATGGCCTAGATGAAATGGACATTTCATTATCTTTCATTGGTAAAATAATGCGAAGGGAACTGTATCCAAACCTTACAGTTCTGGCCACAACTCGATCCTGGAAGATTGGTGAGTTAGGGTTAATCAGATCAGCTCATTTGGACCTGTTGATGGATCTTCAGGGGTTCAGCTTTGACAACAGTATGTTGTTTGCCAAGAAACTGTTTGACAACTACTATAAGGATGAATCTGCCATAGCACAGTTTCAAGAGGACATCTTGAAAAATGATGTGATCAGAAGTCTCATCCATGTACCACTTCTCCTGCTGTTCATTGTTCAAGTTTGGTATGAACGGAAATCCTTTCCACAAACAATTCATGAACTTTACCTGGAAATGTTAGATGTAATAGTTAATAGATACATGAAGGGTAAAAAGAGGATAGCAAAAAATCAGGGAAAGCAAGATCAGAAATGGCCACTAGAAAGTACAACTTTCAATGCAAATCTGAAGGTAATTAAACTGTCATTTGTTAAACACTTTGGTGCGGAGTTTCTGGCTGCTCTATGTGACGTAGCAAATCATTTCCTTATCAATGCCTGTAGAGAAACTTCCCTGGTTTTTGATGAAGAAGTTCTTTTGGAATTATTCGGAAAAGAAGGGACCTCAAAGTTTCAGACAGCTCTAGACTTGGGTTTCCTATCCAAGTCAGAATCACGAAGTACATTTCGTGAGAAAATACGTGTGACTTTTCTCCACAAAACAGTACAGGAATTTTTTGCAGCCACTAACATATGTTGTAGAGAGGACAGATGTAACATATTTCTTGATTCATTAAAAACATTTCATGATGTGCTTCAAAATGAACAGATCATAAAGTTTGCTGCAGGCATTTCCACAACTCAATGTCAAAAGATATATGAAAAGATATATAAAGTATGTGAGAAAGGCAGACTAGAAGATAAACATATACCGGTACTATCCGACTATAGAATGCTTTCTCTAAGTAGAATTTATTTAGAATGTGTAAGGGAAGCCCGTAAAGAAACTCTTAGTCTGAAAATGTATGGTTTTTATGCAAGAAATCAAAAGATCTGGAATGAATTACAATCCGCTATGAAAAACACATTGAAGGTCAGAATTCACCTCAAATATCTGCATCTGAAATCGTGTATCTTAAATGATGCTGAAGTTGATTTTTTTTGACTTTCAATATCTGACGAAGCTCAAGCTCCAAGATATGACTGTCAAGGGTAAACTGTTGCTATCAAAATTTACTGAGCTCACGTATTTGGACCTGTGTAATTGTACCTTAGATGATGATGTATTGGATTTGTCAAAGTGTATCCATCTAGAAGATCTCAGACTTCAAAATGTGACCACAAAGAGTAAACTGTTCCTATCAAAGTGTACTGATCTCAAGCGTTTGACAGTGAATAAATGTACCTTAGATGATGATGTATTGGATTTATCAACGTCTATCCGTCTAGTAGATCTCAGACTTCAAAATGTGACCGCAAAGGGTAAACTGATGCTATCAAAGTGTACTAAGCTCAAATGGTTGACAGTGAATAATTGTATCTTAGATGATGATGTATTGGATTTGTCAGAGTGTATCCATCTAAAAATTCTCTGCATTGAAAATGCGACCATGAAGGGTAAACTGTTGCTATCAAAGTGTACTGAGCTCAAGTTTTTGGACCTGAGTAATTGTACCTTAGATGATGATGTATTGGATTTGTCAGAGTGTATCCATCTAAAACATCTCAGCATTGAAAATGTGTCCATAAAGAGTAAAATGTTGCTATCAAAGTGTACTGAGCTCAAGTATTTGGAACTGAGTAATTGTACCTTAGATGATGATGTATTGGATTTGTCAGAGTGTTTCCGTCTAGAATATCTCATACTTCAAAATGTGAAAACAAATTGTAAACTGTTGCTATCAAAGTGTACTGAGCTCAAGCATTTGAATGTGTATAAATGTATCTTAGATGCTGATGTATTGGATTTGTCAGAGTGTATGCATCTAATAAATCTCTGCATTGAAAATGCGACCATGAAGGGTAAACTGTTGCTATCAAAGTGTACTGAGCTCATTGTTTTGGACCTGAATAATTGTACCTTAGATGATGATGTATTAGATTTGTCAGAGTTTATCCGTCTAGAAGATCTCAGACTTCAAAATGTGACCACAAAGGGTAAACTGTTGCTATCAAAGTGTACTGAGCTCAGGTGTTTGAAAGTGAATAATTGTATCTTAGATGATGATGTATTGGATTTGTCAGAGTTTATCCGTCTAGTAGATCTCAGACTTCAAAATGTGACCACAAAGGGTAAACTGTTGCTATCAAAGTGTACTGAGCTCAGGTGTTTGAAAGTGAATAATTGTATCTTAGATGATGATGTATTGGATTTGTCAGAGTTTATCCATCTAGGAGATCTCAGACTTAAAAATGTGACAGCAAAGGGTAAACTGTTGCTATCAAAGTGTACTGAGCTCAGGTGTTTGAAAGTGAATAATTGTATCTTAGATGATGATGTATTGGATTTGTCAGAGTGTTTCCGTCTAGAATATCTCATACTTCAAAATGTGAAAACAAATGGTAAACTGTTGCTATCAAAGTGTACTGAGCTCAAGCATTTGAATGTGTATAAATGTATCTTAGATGCTGATGTATTGGATTTGTCAGAGTGTATCCATCAAATAATTCTCTGCATTGAAAATGCGACCATGAAGGGTAAACTGTTGCTATCAAAGTGTACTGAGCTCATTGTTTTGGACCTGAATAATTGTACCTTAGATGATGATGTATTGGATTTGTCAGAGTTTATCCGTCTAGAAGATCTCAGACTTCAAAATGTGACCACAAAGGGTAAACTGTTGCTATCAAAGTGTACTGAGCTCAGGTGTTTGAAAGTGAATAATTGTATCTTAGATGATGATGTATTGGATTTGTCAGAGTTTATCCGTCTAGTAGATCTCAGACTTCAAAATGTGACCACAAAGGGTAAACTGTTGCTATCAAAGTGTACTGAGCTCAGGTGTTTGAAAGTGAATAATTGTATCTTAGATGATGATGTATTGGATTTGTCAGAGTTTATCCATCTAGGAGATCTCAGACTTAAAAATGTGACCGCAAAGGGTAAACTGTTGCTATCAAAGTGTACTGAGCTCAGGTGTTTGAAAGTGAATAATTGTATCTTAGATGATGATGTATTGGATTTGTCAGAGTGTATCCGTCTAGAAGATCTCAGACTTCAAAATGTGACCACAAAGGGTAAACTGTTGCTATCAAAGTGTACTGAGCTCACGTGTTTGAAAGTGAATAGTTGTACCTTAGATGATGATGTATTGGATTTGTCAGAGTGTATCCGTCTAGAAGATCTCAGACTTCAAAATGTGACCACAAAGGGTAAACTGTTGCTATCAAAGTGTACTGATATCAAGCGTTTGAAAGTGAATAATTATACCTTAGATGATGATGTATTGGATTTGTCAGAGTGTATCCGTCTAGAAGATCTCAGACTTCAAAATGTGACAACAAAGGGTAAACTGTTGCTATCAAAGTGTACTGAGCTCAAGCGTTTGAAAGTGAATAATTGTACCTTAGATGATGATGTATTGGATTTGTCAGAGTGTATCCATCTAGAAGATCTCAGACTTAAAAATATGACCACAAAGGGTAAACTGTTGCTATCAAAGTGTACTGACCTCAAGTGTTTGAAAATGAATAATTGTACCTTAGATGATGATGTATTGGATTTGTCAAAGTTTACCTGTCTAGAACATCTCAGCCTTATAAATGTGACCATGAATTGTAAACTGTTGCTATCAAAGTGTACTAAGGTCAAACGTTTGAAAATGAATAATTGTACCTTAGATGATGATGTATTTGATTTGTCAGAGTGTTTCCTTCTAGAAGATCTCAGACTTCAAAATGTGACCACAAAGGGTAAACTGTTGCTATCAAAGTGTACTGAGCTCATGTATTTGGAACTGAGTAATTGTACCTTAGATGATGATGTATTGGATTTGTCAGAGTGTATCCATCTAGAAGATCTCAGACTTCAAAATGTGACCACAAAGGGTAAACTGTTGCTATCAAAGTGTACTGAGCTCAAGCGGTTGAAAGTTAATAATTATACCTTAGATAATGAAGTATTGGATTTGTCAGAGTGTATCCGTCTAGAAGATCTCAGACTTCAAAATGTGACCACAAAGGGTAAACTGTTGCTATCAAAGTGTACTGAGCTCAAGCGTTTGAATGTGAATAATTATAACTTAGATGATGATGTATTGGATTTGTCAGAGTGTATCCGTCTAGAAGATCTCAGTCTTCAAAATGTGACCACAAAGGGTAAACTGTTGCTATCAAAGTGTACTGAGCTCAAGCGTTTGAAAGTGAATAATTATACCTTAGTTGATGATGTATTGGATTTGTCAGAGTGTAACCGTCTAGAAGATCTCAGACTTCAAAATGTGACCACAAAGGGTAAACTGTTGCTATCAAAGTGTACTGAGCTCATGTGTTTGAAAGTGAATAATTGTATTTTAGATGATGATGTATTGGATTTGTCAGAGTGTATCCATCTAGAAGATCTCAGATTTAAAAATGTGACCACAAAGGGTAAACTGTTGGTATCAAAGTGTACTGAGCTCAAGTGTTTGAAAATGAATAATTGTACCTTAGATGATGATGTATGGGATTTGTCAAAGTTTATCTGTCTAGAACATCTCAGTCTTATAAATGTGACCATGAATTGTAAACTGTTGCTATCAAAGTGTACTAAGGTCAAGCGTTTGAAAATGAATAATTGTACCTTAGATGATGATGTATTGGATTTGTCAGAGTGTTTCCGTCTAGAAGATCTCAGACTTCAAAATGTGACCACAAAGGGTAAACTGTTGCTATCAAAGTGTACTGAGCTCAAGCGTTTGAAAGTGAATAATTATACCTTAGTTGATGATGTATTGGATTTGTCAGAGTGTAACCGTCTAGAAGATCTCAGACTTCAAAATGTGACCACAAAGGGTAAACTGTTGCTATCAAAGTGTACTGAGCTCATGTGTTTGAAAATGAATAATTGTACCGTAGATGATGATGTATTGGATTTGTCAACGTTTATCCGTCTAGTAGATCTCAGACTTCAAAATGTGACCACAAAGGGTAAACTGATGCTATCAAAGTGTACTGAGCTCAAGTATTTGAATGTGTATAATTGTATCTCAGTTGATGATGTATTGGATTTGTTAGAGTGTATCCATCTAAAAATTATCTGCATTGAAAATTCGACCATGAAGGGTAAACTATTGCTGTCAAAGTGTACTGAGCTCAAGGTTTTGGACCTGAGTAATTGTACTTTAGATCATGATGTATTGGATTTGTCAGAGTGTATCCATCTAAAACATCTCAGCATTGAAAATGTGTCCATAAAAGGTAAAATGTTGCTATCAAAGTGTACTGAGCTCAAGTATTTGGAACTAAGTAATTGTACCTTAGATGATGATGTATTGGATTTATCAGAGTGTTTCCGTCTAGAATATCTCATACTTCAAAATGTGACCACAAAGGGTAAACTGTTGCTATCAAAGTGTACTGAGCTCAAGCATTTGAATGTGTATAAATGTATCTTAGATGCTGATGTATTGGATTTGTCAGAGTGTATCCATCTAATAATTCTCTGCATTGAAAATGCGTCCATGAAGGGTAAACTGTTGCTATCAAAGTGTACTGAGCTCATTTTCTTGGACCTGAGTAATTGTACCTTAGATGATGATGTATTGGATTTGTCAGAGTTTATCCATCTTGTAGATCTCAGACTTCAAAATGTGACCACAAAGGGTAAACTGTTGCTATCAAAGTGTACTGAGCTCACGTGTTTGAAAGTGAATAATTGTATTTTAGATGATCATGTATTGGATTTGTCAGAGTGTATCCGTCTAGAAGATCTCATACTTCGAAATGTGACCACAAATGGTAAACTGTTGCTATCAAAGTGTACTGAGCTCAGGTGTTTGAAAGTGAATATTTGTATTTTAGATGATGATGTATTGGATTTGTCAGAGTGTATCCGTCTAGAAGATCTCAGACTTCAAAATGTGACCACAAAGTGTAAACTGTTGCTATCAAAGTGTACTGATCTCAAGCATTTGAAAGTGAATAATTATACCTTATATGATGATGTGTTGGATTTGTCAGAGTGTATCCGTCTAGAAGATCTCAGACTTCAAAATGTGACCACAAAGGGTAAACTGTTGCTATCAAAGTGTACTGAGCTCAAGCATTTGAATGTGTATAAATGTATCTTAGATGCTGATGTATTGGACTTGTCAGAGTGTATCCATCTAATAATTCTCTGCATTGAAAATGCGTCCATGAAGGGTAAACTGTTGCTATCAAAGTGTACTGAGCTCATTTTCTTGGACCTGAGTAATTGTACCTTAGATGATGATGTATTGGATTTGTCAGAGTTTATCCATCTTGTAGATCTCAGACTTCAAAATGTGACCACAAAGGGTAAACTGTTGCTATCAAAGTGTACTGAGCTCACGTGTTTGAAAGTGAATAATTGTATTTTAGATGATCATGTATTGGATTTGTCAGAGTGTATCCGTCTAGAAGATCTCAGACTTCGAAATGTGACCACAAAGGGTAAACTGTTGCTATCAAAGTGTACTGAGCTCAGGTGTTTGAAAGTGAATATTTGTATTTTAGATGATGATGTATTGGATTTGTCAGAGTGTATCCGTCTAGAAGATCTCAGACTTCAAAATGTGACCACAAAGTGTAAACTGTTGCTATCAAAGTGTACTGAGCTCAAGCATTTGAAAGTGAATAATTATACCTTATATGATGATGTGTTGGATTTGTCAGAGTGTATCCGTCTAGAAGATCTCAGACTTCAAAATGTGACCACAAAGGGTAAACTGTTGCTATCAAAGTGTACTGAGCTCAAGCGGTTGAAAGTTAATAATTATACCTTAGATAATGAAGTATTGGATTTGTCAGAGTGTATCCGTCTAGAAGATCTCAGACTTCAAAATGTGACCACAAAGGGTAAACTGTTGCTATCAAAGTGTACTGAGCTCAAGCGTTTGAATGTGAATAATTATAACTTAGATGATGATGTATTGGATTTGTCAGAGTGTATCCGTCTAGAAGATCTCAGTCTTCAAAATGTGACCACAAAGGGTAAACTGTTGCTATCAAAGTGTACTGAGCTCAAGCGTTTGAAAGTGAATAATTATACCTTAGTTGATGATGTATTGGATTTGTCAGAGTGTAACCGTCTAGAAGATCTCAGACTTCAAAATGTGACCACAAAGGGTAAACTGTTGCTATCAAAGTGTACTGAGCTCATGTGTTTGAAAGTGAATAATTGTATTTTAGATGATGATGTATTGGATTTGTCAGAGTGTATCCATCTAGAAGATCTCAGATTTAAAAATGTGACCACAAAGGGTAAACTGTTGGTATCAAAGTGTACTGAGCTCAAGTGTTTGAAAATGAATAATTGTATCTTAGATGATGATGTATGGGATTTGTCAAAGTTTATCTGTCTAGAACATCTCAGTCTTATAAATGTGACCATGAATTGTAAACTGTTGCTATCAAAGTGTACTAAGGTCAAGCGTTTGAAAATGAATAATTGTACCTTAGATGATGATGTATTGGATTTGTCAGAGTGTTTCCGTCTAGAAGATCTCAGACTTCAAAATGTGACCACAAAGGGTAAACTGTTGCTATCAAAGTGTACTGAGCTCAAGCGTTTGAAAGTGAATAATTATACCTTAGTTGATGATGTATTGGATTTGTCAGAGTGTAACCGTCTAGAAGATCTCAGACTTCAAAATGTGACCACAAAGGGTAAACTGTTGCTATCAAAGTGTACTGAGCTCATGTGTTTGAAAGTGAATAATTGTATTTTAGATGATGATGTATTGGATTTGTCAGAGTGTATCCATCTAGAAGATCTCAGATTTAAAAATGTGACCACAAAGGGTAAACTGTTGGTATCAAAGTGTACTGAGCTCAAGTGTTTGAAAATGAATAATTGTACCTTAGATGATGATGTATGGGATTTGTCAAAGTTTATCTGTCTAGAACATCTCAGTCTTATAAATGTGACCATGAATTGTAAACTGTTGCTATCAAAGTGTACTAAGGTCAAGCGTTTGAAAATGAATAATTGTACCTTAGATGATGATGTATTGGATTTGTCAGAGTGTTTCCGTCTAGAAGATCTCAGACTTCAAAATGTGACCACAAAGGGTAAACTGTTGCTATCAAAGTGTACTGAGCTCATGTATTTGGAACTGAGTAATTGTACCTTAGATGATGATGTATTGGATTTGTCAGAGTGTATCCATCTAGAAGATCTCAGACTTAAAAATGTGACCACAAAGGGTAAACTGTTGCTATCAAAGTGTACTGAGCTCATGTATTTGGAACTGAGTAATTGTACCTTAGATGATGATGTATTGGATTTGTCAGAGTGTATCCATCTAGAAGATCTCAGACTTAAAAATGTGACCACAAAGGGTAAACTGTTGCTATCAAAGTGTACTGAGCTCAAGTGTTTGAAAGTGAATAATTGTACCTTAGATGATGATGTATTGGATTTGTCAGAGTGTATCCGTCTAGAAGATCTCAGACTGAAATATGTGACCATGATGGGTAAACTGTTGCTATCAAAGTGTACTGAGCTCGTGTTTTTGGACCTGAGTAATTGTACCTTAGATGATGATGTATTTCTCAGATTGTATCCATCTAGAAGTTCTCAGCCTTATAAATGTGACCATGAATTGTAAACTGTTGCTATCAAAGTGTACTCAGCTCATGTGTATGGACCTCTGTAATTGTACCTTAGATGGTTATGTATTGGATTTGTCAGATTCTATCTGTCTTGAACGTCTCGGGCTTACAAATATGATCATGAAGGGTAAACTGTTGCTATCAAAGTGTACTTATATCAACTATCTTGAACTGGCTTCTTGTATCTTAAAATTGGCTGTATTTGACTTGTCAGTGTACCTGTGTGGAACGTTTTGTGTGTAACAGAGTGACCCTGACAGGTAGAGGTAGACTACTGTGTACTCGGGTAAAACAGCTGATACTTGTAAATTTTAACCTGGGTGAAGTTATTGTGGACATGTCAACTTGTCCAATCAAACTAATTACCCAACTGCAGAACACATAATTGGAGAATGCAGATCTGAATTATAAACTTCTGATCCTAGACAATGTAGATAATTGTATTCAATTCACCCTTAAAATGTAACCATGAGCAAAGAGTGCAAGGAGGTGTTTTGTAAGAGCCTATTCCAGTGTAAAAAGCTAGAAAGATTATCAATAAAGAATATGGATTTCGTTGATGCACTACTCAGTCTTGACAGTGTGAATTGCTTTCATGAACTCAAACTTGACAATGTAATCATGAGCAAAGACTGCAAGAAGGTGTTTTGTAACAGCCTGTCCCAGTGTAAGGAACTGAACATATTATTTATAAAAAATTTGGATTTGTGTGATGCACTTCTCAGCCTTGTAAGTGTGAATTATGTCTAACTTGTAAATGTAACCATGAGCAAAGAGTGCAAGGAGGTGTTTTGTTACAGCCTCTCCCAGTGTAAAGATCTAGAGTGATTATCAATAAGGAATATGGATTTGTGTGATGCACTTCTCAGCCTTGTCAGTGTGAATTACTTTTTTAAACTCAATCTTGATAATGTAACCATGCGCAAAGAGTGCAAGGAGGTGTTTTGTAACAGCTTATCCCAGTGCAAATAACTAGGGAGATTATCAATAAAGAATTTGGATTTGTGGGATGCACTTCTCAGCTTTAGCAGTGGGAATTACTTGCGTGAACTCACACTTGATAATGTAACCATGAGCAAAGAGTTCAAGGGTGTGTTTTGTAACAGCCTCTCCCAGTGCAAAGAACTAGAGAAATTATCAATAAAGAATGTGGATTTGTGTAATGGACTACATGAATTGCATAACATGAAGAGACTGAGTCATGTTACCCTTGCGGATGTAAAAATGGGGACATTGGATAAAGTGTTGATATGTAAAAGCTTATGCCAGTGTACACAACTAATGGACTTAACACTGAAGAATCTAGATCTGGGCGATGTACTACTTAGCTTGAACAACTTGAGGAAACGGAGTAGTCTCACCATTGATAATGTGATCATGTGTAAAGATGGATACTTGATGCTGTGTAGCAGTATTTCCACCTGTCAACATCTGAAATTATCACTGAAAAATCTGGATCTGGGTGATGGACTACTCAGCTTGAACAACTTGGGGAAACGGAGTAGTCTCACCATTGATAATGTGATCATGTGTAAAGATGGATACTTGATGCTGTGTAGCAGTATTTCCACCTGTCAACATCTGAAATTATCACTGAAAAATCTGGATCTGGGTGATGGACTACTCAGCTTGAACAACTTGGGGAAACGGAGTAGTCTCACCATTGATAATGTGATCATGTGTAAAGATGGATACTTGATGCTGTGTAGCAGTATTTCCACCTGTCAATATCTGAAATTATCACTGAAAACTCTGGATCTGGGTGATGGACTACTCAGCTTGAACAACTTGGGGATACTGAGTAGTGTCTCCATTGATAATGTGACCATGTGTAAAGATGGATACTTGATGCTGTGTAGCAGTATTTTCACACCTAAACATCTGACATTATCACTGAAGAATCTGGATCTGGGTGATGCAATACTCAGCTTGGATAATCTGGAGGAATTTGAACTGGTTAATATAACCATGTCCTTAGAGTGTGTAGATTGCATCAAGTCATCAAAGCAATGTCGGTTGTCTACCAGTTTCAAAGCAGCTCTGAGCATAGACATGATTGCTAACAGTTGTGACAAATGTGTTGTTAACTATACATTCAAAATAGATGATGATGATCTGAATGATTATGATGATGATGATTTGTATGATATGGATGATGATGATGTTGATGGATGATGATTATTCGGATGATAATTTGGAGGATGAGGATGATGATGATGATTTCGGTGATGATGATGATCTGAATGATGATTATGATGGTTTGCTTAATGATGCTGTTTGGATTTTCTCTGTTGATAGTACATTTGTTAAATTGTGACTGTACTGTTGAAACAAAGTAAAACACAAATAATTACTAGATGATATACATATAAATGCATCATTGATGGTGCTGAAATGATTTTAAATATAATGTATAATATTTAATTATTGGACTTTTATCAAGTGTGATGTCTAGCAGTATACCAACTATTTTCGAGATCAGTTTGGTATGTACCCATTTTAACTTCTTATTGGCTGTCTTTATTTATATATAGTTAGACTTCAAACTAAGTCTTTTTAACCAGATTCTCAGATGATCAAGTTCTCTCAACACTAATATACTACCTGTATTGGCTTAAAATAGTTTAGTTGTGCTTATTGAGTTATTCCTCTGCCAAATATATTGGTTGCCTTGTATAGCCTATCAAGTGCTGAGAACAATGACTTTATACCCCTTTATGTTTTAATTGCATTTGTCAAAATTTATTTTATGTAACTCTACACTAATTTAGACATTGGAATGTGTATCACAATGACCTAATTATCCTGCATGAGCAACATTTTTATTCTTAGCTTTGTTGATGGTTACACAATATTTTTGACAATCTGTTACCACAAGAGTAACTAAGATTTTAAAAAAAATACATCTTTGTGACCTATTTTTATGCCAAAGTGATGTTTATGCATTCATTCATTCATTGCATCAAACTAGATCACCATGACCTTGTTTTCGTATCTGAGCAAATGGTGTATTTTCAATTATTTAATCATTGCATCATGAATGCCTTCGACCCTGTGTTTTCTCTTAATAAGGTAAATCAGATTTACAAAATTTAATTGGTGACATAATTTTCAATCTTGGGTCGGGTGATACTTATATTTTCAAATGTTGTTTGTTACATCTTCAGTTATTTTTTATAATATTACATTTAGATTTTATTACAATATGTTCAACATAAGACTGATGAAACATTCAAGGTTGATTCATTTTAAATTCGTAGTAAATTTCCATTAATATTAATTTCTCTTCAAAGCAGTAACGTCACACTCTCACAACCAATAGGTAATTTGTTTAAATCCTTTCCAGACTGAGTCAGCTTTTATGGTGTATCTTTTTCAAAGATTCTTCAAAACTGTCTCTGTATAGTGTGTTATGCTTTGTATGAAACTTATTGGAGTTATCACCCCTGATTATCAGACCTGCTCACTTTAAATTCTGTAGAATTAACATCCTTGAAGTTTTTTGCATTTCAACAAGCTATAATTATATTAATGAGACCTTTGATTTGTTTAGTTGTCGATATTTAGCATTACCTATAGCAGAGTTATTGCCCCTGATTGTTAGACCATGCAACATTATTTTCTGCACCTTAACTCCTTAATTATTATTGGGATTCAACCAAATTTTGTTTGCAGCTTGATTTACAGGACACCCAGGTTAATTTTGATTGTGATCATTCTGCATCTTGTAGTGGAATTATAGCCCTTGATTGCCAGACTCATCCATTGTTGTTTTGATGCAATAAATCCAATTAGTTTTTCATTTTATCTAAAGCAGGGGTCATCAATCTCTTTTTCAGATTAATTACGAAAATATCGAGTGTGTGCCACCAGTCAAAGAGTAACAATGTTCAGATCAAGACTTTTTGCTGCCCTTAGTGTGTCACATAAAAGCTCTTGACATGCCACCTTGCGAAATGTGTGTTGTAGGGTGCAGACCCCTGATTTAAAGCACACATGATGCTTCATACTAATGAAGTCTAGTAGGCTTGATTGTCAGCTTTAAAAATTGTTTTCTAATGGAGTCCCTATCACTTAACTATTGGCACATCTGCATTGATTTCAGCACATCATCCATTGAATGTTCTGTTCTATTAGTATTATATTCAGATGTATCTTAAGTCCTTTACTTTGTCATTGTCATCCAGCCCGTTATAATTATGGTACGAGGTTTATAATTATGGTTGAGGAGATTATAGATTGTTGTTAGATTATGATTGTTAATGTAATAATTATATATATATATATATGTGTGTGTGTGTGTGTGTGCGTGTGTGTGTATGTATATATATATATATATATATATATATATATATATATATATATATATATATATATATATATATATATATATATATATTTACACAGTAGTTTTCAATACTCATAAATGTGACACATTTGAACTATTGTAAATCCACTGACTTAAATTCATCGGTTAGATCAATCATTCTCTATTTATTGATATGGGTGTCTGCTTGAGCTTTCCTTTCATCCACATAGACTCAGTCATTTATATCAGTTCTATTGGTATTTATTTTTACAAGTTCAACATGATTGACAACACTCAGTTAGCACTGTAGCATTGTTTTGATAAATTATGGGGGGGGTAAAATGATTGACAACACTCAGTCAGCACTGTAGCATTGTTTTGATAAATTATGGGTGGTAACATGATTGACAACACATAGACAGAATTGTAGCATTGTTTTGATAAATTATGGGGGAAAACTTCATGCACAGACTACACACTTGGCACTTAAGTTTTTGTATAAATTCTATTGCATGAATCAGATTTGTGTACTGTCCTTTCACTGAAACTAGTTTTGTCAATAATTAAGTAATGCCACTAATTTATAACTGTTGTACACAATGTGTTTAAGAATCCATAGTCGGCAATGAAAGTGCCCATGTGGATCAGGTAGGACATATGCCAGGTAGATATTGTGTTTACTGCATAATAATAACTGTACAGTTGGATATGCTCAGATATGTACAAATAAGTTATATATCTATTTGTACCTGTCATTTTATATCTCTTTTATGTTGCCTGACCTTACCAAGAACATATAAATTATACTTCTTCAGCATTTTCATCATCAGAGATTTATTTACAGGTATGTATGGAATGATATTCATTCGAAAAAATTGAACTTTTGACTTCATCATGAATATCAACACTAAGCCTGTACTGTGGCATTGTTTTGATAAATATTAATGTAAAACTCCACATTTGACCTAGAAGAGTTTTGTAAAACTCCACATTTGACCTGGAAGTATTTGGTAAAACTCCACATTTAACCTGGAAGTGTTTGGTAAAAATCTACATTTGACCTGGAAGTATTTGGTAAAACTTCACATTTAACCTGGAAGTGTTTGGTAAAACACCACATTTGACCTGGATGTGTTTGCAGAATTTCTATCAGATTGTCCTCATTTGGGTTCTGTTCTTTGACTGTAACTAATTTTGTCAGTAAAAGATCTTTTGACAGTCCTCTATAAATGTTGTACACAATGTACTTGAGAATCCCAGATTCATTTCATCATTATCCTCTATTAGAAGACCATAATGAGCGATCACACTGCTCATTTTTATCAGGTTATGACATAGACCAGGTGATCATATTCTAGAACACTAAGATATAGGCCATGTGAGCATATTCTGTCACACTAACAAATAGGCCAGGTAAGTATATATTATGTTAAGACTTGGAATAATTATAACAAAACTGATAATTTATATTTTGTTGTTTTTTTATTCTATAGCTTATAATGGCACTAATCAGTCATGTTTTGTATTTTTGTTGATGTAGCTATTGTATTATAGATATCTTACAGTTAATATAAATTTTGATGTAGATGTTTTGATTGCAACAATGTTGTTAAAATTTTTACAGTTGGAATGGCTCAGATACGTGCACATATATCACATGCTTGATTACCTGTCATTGTATATAAATAGTATGTTGCTTGGTGATTCCCAGACAATGTAAATTTAAATTCTTCAGGATTTTAATAATCCATGTATATATGCAATATATTTCTTTAAGAAAAAATAATTTGTATCTATAAATATTATAATGCTGTTTACTTGTATGACTTTTAGACCTTTGAAAGTATACAGTAGTTCCCTTAGGAATAACTTTAAGGCTGTATAAGGTTTTTGTGGTTTTTTACAGCAAGGTTGGTTTGATTAGGAATAACATTAATGCCGTATAAGGTTGGTGTGGTTTTTACAGCAAGAGTGGTTCAATTAGGAATAAATGTAATGCTGTGCAAGGTTTGGTGTGGATTTTACAGCAAGAATTGTTTAATTAGAATAACTTTGAGGCTATATAAGGTTTGGTGTGCTTTTTACAGCAAGAGTGGTTCTCATAGGAATAAATTTAAGACTGTATTAGGTTTGGTTTGTTGTTTGCAGCTCGTCAACACAAGCAGGTTATTCTGTACCAAGGCAGTTGGGATATCAAAACCTTCTCCAAAGATAATATCATAGCCAGGATGACATCATGGTAGTACTGGTCATTAGTTTCACATGTTGACCACTAAGCCATCCTATGCTGAATGTAGTCCCATACTCTTACCACTGGGTGGCTAACCCATTCTGACCTTTTTTTGTTTGATTAGCATTTGTAAAGCAGCTTTAACAATTTTTCAGTCACATCACCACGATGTCTGCACTGGGTGGCTAATCCAATCTGACCTTTATTTTGTTTGTTTGTTTAGGATTTGTAACGTAGCTTTAATATTTTTCAGTCATGTCGCTACCATGTCTGCACTGGGTGGCTAACCCAATCTGACCATTATTTTGTTTGTTTGTTTAGGATTTGTAACGTAGCTTTAATATTTTTCAGTCATATCGCTACGATATCTGCACTGGGTGGCTAACTTAATCTGATATTTATATTGTTTGTTTGTTTAGGATTTGTAACATTGCTTTAATATTTTTCAGTCATATTGCTACGATGTCTGCACTGGGTGGCTAACCTAATCTGACCTGATCGGAAACATTGTTTGTGCTTCTGTATACAAAATGATTATAACCTATTATATATCAATATTTATGTTGCCTGTCCATTTTAATCATGCATGTATGTATGCAATGCTGTTCTTTAAAAATAGAATTTGTTTCTATAAATATTAAAGTGTTGTTTACTTGTAGTACTGTTTTGGAACTTGGAAAAAGTTTTTTTTATTAGGAAATACTTGATGATTTTGTATAAGGTTTGGTGTGGTGTTTTGTAGCATAGCAACACAAGTTACACCAAGGCAATAGGGATACAATTCCTTGCCCAAAGATATCATGATATCCAACCCAGGCTGATAGTATTGGTCATTAGTCCAAGATGTTGACAACTGAGTCAACTTTACAGTAGTAATGGTCTTTAGTCCAGTTCTGAATGTGACTCACTATTGAACTTGAACTTCTTATTATTGAGAAGATATATTGTGTCACTGTGTTTGATTGGTTCATTATTTGATGTCCAGTATTACGGTAGGGTTCATGGATTCTTTATATGGTATGCAGTATCACAGCAGGGTTGATTGGTTTGGTTCTTTACATGAAATCCAGAGTCACAGTATGGTTGATTGGTTCTTTATATGATATACAGTGTCTCAGTGTGGTTGATTGATTCTGTATATGATGTACAGTATCCGGTATAGTTGATTGATAGATACAATATATAGATAGGATTAGATTAGATTACATTAGATCAGATAGATAGATAGCTTCCATAGATTAGATAGATTACATAGATTAGATAAATAGGTTAAATAGATAGGTTAGGTTAGATAGATATATTAGGACATAATTTTTAGTAAAAGTAACAAGATAGACATTGTCTCTAAGTTGTATTAAAGTAAATTTTTCTCTAAAATATATTGACGCAATTTTCTACTAAAATACATTATGAATCAATTTCATTTATTCCCATATCACAGCTATATACTATTTTTAATAAGTTGCGCGATTAAATGCAAGGCATAATTGGCTTAGATTGTAAATTAATCCTGCAATTGTCAGCTAATTATGATCGTTAATTATGGTCGTTAAGCTACCTGTTAGAGGACTGAACACCCCAGGAGTTCCAATTGGGTTAGTGGCTTCAATTAGATGCTCTTCTAGAATCTCAATTTGGAGATTGATTTTAGTTAGGTGTGTGGGTTACTGATACGCCAGATTTTTCTAACACAAACAGACTTCCAATTTGGAGAGTGATGTTAATTAAGCGAATGAGCTGTTGACGCATCTAACTTTCGGTTGAATGACGTAAACAGATATGAACGCCCTGTAGTTGAGATGAGGGTCTCTGATTCTGGCCGGAGTAAATTGAACATCGATATGTGTTGCACTACCATAATTGGTCACGTGGTTGCGTCCGAATTGCGTATTAAAAGATGCGACACGCGCCCAATCAGTGCATTTCATTCTGAGCCAGAAACAGACTCTTTCTCTCTCTCTCTCTCTCTCTCTCTCTCTCTCTCTCTCTCTCTCTCATTACAGTTAAATACCGCTTATGTTCGTATAAACTTCTTTAAGGAATAAGCATCTTTAATGTTTGAGATTGTAACGGTAAAGTTCTTATATTTGAAACATGTTTTTACTGAATTATTTTATTGTATAATATATTGTAATGCAATGTTTAATTGTATTAAAAAATTCATATTCATTTATATTTATGGTAAATTTTATTGTAAAAGATGAATACACTTCCAAGATCATGTTTAGATTCAATGTTGAGGTAAATTATTCTTTAAGTAACAGAGATAAATATTTAGTAACATATTCTAAATCAGTATTATATTTAATATGAGTAAAATACATTTCTTCCAAATGATTGTAAATTAATCGCAACTATTACATTTTATTCTCTTTAGCTCTCATGAAATAAATTGAGGTTTAACTATTTGCTTTGTATTCTAAAATGCAGAAATTATACAAATGAATGAAGTGATGAGATCTAAAGAAAAGTGTTTTTTCATATGTGTTTCATTTATTTTGAATATAAAGCTTGCATATGTATTTTTGGAATGTAGTAATATATGTATAATAGTTATTGAAATAAAGTGCTTTTCATTCTGAGCCAGAAACAGACTCTCTAATTACAGATCTAATCCCGTACCTTCCGCTAGACATTCTCATCATCTTTGTGACACTTCTTTCTAAGGAACTCTTTCTTCTTTTTTCTCTTTCGTTCCGGGTTCCTAGATTAATACATGTATGTGTTTATGAGAGCAAAACAATTTTCATACAGAGTTCTCACTAGGATTTTAAAACTAGGAGTCCAGGACTCCTAATTTGGTAAAAATAAGAGTCCCACCAGCAAAAGTTGCAGTCTAGCAACTTAGCACAGTTCTGAATCTCATTTAAATCTTCATCATTTTTTCGTTTAACCCCAAAATACTTGTCTAGATTTGCAAATGGCATTTTGTTCAAGTCTCGATGTGTCTTGGTTTCGAGTTCACATGCAATATTTATACAGCTACAATCGGAAATGAAATCAATTACAGGATCACGGGGCTTCGCTGATGTAGCAAACTGCGATTCTGTTTTCCGTTTTGGTGACAAAATATACCATCTGGTGATATTTGTGGCGACACCAATTTTGGCTGATAAAAACCAAAATATACATACAGTCTTGCGTTTGGAGTAGAGAAAATCATAGGCACCATGACAGGGAACAATGTGCTGGAATATATTGTTAAAATAACAAGTCCTTTACTCGTACTGACAAACCACCCTAACAGTGCACTGTTATATCATAATCCGCTAATGATATCTGGCCTTATTACTTTATGCAACTGACTAGTTAAAATCCAAATCCGCAGAAGGCGGAAACGTAAAATGAGTACAGTCAAGCAGATGACACTAATTTAAAAACAAATACCAGATGGAAGAAGAAAAAATACGTTTGCTGACACTTCAAAAAGAACTGATTACCTTTGAAGCACTGATATATACTAAACAAATAAAACAAATCTGTTTCAATGTTCTACAATTATCTGAAGTTGCCGCAGCAATAGCAAACAGGTATTTGTTTGACCCTTCAACTGGAGCCTTTAGCGGCGCCATCATCAACGTAAGCCGACGACCTTTGCTCAAAAAAAGTCAGCAAAAATACAATGAAGATCGACAAATATTACAAACGTCAATTACTCTTCCTAGACGGAAACTTTAATAAACAATTGGTTCGACAAAGAACGGACTTTATTACGGCGACCTTAATAAAGTGTGGTCCCCTAATAAAGGTTAAGGGAATTCAGAATGTTTTAATTAATATAAATCTTTCAAACATTTAACTCAATTTTTGTTCTATTGAAGAAAAAAAAAATTAATTTAAAAAAAAAAAAATTTTAATAAAAGAAGGGGGGATAAAGAACATATGAGGAGGCTGCAGGGCTAAATCACATGGCGCCACGCGGATTGAGCAGGCCTGCAGAGGAGTGTGGAAGAAAAACCCATTTAGTTACTTTATTTTAATATATTTATATCTACATTCTATAAAATATATGAATTATATATATATACATATGACCTCTTACATTCTCTGGAATTCTTTTCCATGCTTTTTCTTCTGATTGTTAAGGTTAATCTGTCGATTTTTTCCATACATATATTAAAGTCACCAAAAATCACCAAGTCTTCTTGAGCATAAAGTGATGTATAGTATTCCAATTGTTGAAAAAAGTCGCTTTTTTGCTGTTCTTTAGCTGGGGCATATACATTTATCAGGTGTGTATTGTCAATTTGTATATGTATTATTCTGCCCTCCATAGTTTTCGGAGTTTGTATTAGTTTCCAGTTTTTTTTGTAGTGTTTTATTTATTATTATAAAACCCACCCCTGAAAATGTTTCAGAGGGGTTATAATGTACCAAAAATAAAGTATCTAAATTATCTTCAATATAGTTTATAGTCTTTGTGTGAATGTTGCGTAGCTCTTGTAATGCTACTATATCAAAGTCCGTTATTATTGTTACTAGGTTTTTGGCTTTTTCTAAAGAGAGACCTCTTGCATTTATAGAGGCAAGTTTTAGAATTTTGGTTTCATCTATACATCCTATAGTAGTCATGGACCCCTTTTTGTGGGAAAATAAACTCTTTAGGCACTTTAAATAGTTAAATAAATAATTAAAAAATGGCGGGACAAATTGAGGAAGGAACTGTACAGCCAAATAAATTTGTACAGTTTCTTCCTCAAGGAAAACGGACCAATTGAGAAAATATACCGGAAGATAAATTGAGACCCACATAATCCTTTTGAAAATAGCGCACCTCAATTTATATAAAATCCAAATTTTCTATTAAAATTTTTTATTTATATTAAAAAATGATGGAAACATTTTTTCTTTCCCCTTTTTTGTGGGAAGTAAAGACAGATAGGACAACTAGTATGATATGATCAAGGCTATCCTGAACACTTATACCAGTATATAATATACTTTATAGCAATCATACAAATAGCACTTTACACATAGCATACACCAGGATGTAAAGAGACCATTAGCCATGGTTAACTAAATTAAAAGTGACTTTCTAGAATGGGTAGATCAATTCCCAACTAGAAAAGGTTTGCTTAAGTTAACACTAAGGAAGTAAAAAATACCCCTTATCAAATATATTATAACCCCGATGGGGAAAAATTAAAATGGGGATTTAGAATTAAAGAATTAATAAAACTACAACATAAAAACATTTGGGGGAACACACAAACATATAAACTTTTTACAAATTTTTTTTGATGGGGGGGGGCATCTGTCTGGTGCCCCCAAAAAGAAAAAAATACACCTCAAATAAAAGCATTGCCTCATTTTTCACAGTGATTAGAACATATTTATTGTGTCGCAAAACTTTCCTGTTTGCAAAAGAAGAAAAAAAAAAACAGAAAAAACGTGCGTACGGAGGACTCGTGCATGGGCGATTTTCTGAGTCCCGGACCAAAAGTTTGCGTCCAAATACGCGTAATTAAGCATTTCCGAGATCTCTATTCTGGCATACTAACCATAGAGCCACTGTTCCTCCAAGATGGCTAGGAGTATGTATGAATGTGTGTGTATGTGTGTGTGGGGGGGATTTTATGGCACCTTAGCAGACATAGCACTATACACATAGCATAAACCAGGATGTAAAGAGACCATTAGCCATGGTTAACTAAATTAAAAGTGACTTTCTAGAATGGGTTGATCAATTCCCAACTAGAAAAGGTTTGCTTAAATTAACACTAAGGAAGTAAAAAATACCCCTTATCAAATATATTATAACCCCGATGGGGAAAAATTAAAATGGGGATTTAGAATTAAAGAATTAATAAAACTACAACATAAAAACATTGGGGGGAACACACAAACATATAAACTTTTTTAAAAAATTTTTTTGATGGGGGGGGGGGGCATCTGTCTGGTGCCCCCCAAAAAGAAAAAAATACACCTCAAATAAAAGCATTGCCTCATTTTTCACAGTGATTAGAACATATTTATTGTGTCGCAAAACTTTCCTGTTTGCAAAAGAAGAAAAAAAAAACAGAAGAAACGTGCGTACGGAGGACTCGTGCATGGGCGATTTTCTGAGTCCCGGACCAAAAGTTTGCGTCCAAATACGCGTAATTAAGCATTTCCGAGATCTCTATTCTGGCATACTAACCATAGAGCCACTGTTCCTCCAAGATGGCTAGGAGTATGTATGAATGTGTGTGTGTGTGTGTGGGGGGGATTTTATGGCACCTTAGCAGACATAGCACTATACACATAGCATAAACCAGGATGTAAAGAGACCATTAGCCATGGTTAACTAAATTAAAAGTGACTTTCTAGAATGGGTTGATCAATTCCCAACTAGAAAAGGTTTGCTTAAATTAACACTAAGGAAGTAAAAAATACCCCTTATCAAATATATTATAACCCCGATGGGGAAAAATTAAAATGGGGATTTAGAATTAAAGAATTAATAAAACTACAACATAAAAACATTGGGGGGAACACACAAACATATAAACGTTTTATATTTTTTTTTTTTGATTGGGGTGGGGGGCATCTGTCTGGTGCCCCCCAAAAGAAAAAAATACACCTCAAATAAAAGCATTGCCTCATTTTTCACAGTGATTAGAACATATTTATTGTGTCGCAAAACTTTCCTGTTTGCAAAAGAAGAAAAAAAAAAACAGAAATAACGTGCGTACGGAGGACTCGTGCATGGGCGATTTTCTGAGTCCCGGACCAAAAGTTTGCGTCCAAATACGCGTAATTAAGCGTTTCCGAGATCTCTGTCATACATAAAAGTTCTCAAAAAAGATACGATAGATAGGATTATATAGATTAAATGGATTATACGTCTCACTGCACTTCCCACTCTTTCCTTTTTCTCATCAAACGTCTCAGGGAACGTCACATCAGATCGTCCCAGAAAGCTATTTAATCCCTTTGTATATTCGTCACCCAACCAGCTTTGGCGGATTGCCTGGACCACACGTTTTTACGAATGAATTTCTTTCAAGTTCCACTCAAGAGTCTTCACTGGTTATTTTTTCCTCTGTGTCCTCTTGCAGGAAATGTTTAGGCTGATTAGCTTTTCAAAAAGGACAATATTAAACCCTATGAAATTTTGCGTGAAAATACCCCACTTTTTTAACGTGACCAATCAGAATCAAAGGTCTTTGTCGCCCTTACTTTCAGAGTCGCTAAAGTCGGGTCAGATTGATCTGGTAGTTTTAGTAAAGAATTTCTGCGATTTCTCAGTTTCAACACATTTTCCATGAAAATGAAGTTTACCATATCCTCAACAGTCCGTTCTGGCTGCTGGATAAACAAAGGTTTAATTAGAAACAACAGTCGTACTCTGAAGAACCTTACCGTGCACGGCAGTATTACGATATGATACGCGCTTGTCTCCATAAATCTAATTAATGGTTCTCTGGTCTCAACAAATGTACTCTTGATAGATCGCCGGAAATTTGCCCCCTCACATAAGCCCCTCCATGAAGAGTAAAATCGGTATTTTGCTATCCAAATTTTTGGAGATTTAATCTGGTTCAGTTACACGTCCTCAGGTGACCCCTTCCCCTCAGACGTCCCTAATATACTTAAGGAGTCAGCCCCTACATTCTCGCTGCCTTTAATATAGCGTACCTGGACTTGGTATTTCTGCAGAAGTAATGACCATCTCAGTAATCGTCCTTTTGTCAACTTAGCTTGAGCTAAATAGGCGAGTGGTAGGTGGTCTGTTTCCAAAATAATTTTTCGGTCATACAGGTAACGTTGGAATTTAGATATCCTAAAGATAATAGCCAAGCATTCTTTCTCAGAGACCGAATAAGTGCGTTCTGCTATGCAACCGGGAATAAGCTTACGTCATGCTCTTGCAATAACACTACCCCTAAACCTCTATAACAATTGTAAGAAAAAATCTTGTGTCACATCAGCAAATTTCACTATTGCGTCTGACGTCAGTCTGTCATTTAACGTCTGAAATGCCCGTGCACATGTTTCTGTCCATACTACTTTCGTCGGAGCTTTTTCCGAGTCGAGTCAGTCAATGCGCTCGCAATAGCACTGAAGTTAGAAACATATCGTCGATAATACCTTGCAAATCCCAAGAAAGATCAAACTTCCGTCTTAGTGATCGGTCTTACTGCGTCCCTAAGTTAGTCGACCTTTGAACTATCTGGGGTCAACGTGTCTTCGCTAAGGGTATAGCCTAGGTAGGTTAGTTTCCTAAACCCTATATGGCACTTAGATGGTCGTGCGGTCAGTCCAGTTTGTCGAAGTCGCTCTAAAACGTTTTTCAGCAAAATGATATGTTCGTTTGAACTCCAGTCCCACTTAATGATTCAAGTAATTTATACATCATACGGGTGAAGACGCTCGGCACATTCTGGACCTCGACTGGCATGACTACCCACTTGTAAGTCCCATCTGGATTTGCGAAGGCAAGTCTTGCTCTGTCTTTACTTCGAACTGGAATTTGCCAGTATGCATTGGACAGATCTATTTTTGAAAAATATTTCGCATTGGGCGAAAATGGGCTCAGGGTCAGGTAAAAGTTATACCTGAAATTCCGTGACCCTGTTCAACTTCCTGTAATCGACGCAGAAGATAATTTTATTTATTTATTGAACAAAAGACAATTTTCAAGGATAACGGTTTTGAAAAGAATCCCAACTATATATATATATATATATATATATATATATATATATATATATATATATATATATATATATATATATATATATATATATAACATAACTCTTTAAAGAGCTTAATTCAGGACATTTAAAAATTACGTGAAATAAATCTTATATCACTTAAAATAAACACGTCTTTTATTGTGTCCACTTTTTGTACTATCTATCAATACTCCAGGTGTGTTATGTAATGGTTGTCACGTGGAAATTTGTTTGACCAGGGGTCATTCCAAGTGTTCGGATTCACAGGTTTAATTCTGGCTGGCATTTCCTGGTTTTCCATAACTTTTCCCTTGTATTCCAACACATTCGTCGGCTGGCGTTTGCGGAAAAGATCTTCTATGTCTTTACCTTTTGAAAATTAAGAAGAAAATTTGAAAGAAAACTATTGTAAATTCCTACGCGATATATTAATTGCCCAAATCTTCTTGTCATAAACACGGGCCATAATCCCCAATTCCTTGCATGTATTTTGCGTAACCCTCCTACAAATGCGTGTACAAGTTTTGGAGAAAAAATATTAAAAGGTACACATCATTTGTATATTTGACAATTGACCACTTCCCTAAAGATTCCCTGATAGGGACCCAAACAATTATACTCCTTTGCCTATTTACCAAAGTTCTTTTCAGAGGTAAAAGGTGTGTGTGTGTGTGTGTGTGTGTGTGTGTGTGTGTGTGTGTGTAATTGTGTAGAGTGATGTGGTTTTGGAACGAGGAAAGATGCATAGAAGGTATATATCTGAACATATACTTTCTAATTCAATGGAAAATCAACAATACGTGTTTAAATGAAAATAAACAGAGAGTCATAATTAACGTGTTTGAAACAAGATCTTAAATTATTCCTTTCACACAAGACAATAAACCACTGAGAAAGCCTTAATAATAATAATAATAATAATAATAATAATAATAATAATAATAATAATAATAATAATAATAATTATTATTATTAATATTATTATTATTATTATTATTATTATTATTAATATTATTATCTACCGTATCCAAAGTTTGATAAGCTTAACAGTAAAAATAAATTAAACAAATATATATAATTTTCAAAATAGAAAGTAACGATGAAGATAATGGTGTCCAAGCAAAACTGAAAATAGCAGTCCGTGTGCTTCTTTCTATACCTGTAACATCAGTCTGTATCTTTTTATTTTTGTCCGTCGTTGATGGTATTCCACGTGACAACTGACTTTGACCACTCGGAATCCTAAACAAAATTAACATAAAAACTAATGCTTATTAAAACGGTCAAGGTATGAGTGAACTGTTAGTGTTAAATAAAGGTGATTTATATTTTTACGTTTGCGTTTCTTTATATTTGAAACCAACTAAGTTAGACAGTAAACTAACAAAGAAATCACGAGTAATGAATTATCCACACTTATACATGAAGGAATTTTGAAGGATTCACACACACACACATATATATATATATATATATATATATATATATATATATATATATATATATATATATATATATATATATATATATATATATATATATATATATATATATATATATATATATATATATATATATATATATATATATATATACATATATATATATATATATATATATATATATATATATATATATATATATAGAGAGAGAGAGAGAGAGAGAGAGAGAGAGAGAGAGAGAGTGAGAGAGAGAGAGTGAGAGAGAGAGAGGGGGGGAGGGCGACATACAGAAAGACGGGTATACTTACAATTTGTTCAGAGAGAGAGAGAGAGAGAGAGAGAGAGAGAGGGGGGGAGGGAGACAGACAGACAGACTGATATAGTTACACTTTGATCCAGCAGCATTTTCTGGCAAGAATATAAAACAGCAATGGGATCACCACTAGAATCACAAGGATCGCAATTAATAGTCCTAGGATTGCTCTTCCTTCTGGAGAATCAAACAGTCCGGCTGGTGTGGATGTGGTAAAGAAGGGGGTCGTTGGAACATAAGTAGTTGTCGTTATATTGGCGTTAGTTGTAGCTGATACAGTTGTCTGCTGCAGTATTATTGTAGATGAAAACAAATATGGAAATTAATACCTTGAAGTCATAAACGGCACTACGAACAGGCCTAGTTTGAAGATAGTGCGAAATAGAAATGTCACAGACCTTACATGTATTCTCTTTCTTTATTGCTTTCAGTTTACAAACATTCCAGGAAAACAAGTGTATAGACATCTCATATCTCATCTTTTAATGATTTAAAACAAAAGAAGTATGTTACAGTAATCTAACATTAATTACTGGTTTGTATCAGATAGAGACTAACATTTCAACGTAGACAATATTAGGTATCCCATCTGTAATTACATATTTCCATTTATCATGCTATCCCAATGTTTATATATCAGACTTAACACGGATTATCTGAAAACAGTTTTTAACTACCAAAAGAAATTATACCCGATTTTAAATATTAGTAGAAGGCTAATTACATTTTATATTATATTGATCAGAGAGTATTGTACATGTTTTAAAATTGCATATTTATGGTGTTTATTTTTTTGTGATCAGTCTCTACAAATAATATATAGTAAATATATAATTTTAGTTCCACTGATACGGGGTTACTCAATTTTTATTTGAGATAATGCATCAGCGAAATAAACAATTTTCATTATATAACAATCAAAATGCCTTATAGGGAATATACTTGCTCCCGCCCACACCAACAAAAATATAAATTACCGAATATAATAATTATCAACCATTTTTATATACAATCCTATAATTAAACGAATTGGATAGGCAGCAACCAGACGGTGAATCCTGAATGTCTCTTTAAGACTTGTTTTCAAATTAACAGTACCATCGTCGAGATTAAAAATAAAAGAAGATCGATGTATGTATGTTATACCTAATGAGGTGTTTGTCCTGCATATTATATGTTCAAATTTATCAAGTAAATTACACTAGATCGTATTTAGTTATTCTCATGACACTTTTTAATTTTATTTTGGATTGCCTACTGAAATAAGTATTGTATTCATGAATGGACAATGTGGACATCTGGGTATATTTATATTACAAATAGAACTACGATTTTTAAACATTCACCAATCAAAGCTTATTTGGCAAAGAAATATGCTGAAAAGGTGATATCTGAAGTTAGAACCGGTTAACAATCCCTACTTTCCAGTCATATTTATCAGAAGTAATTGACATACTTACGTTTATCCTATCATTATTTATAATTATGTACTTATAGTATTGTTAGATACTAGCTAAATACCTTTGCAACAAGACACACGAAAAGTTGAACGTTCATGTTCAGTTTTATTGAAGACACTCTTGTCCAATGATGCCACAATTTGTTCTGATTACAAGCAATCAAATGTTTTTTTATTTTATTTAACATATTAATCTGTGCAGGGAGCATGTTTTGTGTGATTACATGCGTGATATATGAGAATATTTCCGCCCATCAATGAATGAAGTAACAAATACACTTTTGGATTTCTACGAATACGTATGTTATGTAAAAAGGTTTTCTGTTATGTATGTTGTTATTAGCTTTACATAACCTTCTTCTCATTTCTTGCTATGAGAAGGAATTACTCGTAAGTTGGGGAACGTCTATATCCATGGTAAGAGAGAGAGAGAGAAGAAGAAAGAGAGAAGGCTCTCTTAAACAAGTGTGGTGCCACGATGAGAAGACAGCTACACTACATATCTGAAATGAAAAGTAAAACATCCATTCTCTGCTGACATGGAGAACTTTATTTAAATAATCAATACACATATATATTACTACATTCTAGAAACACTTCTAAAAGCTTTATAATAAAAGTTCATGAAATACCATAAAACTTACATAAATTTAATTAAATATGAACATAAAACATTCTATTGCAATATATATATTGTAAATAAAAGAATTCAGTAACGATGTTGCAAACATATCAATTTTACCATTAAAATCTCAAACATTAAAGATACCTATTTCTAAAGGTCGTTATGACATATACAGTGTCCTTACCTGAAATGAAAAGTAAAACATCCATTCTCTGCTGACATGGAGAACTAATCTGACCTGATCGCGCATCTGTATTTATACCCTCCATGCATCAGTCAGAAAAGATGTCTACTTACTTTCAGGTATAAACCAGTTTTGACCGACAGGAACCAATTATCTTACGTCATAACACTTAGTCTATAGTTTATTTATATTCGTTTCATATCGTCACACCAAATATGGTTAGCTGTTAGTTGGAAGCCATCTTGTTTCTGTATCGTCTAGAGAAATCTTACTTCACCTTCATTAACTGAATTGAACTCATGCCAACACTAGGTCAGAAACATATTCTTACTAATGTAGCTTAGAACTATAGCTGAGCAGGCAAAATTCATGTATAATGTTTTTCGTATACAATCTCACACAACATTGTATATTGGCAATGTTCTTAGCTACTTTTAATTGAGTTATAGTGTGGTTATATACATTGCCCTTTTTTACTTGCTCAACAACCATTTCTATTATATATAGTTGTGTTACAAAAACAAATGAAATTACCTTTAATATCTTTTATAATATAAACAAATAAAACATTACTTTAATTCAATTCAAAAGAAAATATCAATCTTATTAATTTTTCTACAAATTCAATCCTAACAATACCCTCTAGTCTATTTGAGCCGAGTCCTCGAGGCTCGAAAAGAAAAATCAATTTTATTCATCAAAACAAGATAAAAGATGAAAGGTCAAAAATACAATGGTAAAAAAAAACATTGCGAGACATTTTCGCAAAGTTTAAAGATACAATGTAAAACACTGCAAAATACATTGCAAAATACCAAGTCAAATACAATAAAAAAAATTACAATAAGAAGTACATTGCAAATACTCAATCAATTTCAAAAAGTACAATGAGTACAAGTAATGTTTTATGCAAAATATTTGATAAAATTCCCAAAACACAATGGGAAGTGTATTGCACAAATCTCAGTCAAATTCTCAAAAAATACAATAAAGAGTACAATGCAAAATTCGTGAAAAGGATTCCCCAAAAAATACAATGGGAATAAAACTTCACAGCATTGAATACTTTGATAAGATATATATATTAATTAAACACATAATTCTACAAAACCTACCTCTAAACTAGGCTTATCAGACGATTGTAAAACAAAATAATAGCATACAGTTCTTGTTATCTTTATTTTTCTTTTTCTATTTTAGTGTAATCTTCCTTTGTGTCCTTTTTCTGTATTTCTTTTTCTCTTTTATATGTTATTCGTATAACATTAGCAGAACATATTTATGGGTGAATACTTATTCTATCGAGAGTTTGGAACTGACAATTTAATGTTGCACTAGCCTTAATAACCATGACGTATGTTCACTTGCAATCAAACTTTGACCTGTGCGTGTGTGAAATATGTAACGCCTTTGAAGTTACCTAAGAACAGTAAGTGAAAATTATTTAATCGTTTGGTACCTATGGTCTAGTGCAGCTTTGAAATGTACGTGTTTTATCAACGTTATCTGTGACGATGTAAAGAGAATGTACTGCCATTATCTTTTCAAATGAATTTTTCTCAGAAGCTGGCCGTATATAGACCAATAGCTGCTCATGTCGTGAGAGCTATGCATTACGTGATCTCTGTGTCGAGTAATCGCGCGGACATTTTGACTATTTTATCATTTATGGCGAATGCGCCAAGACACAGTACCATAAGGTACATGCTTTCATACAAATGGTATGAAATCGTGAGAGATAAACCTCTAAACATTGTCAAACCCATGCATTAATGAGATTGCTGTATTATACCGAGTATTCGTTTTAAGACGTATTATAACTGTGAAATAATATCATTATGTAGCTTCATTTGACATCCTTGTAACAATATTCGATACGTTCAATTCAACAAGTCCGTGTAAGCCTGATTTAAACTGTGAATCCACTTATAAGCTGAACTATACAAAAGTGGGGGATGCTGGAGATAACCCATGTTTCAAATTGTTTTGTTTTTATGTTGTTGTTTGTTCTGATACTATGTACTCTGCATTCAGAGTTAAAAAGAAACATATACCTACGAACCAATCCAAATTTCATCCATACCTTAAGAGAAAGAAAGAGAACTGAGAGATTTGGCGCCAGAAAGAAGAAAGGAGAAATAGAAGGTATGAGAAGAAAGAATGGAATAGACGATAGGACTATAATTTTCTCTTCCAAATACGAAGGAATTTGTTCTCTTTTTTCTTCTTCAGAATTTCGTATTGAATTCAATTACGAAATATTCGACTTCGTCGTTTGCGACGTGTGTTTGATTGTGTGTGTTTGCTGTGAAATGCTTGCTTTAATGCTTGAGAAACATTCTCAGTTGGCTGCCATGATGGCGTGGATCCATCTGACCACTTAACCAAATAATGCTTTTTTCCAGAAATCCATTTGGATTTCAACAGTTTATCAACTAAGTACCATTCGGTACCATTGTTGGTTGGTGTGTGCTCATTGCTTGCTTGATCATGTGATGTTTGTGTCGACTGTGGAGGTGTACTGACTGTGTCCGGTGTCAGAGGTCTATAATCCCTAGGATCTTTATAGTGCTTAAGCCTGTTTGCGTGTACAAGTGATTTCATTTCTTTATTGTCTGAACAACGACGTAATCTGTAGGTGCTATTCGGACCTACTTGAGTGATGTAATATGGACCTTCCCAACGAGGATAAAGCTTTTTTAATAACCCTACAGGTATATGTGAGATTTGTAAATGTACATAATCTCCAACGCGAAAGGATGGTTCTTTTGTTTTCTGGTCAAACCTCTGTTTGCTTGTGCTTTGTGCTTCACGTGTATTTGCTTTAGCTATTTCTTGAACTATTTTCAATCTTTGAATCATCTGATCTATGTACTGTTGTGTTTGTGTTTGTACAGTTTCTTTAGGCGTAAGAGATACATCTAAGGGTAAAGTCATTTCTTTCCCAAAGACTATGTAATAAGGTGAGTATCCAGTAGAATTAACTGCTGGACTCATCCGGAATGCCATCATTACGCTGGGTAATATGGACGGCCAATCATCTTGGTGTTTACTACAGTAAGCCCTTAGTGCCTGACTGATGGTACTATTTTTTTTCTCACATGCAGAGTTAGTTTGAGGGTGGTATGAACTAGTATGGTGACGTGTTACTTGAAATAGTTCACAAAGTGCGAGTACAATTTGAGACATGAAGTTTCGTCCACGATCACTGACAAGTGTTCGCGGTGCACCATAACGTGTAAATATCTCATTGTACAAAACACTGGCGATTTCTGTTGCTGTTTGAGAACGTAAGGGAAAGGCTTCACACCAATGTGACAAACTATCTGTCACCAATAAGATGTATTGATAACCTTCCTTACTTTTTGGCATGCACAAAATGTCCATGTGCCACCTAGAGAATACGTCTTCTGGGGGCAATGGGTGCAATGGAGCCTTTCGTGCGTTTGTGTCCCGTTTAATGAGCTGACATTTAGAGCATGATGTAATGTAGTCATACACATTTTGATACATTTTAGGCCAATAATATTTCTGTTTGATAGCTTGATATGTTCTTTGAACACCAAAATGACAACCTCCTGCTTTTGAATCGTGATAAGATAAAAGAACATCGAGTCTCAAATTGGTGGGTAAAGCAACTTGTTTTATGAGTTGATCTGGAGAAGTTTTGTGTTTTGTACGAGGCTGGAAAAAATGATGTAAGACACCATTGATTAGTTCATATTGATTTGCTTCATATGGAATAGCTGTTGCGCGACGAGTGTTTTCTGGTAATATTCCTTGTTCTAAGTAAACATACATGTCCTTAAAATCAGGGCACTCGCGCTGATATTGGGCGATATCCGGTAGTTCTTCAGAACTACTGCTAGGTATGTTATCATTAGTATGTACTGGAAATAGGTTAGTAGCATCTTCAGTATCGTAAAAGATAGTAATTTCTGTAATTTCTTCTTGAATGGAGAGTACTGGTGTTTCTAACTGAGCCTGAGTGTTAGTGTATGCTGGAGATTTCTCTAATTGGCTGTCAGTCTTAGCTTTTTGGTCGTAGTTTCTACGTGAGAGTGCGTCTGCATTTGTGTTTTTATGGCCTGGAGTGTATACGATATCAAAATCGTATTCTTGTAAGCGAAGTGACCAACGAATCAGTCTATTCGAAGTGTGTTTAACTGTCTTTAGCCAAACTAATGCCTTGTGATCTGTAATGACAGTAAATTTCTGATGTGATAGGTAAACATGATATGTTCGGATACCTTCTAATACCGCTAAACACTCCTGTTCAGATACTGACCATTGTCTTTCAGCATTTGTTAATGCTCGTCCACCATAAGCAATGACATGCTCTTTGTCGTCTGTCCCTATCTGAGACAAAATATAACCTAGAGCTGTACCACTGGCATCACATGTGAGTCTAAATGGTTTATTAAAATCAGGATAAGCCAAGATAGGAGCTGTGGTCAAGGCTGTCTTAAGAGTTTCAAATGCTTTTTGACACTTGTCTGTCCAAAGAAATGAACTGTCTTTTGTCAATAGTTTATTTAAAGGTGTTGCTATTGTAGAATATCCTTGGACAAATTTTCTGTAATAATTGCACAACCCTAGAAAACTCCTAACATCTTTCTGTGTTTTTGGAACAGGAAATTGTGTAACTGTGTCTATTTTGGACTCATCTACTTTGATTCTTTTTGTTGAGAATTTATGACCAAGATAAATAACTTCAGATGCTGCGAATACACATTTTGATGGTTTGAGTGTCAAGTTTGCTTGACGTAATCGATCAAAAATAAGTTCAAGATGTGCTAAATGTTCTGCAAATGAATTGGAAAAAATAATAATGTCATCTATGTATGCAAGACATGTTGACCATGGTATACCTCTGAGTACATGACCTAAAAGAATGCAATATGTGGCGGGCGCATTCCTGAGTCCATACGGCATTACATTCCATTGGTAAAGACCACGTGATGTTATGAAGGATCTCTTATGTTTTGTCTCTGGGTCCATTTTAATTTGCCAAAATGCTGAATTTAAATCTAATGTACTGAAAAGACATGGTTTAGTTTGTCCAACTGCATCAATTACATCTTCTAATCTTGGAAGAGGGAATGTCATTGGTTGTGTCACTTGATTAAGTTTCCGATAGTCAATGGCAAAACGATATTCCCCATTTTTCTTTTTGACTAAAACAACTGGAGATGCATAGCTAGAAGAACTGGGTTCAATTAGTTGGTGTTCTAATAATTCATCAACCTGTCTATCAATTTCTTTATTGATGTGCGGAGACGCACGATAAGGTTGACAACGAATTGGCATGGAATCACCTGTCTCTATTCGATGAGTAAATACTGTAGTACTTCCTAATTCATCTAAGTTCAAGGCAAACACATCCCTATGTTTATTCAAAAATAATTGAAGTTCTTGTTTTTGATTTTCTGACAAATCTGAAGAGTGTAAATCAAAATTAATTGGTTCTTGTGATTTACTAGTTTGTGTGTCCACAATGTCAGGTGTATCAGATGTGATATTCTTGTCATAAGTGTCCTCACTAACAGTAAATATGGTCTGTGGGTGTAGTACGGTATTTGCCTGTATGTCTATAGCTTGTGAAGTAGGATTCAAGATCTGAACAAAGTTATTTTTCGAAACCGTTACAATTGTTCTAGCTGTCAAAAATGTGGAGTTTGACATATTATGAGATGGTTCTAGTAAAACAGGTGTCCCTTTTTTGATTTTACTGATATGAATAGGAATGGAACAACTTGAGTTTGGTGGAACCGTTGTACGTTTGTTTACACGTGCTAATCCTGACTCAGTGCGTATCAGATTGATAATTACCGTATCGTCTAGCAAAGAGAGCGTTTGTGTATCTAGATTCACTACTGCCTTGTATTTACTCAAGAAATCAAGTCCAAGAATGACCGAATGACGAAGGGCCGGAATAACGTACAATGTATGAGAAAAACTTACACCTCCAATATTCAAATTAAGTGGGATCATTCCAAAAATTTCGTGACTTTCGCCCCCTGCTGCGATAATATTATTGAGATTTGAAGGTTGAATTTGACGTGAATTGAATCCTGCGCGAGAAAGAAATTTTAAGTTGATGGCCGAAATAGACGCGCCTTGTTTTTAACATAAAGAGGAACAAGATTTTTGGGAATAGGTGTGACTAATGTGATTTGTGGTTCTCGAGTTTGTTTGTGGCAAGGTTGTGACCTTTGATTTGGCGCGAATTTATATTGTTGTTGTGGGGTAAAGCATACTCGTGCAAAATGACCTGTTTTGTGACACAAGTGACACTTTTTATCGAGTGCAGGACATAACCTTCCGTGTGATTGAAAACAAATACCACATCTGAGACAGAATGGCTTACGACTATGTAGTTGTGGCTTGTAACGCGCATCACGCGGAGGTAACTGATATGTATTGTTATTGCGAGATTTATGTACTGAACTAAGGGAATAGTTTGGAAATTTGGCTGTCTGATAAAACGAAGTATAATGATGGGAATTAGAGCCATGCAGCCGAAATTGTTTGTTTTTGGCACGTACGAAGGGTTGAGATAATACATGTACATTGTTTTCTGTGTTCTGTTCTGAGCTGACTGCTTTAATTTCATCTTTAAGTTGTTTAAGTTCCTCTAAAATTGTGTTAAGTGTTGACCAATCATCATTCTCAGTTGTAACAAGAGATTTCTCTGCTAAATTTGCGGCTTGTCGTAAATCATCCATATTTGTTGGATTTTTATTCATTACGAATTTGTTTAATAGCTGGTTTTAAACCTTGTAATGCAACTGTTAACAATATTTGATCTGAGATAGTTTGGTTATTTGCAATTTGTAAGAGACGATTTAAATAGTCCAAAACTGTTTCAGACGATTCTTGACGAGTTTGTAAAATTGATAAATCTAAAATGATATTGTCAGTGTGAAACCTAGATGTAAAGGCAGTTACTAGACTTGACCAGTTATTCCTAACGTTATCAGGTAGCGATTCATACCATACTTTAGCATGTTGTTGGAGGTGAAAAGGAAAAGCATTCAGAATTTTAGCTTCTGATAAATCATAAAAATTAGCCCATTGTAAAAAATGATTTAGCCATTTAACAGGATTTTGTGATTGATCACCTTTAAAAATATCTAATGTGATAAGAGACATACCTGTACTTGAGAATCTGGTGTTTCCAGAGAAAAATTGCACTCCTAGGAATAATGTCAATAGTAGTAAGTCACATTAACTGAATTAAACGGCTTAACTCACAATGTTCTGGACGCTGATAGTAAATGTATACACAGTTAATTTGCCGTGTAAAAGTACTTTTGAGGAATCTTTGAGCTGGCGAAGGTCACTGAAGTGCAGTTGCTGACGTGGTTTTGTGGCTGAGTTGGGAGTCTTCTGCGTAAGAACTGGATTTGGTTTTCAATCGTTGTCTACGTAGGGTCAAGGAACCATAGTCGAATGGAGTGTGCGTCACTGAAACTGGATAGCGCGTATATACTGGTATATACATTACTAGGAATCTGTGAAGCCATTCCAGCAAGTACAATGTAGTATGTAGGTAGAATCACGAATCAGTCACGTGAATAGCTGTGTGTATGATACAGGCAGAAAAAAAAATGCAAACATTGGCGGTATGAAGTCTGACGATCGTAAATATGTTGGTGCCAATCTCTCCCATGAATCGTAATTATAAACACTCCTTCAAAGAAATAATCACTCCACTGGCTTGCGAGAGGGTCTAGAGATCTATAATGTTCTCCATCCACTTGTTATGTAAAAAGTTTTCTGTTATGTATGTTGTTATTAGCTTTACATAACCTTCTTCTCATTTCTTGCTATGAGAAGGAATTACTCGTAAGTTGGGGAACGTCTATATCCATGGTAAAAGAGAGAGAAAGAAGAAAGAGAGAAGGCTCTCTTAAACAAGTGTGGTGCCACGATGAGAAGACAGCTACACTACATATCTGAAATGAAAAGTAAAACATCCATTCTCTGCTGACATGGAGAACTTTATTTAAATAATCAACACACATATATATTACTACATTCTAGAAACACTTCTAAAAGCTTTATAATAAAAGTTCATGAAATACCATAAAACTTACATAAATATAATTAAATATGAACATAAAACATTCTATTGCAATATATATATTGTAAATAAAAGAATTCAGTAACGATGTTGCAAACATATCAATTTTACCATTAAAATCTCAAACATTAAAGATACCTATTTCTAAAGGTCGTTATGACATATACAGTGTCCTTACCTGAAATGAAAAGTAAAACATCCATTCTCTGCTGACATGGAGAACTAATCTGACCTGATCGCGCATCTGTATTTATACCCTCCATGCATCAGTCAGAAAAGATGTCTACTTACTTTCAGGTATAAACCAGTTTTGACCGACAGGAACCAATTATCTTACGTCATAACACTTAGTCTATAGTTTATTTATATTCGTTTCATATCGTCACACCAAATATGGTTAGCTGTTAGTTGGAAGCCATCTTGTTTCTGTATCGTCTAGAGAAATCTTACTTCACCTTCATTAACTGAATTGAACTCATGCCAACACTAGGTCAGAAACATATTCTTACTAATGTAGTTTAGAACTATAGCTGAGCAGGCAAAATTCATGTATAATGTTTTTCGTATACAATCTCACACAACATTGTATATTGGCAATGTTCTTAGCTACTTTTAATTGAGTTATAGTGTGGTTATATACATTGCCCTTTTTTACTTGCTCAACAACCATTTCTATTCTATATAGTTGTGTTACAAAAACAAATGAAATTACCTTTAATATCTTTTATAATATAAACAAATAAAACATTACTTTAATTCAATTCAAAAGAAAATATCAATCTTATTAATTTTTCTACAAATTCAATCCTAACACGTAGGTGAGAGGGTCCACATATATAAGCCATGTTAGTATTGGTTTGCCCAGCAGTTCTGGTACTTTCTTAGTCTTTTCTCTTGATCATATATGCGGTTAAGTTCTCGCTTATTATTTATTATTATTATATGTCTGCCTTCAGGTGGTGGCTGCGCACATTGAATGTTTTCAAATGTAGAGATATGACGACGTGATAACGTCTCACCAATTCCCATCCCAGTTATTATACCCCCTCAGAACTCATTATAGATTTCTCCCAATATCGAGAAGGTATTGATTATTTACATTCAAAGCTGCCTGGTGTCTAGAGTTGGAGGAGCACCTCTGCCATGTCCAACATGTACACATCTTGTTGTGGAAGCATTGCATGCACTCGAGGAGCAAAGTCACCTACCCTATAAATACTAGTTAAGTTATCGTTTGGAAGCTACGTTTAAAACGTATACTAGATTCCTATTGAAAATTGCGGACTTATGTGCCCAGCGATTCGAAGAGGCACTTATATTGTTCTAACCAGGTGGTTTGCGAGAAAAGCCAGTTTGACTGAGCTGAGTAACTTGGTTGTTGTAAATATCGACCCGAGAGAGCTTGTTATTTTTCAAGATCACACTGGACAACATTAAACACCCAGAGCTAACATAAACGAAATTGTTGTAAAACTCCGAGATGCCATAGTATTAGAAAAAAAAAAGAAACACAGGCCCACATCAAAAAGAAAACGAGAAGAAACCGGACTGTTGCATGTTGTTAAAGACTATATCAATACTGCCAAAACTGAGATAAATCAATGTGGAAGGAAATGTGACCGAGGTGCCTTCACTGCTACTCCTGGTTATATCATATAGCCTAATTACACAAATATTGACCAGTCATGTAAAATAATTACATATACTGACATCTGGAATGTAAAAAAATCATTGACTTGCTTTCATGTTTTTTTTAATATATAAAATATGAATAGACAGAAACCTCACATCTTAAAGAGTCCCATGTCCAGGTCGAGGTTTCTTATTTTAAACGACACTAAAGAATTATGATGTTGATAAATGATCAGAGACATATAGGTTTGTTGAGACCAATATTATTTACGGACAATGAGGGCATTATTTATAAAGTCTTTACAGATGCAGTATCAACTTCATTAGTCGCCGAGAATGAAATTAATTTCGAGAACGCAACGTCCATCCGACAGCGTACATAACCATCCATGGCGTATAATATCTACAATGTATCACTGCATATAAGTAATGAATACTGAAGAACACTCGATGACGATGTTGCCGAATTAATACACGAGGCGTTTCATCAAATTACATTGAATACCAACATCAGCGGCAAATTTCCACTACTTTTCAACCAAAATATGCGTGAGAACGGCGATGAATGACCCTCATATACTCTCAGATATCATCATCAGCAGCAGCATTATTATCATCATCATCATCATCATCATCATCATCATCATCATCATCATCATCATCTTGACCTAGTGTGGTCGTGGAGACACTGTGCTGCTGTAGATCTGAACAGTTTCCTCCACTTGTCTCAATCGTGTGCCGATGTCCGTGTCTCCGCAAACCTCTTCCTGTCCATTATGTGATGTTGTGGGTCCACTTTGTAATCTCCCTACCTCTCATTATACCACCCTGAACGCTGTATTGCAGTACTGTTGTGGATAGACTGTTGGCTCTAGTGACATGGCCATACCATTTCAGCTTTCTCCTTTTGACACTGGTGAGGAGGTCTTCTTATTGGCTGACCTTGCGCCTGACGATGTTACGCACTTCATTTTTTTATGTGGTCCATGTAAGAGATGTTAGGAATGGTTCTGTAGCATCTCATTTCATGTGCATGAAGTAATCGTTGTAATTCGGCTGTCAGGGTCCAGGCCTCACATAATACAAAAGATGGAGATGACTAGTGCTCTCAAGAGTCTCATTTTAGTTTTCAGACAGATTGTCTTGTCTCTCGAGATCATTCTTAGCTTTGATATAACTTCTGTTGTTTGTGCTGCTCGTGACATAATTTCTGCTCTTGATCCCTCTTCGATGATTATAGAACTAAGATATTTGAACTGGCTCATGTTTTCCAGTTCCTGTTTTCTGACTTTAATCTTGATTGAGATTCGTTTGCCACTATATGTCATCAGCTTTGTCTTCTCAGCGCTTATATCCATGTCAAATGTGGACGATGTTTCATCCAGGTTCTTCACTAATGTGGCAATCTCCTCTGCAATGCCTGCCAGTCCATTAATGTCGACTGCAAAGCGGAGGTTGGTGATGTTACGCCCTCCATTGCTGATTGTCCCATAGTGGTCTTCCAGGGCTTCGCGTATGATTCCCTTTGAGTAGATGTTGAAATGCTTGGGTGACAGGATACAGCCTTGACTTACTAAGACTGTTGTCTGAACCAGTCCCACACAGAACCTTGAACAATTACTTTATTGGTAGCCTTGGCGTACAGCTGCTTCATGGCATTGGCCACGTTTTGACACATATTGTACTTTCGTCATTGTGTCCCACAATCACTCATGCTACACTCTGTCAAAAGCTTTTTTAAATATATGAACATATGATATATATATATATATATATATATATATATATATATATATATATATATATATATATATATATATATATATTGTTGATATCGCGAATTCTTTTCTCACAGAACCCCGAGATTTAATATTTGTTATGTTCTTCTTGTTCCACTCCTGATGCTAACGTGTGTGTGCGCGCCCGTGTGTGTGTGTTTGTTGTCGTGGATGCCATTAAATCTTGCGGACTCTTGCGGACTCTCAGCGGCAACAACCATTGGACATATTGTGGTGGTAAGTGAAATTATGGTACCATCATAGGCACACCAATCGAAACCTTTATCGGAGGTATATCGACAGTAACCGGTGTGGATGGTACTACCGAAATGTAAATTAATTACTGTTGCATTCGCGAATACGTATTTATGCGGAAGTTTCCCTCGTTCGCCCATAGTTGTCCCAGCACAATTGGCAGACTGTATTCGGTGACCGAAGAAGTGAATTTCATAGGTGAGGTCGAAATGATTCTGATCGAAATGGAAAACCAATGACTCCGCGCAAATATATTCAGTTGGAGCGTAAGCGCCAAACATCAAATAATTGATTTTTAGGCAGTAAAAACAAGCTAATGATTGTTAGCAAACATCAGTCTGTCTACAAACCCATGACGCGGTTGAGAATAGAAGCTTCCAGGTAGAGTGTACTACAATAACGTACTAACGTGCGTGTAAATCATCCCAGTGGGGAAAAGGTTATGCGTAATTGGAAAGCGTTTTCTGGTCTTAGTACCGGAATTGGTGTAACGGTCTCAAAACCTCATTGCCACATTATTCATGTATTGTCATAGCACAATGCATTGACTGTTCATTAAAACGCATTGTTCGGTAAAATTCTAGATAATTTTATGATTTGGTGAAGGGTACTTTTTCCAACTGATCACGACTAACCTGACAGCTAATACACTTGGATATCAGTAATTATGAGATCAGTGCTTGAGGGTATCGATGGACAAAATAAATTTAATGTGTGTAAGACTGTTTTGATACTAGTCACACTAATATGCTTGATAAGTGGAAGATTGCTTTAAACTTGTCCAGTTGCGTTGCAAGGCTTTATTGTACTCTGTCAATTGTAAGATGTTGGCAAGTACTCAATTAACACAAGAAACAGATATATTACCAGGAAATACAATGGACAGTCACGATGAGTCCATAAGTTCCTAAATAGGACGATATGTGACCGGCGGTTGTTTTCAATGTACATATAATCAGTGCTGCTGTTTTTTTTTTAAATTTATTTTTATACCGCCGATTAGCGGATTAAGTAGCAATCACATTTATATATCGTATCATATATAATGTATCAATAATTTTAAAAATTATTTGTCTACTTTCTTTAAAAAAAATTAATTCTGATCTAAATTTGTGTGCGGATAAGGTAATACAACTTTCAAATGACACTTGCTTAACCCAAGTTTTTTTTTTTTTCATTTTTAAATTTGCAACAGATTTTTCTATTGTGTCAAAGGCGGAAAATATGGGTAAATTATATTCCTTATTATACTAAATTTAATTAAAATATAATGTTTTCATAATATAAATGACCACTCTTTCTTATTAATCAAAAGTTGACTATTTTTCTCTTACATTCTGTTTTAAGTATGAAACAATTGCGGTAACCTGGTAGATATAAAATAATAATTAATAATACGCATTTACATGAGTGTAGTAACTAATGGTAATATAACTATCTGTATGATTGAAATACTGTATCAATATATATATATATATATATATATATATATATATATATATATATATATATATATAAATATATATATATATATATATATATATATATATATATATATATATATATATATATATATATATATGGTTGATGTATATACGTGTAGAGAGAGACAGATAGACAGACAGACGGACGGAGAGAGAGAGAGAGAGAGAGAGAGAGAGAGAGAGAGAGAGAGAGAGAGAGACAAGTTGTAACATTATCCGACTGTTCACAATATAGATTTCTAACAATTTTTTGCTAAAAGTATGTTAAAAATGTACTCACATTGTTCATGGTGAAAGTTTATAATTACATCCCTCAACACATATTCATTACATGACATTCATCGCTTGCATATACAACAAACGCTATTTCGCCCTGAGGAATACTGAACGTAAAGAAATTTATACATAATGCTATTTTATGGCATCGTATTTATACAGAGGAGGGTGTATTGATTTTAAAATCCATTCATTTTATCCAATTTCTCTGACAGTTTACAATAACCCATTTAAATGCAAATGCAGAAATCTCCAAGAATGTATTGATTGCAGTTCCTTTTTTTGTGACTGGATTTATTTACACGTTTCCAAATTTTAAAGCAACCGTACAATATAAGTTAAAAAAATGCTAAAGACAATAAATAGCTAAATCAATAAAATTTAAAAAATTCAACCCCCACCCCGCAAAAAATAACAACAAACAAAAAGAAACAAATCGTAAATGATTTTGGTCCTCAGTAACAATCGCCTTCGTTGATCACTTTAAATACATTACTGTTATTTCAATGATTTAAAGCTGAAAACATCTTATGTACACACAAAATTTGATTTGTGTTATATTAGGATTATTGCCCTGGTGTGCCCACCGTTATTATCACGTGGGTTTTCTTTAATGGCCTGCCCGCATTTTGTAAACTATTTTGTAATTATCAATGCCCATACAAGTCTATTTTTCAGCAACCTTTTTAGTGAAATTACTAGAAGATGAAAATGCGTGCACTGTTTCTTACTGTGACAGTGTATTCTACAATATTTATTTAAGATTTTCTTTTGGCGCGAGACTTCTGTGTTATCTGTCTGGGTATTGATAAATAAATGTTTAAATTTGTAACATGTTTGTAAGAACTTACGTTACAGTTACTTTGGTTGAACGTATGCCAGTTGTGATAAGATTCATTCGCTTACCAATATTCCAGAACTACAAAAATGAGCATTGATAAAGTAATCTCTCTCTCTCTCTCTCTCTCTCTCTCTCTCTCTCTCTCTCTCTCTCTCTCTCTCTCTCTCTATATATATATATATATATATATATATATATATATATATATATATATATATATATATATATATGTGTGTGTGTATATATATATGTGTGTATATATATATATATATATATATATATATATATATATATATATATATATATATATATATATATATATATATATATATATATATGTGTGTGTGTGTGTCTGTGTCTGTGTGTGTGTGTGTTACATTATTCATATAATACAACACTATCAAACTTTGACCAACGAAGCCCATTTAGAAATGTACCACCGGTCTGTACTAGATTTATGATCTCTTTACAACGTTTGTGCTCAATTATTATTATTTTTTTTTTTTGGAGGGTGCTCTTTCCGCTGATCTTCACAGACCATATTACTGGAAAGGCTCTCCTGTTTTTTTGTAAAATTGTGTGCTATAGTATCGTTGTTCATAGTATATGTTTTATTTCGTAATAATTAATTGAAGGTATAAAAAAAATTAATTTTTTTTTTATAATAATGATTGTAAATTTTTTTTCTCTATTTTTTTCTATTCTAACTCCTCATCGGGATATAAGGCTTCCGCCATTGATAATAAGTCTTCTTCCCTTCTTCTTCTCCTTTTCTCCTTTCTTCTCTCTATCCTCTCCTTTTCAAATATCTGTTCTACTGCTAAGATTTGTTCTTGTTTCTTCCCCATCTGGGATGTGAATTGTCTTCATTCTCTTGGTTTGTTGCTTTGGTTGTTGTACTTTCTTATTTTGATTTTCTCGGCTGTTGCTGTTGCTCGTGGTATTCTCATTTGGTTTCTTAATTGTTTGTCCAATTTCTACCCTACAAGTCGTGCTGATCGTATTATCTTTGGGTTTCAATTGTCCAATCTGTTTGTGTTGTTCGGGTTGTTGTTGTGGTGTTTCCTGGACCTTTTCTAGTTGCTTAGTTGCTCCCTTATTCTGATGTTCTTGGCTTTGGCTTTTGATCTTGTTTTTCTCTTCAGGTTTCTTTTTTTGGTTGTTCGTTGCCTTGTCTGTAATTTGCTGTAAGCTTTTGTCTGGGATGGTTATTTGGTTCTTTGAGGCTAGTATTTGTTTGACATTGATTTGCTGATCTGGTGTTTCCGAGATTACTGTAGCAATAGTATTTATATTGCATTTGTTGGGTGTGTGTCCCTTTTCTCCACAATTATTGCATTTCCTGTCATATATGCAGCCCTTATACCAAGTTGTTGTTAGGAATCCGTGTATGAAGTTTGCCCTTTTGATGGTGCGGATTTTCGTCTTTTCTATTTCTAGGATTCTTGTTTCATCATAAATATTGAAACCTTGTATTACTCCTAGTCTGGACTTTACTACTTTTATGCTGAATTTCTCCTCGAACCATGCAACGACGGTTTATATCGGTATCTCCATTGGAAAGCCTGTTATATGTAGTTCCCCTGTTTGTTTGCGGATTTTTCTCATAATGGGTTCCGGTCTTTTAATTTCCGCTCTGATTCCACATATTGTGGTTTCCCCATATGGTAGTGCGGGTGTGTTCCCTCTGTATCTTATGTTGTAGCCTCCCTTTGTATAATTCATGGAGTATATCTTGGTCAGTATTTCTTCGTCCCTGATTTTTAATTCTACCAAGATAGATGTAGTGCCCGGTAATCTTCTCCCATTCAGATCTTTAAATTAAATAAGTTGTGTTCCTTTTCTAAACTTGCTCAATTATAGGCCCGAAAATGAGATAACGAAAACAAGACTTGAGCTACTGGAGAACAAGGTGATATTCTCGACAATGTCCCCCGGTATTACAAATTAATACAGACAATATATCAGATTATGCTGGGAACGGAGCATGTGCCATTTATGAATATTTCCTGGGAACGGAGCATGTGCCATTAATGAATATTTCCTGGGAACGGAGCATGTGCCATTAATGAATATTTTCTGGGAACGGAGCATGTGCCATTAATGACTAATTCGAGTACTTTTTAGTTTATTAATAATCTTTATCTCTAAAAGTTGAGCTTCACTGATTAATCCCAACTGGTTATGTTATATTGATCACAAACATATGAATTACTATAAAAAAAATTTCAAAATTGAGTGTATCATAGCTGTACTAATTATTTTGTTGTTGTTTAAATTTTGATTGTTTTTCAATTTCCTATTACTAGAAACGCAAGTATAGCCAGTGTCGTCAAATATTTGCGCTGGACGAAATGGCACTCCTGGATAGCGTCGCTTTTGACTCACCCCACAAATACCGTAAAATATAGCAAACTCAGCAAAACTTTACCCCCCCCCAAAAAAAAAAAAAACAACAAAAAAAACATGCCGACTTGGCGTCCTAGGCAGACAATCGCATCACTTGCTCCTTACAACAGCCTTGAGTATAGGAACTGTTTTACTTTCAGTTTGGGTTCAAGAAAAGCTTATGAAATTTTATTTTCAATTTATATCTCAAGTTGTATTTATATTTGAAGATTATATTGTTATGTTCCTGTACCTGGTTCGTATATATTCTCGTGGAATAAACTGCGCAAGAAGCCAAAGCGTTTTATAAAATATGGTAAATTAAAATATCAACAATCTTGATATCTTACGATATACATAATATTTCCTATGCAGTAGAAGTGTATTATATTCCCACTGACTTTATAGTGTTGTACACAGCTGTCCAGGTGGACCTTACTTGGCATGTACCGTGTAGTCCAATGGTATGTACGTTTGACCGCGAGTCAGACGAAGCGGGCTCGATCCATAACCGTCACAACTGGAGGCATGTTTGACCCAGTAGCTGCGAATGCGTTTCGAGATTCAAAAACGAACGTGTCGGTAAGAGGCGAAAGTGTAATCGTCTATGTATATTCTGCAGCTAACTAAACAGCTTAGTTGGTCAGATCGCTTCATTCGGACGTTGCCTACCCCGCCCGATCCCTGTATAGCATAATGAACGGACTTTATTAGACATCACGAGAGGCTATGATGTTGTGCACAGAGTATTCCGATGAATGCTTGTGTGCGCAGGGTACTTCATTTGTGGGTCTTATTGGTGAAATAGGGTTCTTATTGTTTATGAGGTGATGCTAATAAATAATAAATGTTGAATTAGCCACTGAGCTGGGTTCTGTTTCATTTTTGTTGGATCGGTGAAATTTGTCAGGGATAAGTAAAATATGTACTGTTTGATCCCATGGTTTAGTGATTTTATTGTGCTAATTTTTAATACTGCATCAGCGAGTATGTGTTTTTTTCCCCTCTAGCTTAATCTCATTATATTACTACTAAGCGAGATGACATTCAGATTTTACAAGCCATGCCAAGTAATTTATGTTTCATTCCATGACAGACATGGAGGTAATGTCATATTTTAATGCCACATGGGTTCATCTAGGAAACCAAAAACTTATACCATATGAAGAAAGAGCCCAACACTCTCAAGAATGCTAGCGACACCCCCTCTCCTCACATACCAGTAAAAATTTACACTGCTAAAAAGAAGTCGCACACAAAAAGAGACGTGAATAAGTGGTACAAAACTTGTATACCTTCCGACCGACGGACCCAACCTACCTACCTACCTACCTACCTACCTACCTACCTACCTATCTACCTATCTATCTATCTATCTATCTATCTATCTATCTATCTATCTATCTATCTATCTATCTATCTATTTATCTATCATCTTGATCTTTGACAAGTTTGGTAATGAATTAGACATTAATGATGTGAGTTTTGGATCCGATTGGTACAGCTATCTGAAGATCATATTTCTGATATTATTTTGGTCAGACATGGAATATGGGCTTATGTGATCATGGTCATGAATAAATATGATAATAAACATCAATACATTTTACAAAATAATGTTTCTTTGTAACAAATATTTTTAAGTTTGGAATTAAATTAAAAATCCACCCGATACGTCCATTGTTTCAGCCTACAAGCCTAGAATTGTTGATATTGTTAATGCCTTCAACCCTCAACAACGTATACTTTTGTACGGTGCAGTATACATTATATCGCTACCAAGCCTTAACAATGTTGTTGGCATTTTTTCTCTGTTGCGCATGTGCGTAATTGTTAAATCTAAAACATCCGGTTTGTAGTGACTCCAGAGCAGGCGTGAATACAACTCTAAAAAAGAACTGTTTTGGCGTACTTATTAATCGATTTTATCTCTGTACGGGTGGGGCATGACGTGTGCTATCTCTGCTAGCCATGTGATAACCCTATTTACACTTTGGCGTATTGAGTAGATATTTATGTTTCGGATCTGTGAATTGAATCAAATGATTAATTTGCAATTTTAAACTGCCGGTCCGTGTTTGCACAAATACATTTCACTCATATATACATGTAATGTCTTCCCTCTGGTATGTAGCTATACTTTCGATGTTAAACTTACAAAGTATGCCTTATTCTTTTTAGTTTAATTGTTTAATTACCTCCGTCATTTGCGGTCGATGAACAATGCATAACGCTATTGGTTCGTTAGCATTACATATTAAGGGAGGCAACTCATGAAATCCAACAGATGTTCGGACAAAGCACTAATATATATATATATATATATATATATATATATATATATATATATATATATATATATATATATATATATATACTACAAGGAACTATAGATAAACACGAAACAGACTTCAGCATTAGTTATAGTCTTCCATCTTTGGAATTCCAAGCAGGACTCGGACTTGAATCTATTAGAACATTTCGTTACTAGGACTTTTTTTTAATTTATTTCGTGGATATATCTTGGATTATATTTTGATCTGATTCTTAAGACTGTAAGTTCCTTTTCATTCTACAATCTTTTCCCAGAGAAATATATTATTTGTTAAATTTTTACAAATCTTGTCGTTTTCACGTTTTCAATGTTACTTTTTATTAGAGCCTAAACATGTAACAACGGGAGACATCAAACGTTCGTCAGTGATATAAAGCCTCAATCGAAATTCATGTTAAGCTTGGCATGATTATCTATTAGAGCATAAACATGTAACACTTAAATCCAAAACATTGTATCAAAACAATTATTGCGGAATATTGCAAAGCAGCTGGTATGCGGCATCCTACGAAACATCTGCTTTAGTTCATTCAGGAACGAATTTAATCAACCAAAACATAAAGTGCCTCCTACATGAGTGTACACGACTTGTTTACAAAGTAATTTTTAAGACACTATTGGGCACACGTACTGTGCACGTGAGCGCAGTAAGGTGTACACTATCGTAAAATATTGCACGATTCTGACAATGTAAAGTTAACGGTGACAAAAATGATCGTATAATAAAGTCATTTATATCGTATAATGAATAATACGTGTCCGTATGTTACAATAGAGTATAACCCTCCTTTAAGGTCCATTGGCGTTCCACACCAAACTGTATCTCCAGTGGTATGAATGTAAAAGAATTAAACCGATAGGATGTAATAAAAATCTGTGACAAATTTCTTTGTAAAGACAGCCTGATTGTATCTAACTTACTGAGTTGTGGCATCTTAATTAATTCAAGTAGGGCTGCGAACTGTACAGTTTTGTTCTTTCTGGTCGGTTCTGCTTTATCTAGGGGCTTAATATGAAATAAATGATTAATGAGAAATGTGAAGTCTCAAAGTTTCAGTTAATCACGCTCAAAAGACGAATCTGTTATTAATTTACTTTTCCCACTATTGTTAATAATATGATCTCCAAGATTATACAGTTTTATTTTAAATGATTGTACTGATAACAATAAGTGTGTGTCACCGTTTAAGTTTTGTTATCTTTGTCTCGCGTATCATTCAGAGACTAACTCTAAATTATGTTTGAATGTAAGGTGTAATTTCCGCCTCATCATGTTCTTAGCTCTAAACGGGTACTTGTAATATAATATAATTTAATTAAAAATATAACTTATAATAATTTGTTACCTAAATTGTGTTTATTATAGCATTCTCCAGGATCTAATATATTTTGTTTAAATTACCTAAATACTTATTTAACTTTGAATTACTGCCGTTCTCAAAATGCATTGCTTGCTTATATATATATATATATATATATATATATATATATATATATATATATATATATATATATATATATATATATATATATATATATATTGTTATGTGTAACGCGATTTGTCCCACTGTATTTATATAAAATGTTGTCTTATCCGATCTTTTCTTATTTTATCTGATATTGAGAATCTCATACACGTGCGGATCATTATGTTAACCGTATATTGTGGCCCTATGATAAAAAGCTGGTGACTTGGGTTGAATAGAATTCCAACCATAATACTATTACTGACGCCATTTAAATTAATAACCAAGGGAAACATCGTTGTTACAAAATCGCCCAGTTAGACCACCATACATTTTATTATTACCAAGGTGTCGTGTTTTGCGCACCATAATATTTTGTTTAATATACTGTTTCTTTGTATCGTGTGACTATATATATATATATATATATATATATATATATATATATATATATATATATATATATACATATATATATATATATATATATATATATATATATATATATATATATATATATATATATCATATATAACTCTTGAAGGGGATAATGCGCACGAATATATATTATATATATATATATATATATATATATATATATATATATATATATATATATATATATATATATATATATATATATAAATATATAAAAATATATAAATATAAATATATATATATATATATATATATATATATATATATATATATATATATATATATATATATATATATATATATATATATATATAATGTAGAAATCTTGAAGGGGACAGCCACTAGAGAGAAGCTCTAAATGTATTTAGCTGACGGGGCTGGATTGCCATTTCATTTTGCTTTAGCCAAAGAGTTGGGTGAGTTGTATGTTTTTTTAATCAACTCTTTTTATTGGTTACACGTTCAATGTTGTATTATGTAGCTGCGTTATTTTATCGCACTTGTAATTCAATTTATAAGGAGGGTATGATCTATGCAAGTTTGTAGCGAGATGATACGACTCATGATTATTAACACGGATATGGACACATGTGCATACTCCTATTGATAATTTTATGTGGTCGCTTTTAAAACAATTTTTAAAAACGTGCTATGTAGGTTTCAATGTTTTAGTATATCATATTTCTATTTTTATGGCATACTGTTATGTAAAACACTGTAGTTGTAGTCATCACATGAGAGGGAGAGAAGAGGGAAGAGAAAGAGACGTCGCCGCGATGATAAGACAACTACATATCTGAAATGATAAGGCGAATATCTATTTCCTCGTCGATAGGAACTGACTTTATTTAATTAATCAACACACATATATTGACTACATTCTAGAAACACATCTAAAAACTTTATAATACAAGTTAATGCAATACATATTATATTTTCCCTTTTTAAGCTTTCCAACTTCATTTATTCGTATAACGTGTGCATTTTAGAATACTAGTATTATACAAATAGTTAAGTCTCAATCAATTTCAATAAAGCCAAGGTATAAAAATGTAATGACCATAATTAGTGTAACAATTAATTTAAAGAAATGCATTTTACTAATTTTAAAATAGAATATTGATTTAGAATATATTGCTAGATAATATTCTTTCTTACTTAAATAAAACTTTATTTCAGTCATTAAATCAAAACATGAAGTTGGTTGCAATCTCAACCTTACAATAAAAATTACATAAATTCATGAAGTCAAACACTATTGTTCAAAAATGTATAATTAAGTAATAATTCTTTAGAACATTTAAACATTCCGTTACAATATATTATAAATAAAAGTATTAAGTGAACAATGTTGCTAACATAACAATGTTACTATTAAAATCTCAAACATTAAAAGTACTTATTCTTAAAGAAGTTACGACATATACAATTATTTTACCTGCATTGAGAAGACAAACATCTATTTTTTTAGTCGGTACGAAACTGACCTGACCCTTGAATGCGTGGTCTATTTATATGCATCTTGTGTCAGGTTAACGTACCGTTGGGAAAAGATGTCCGTTCTCATCAGGTAAGAATCAGTTTCTCCTGGTCAAAACCGGGTTAATTTACGTCATTTGACATAAGGTAGAACTCAAATTTACGTCACTAACAGAAGTTTGTTCCATTTTTATTAACCGAATTAGTAATTCGCTAATGTCTGGGTCACAGAATATATGTTTTTACTGATATAATCTATGAGTTTGTAGCTACATCATCGATATAGCATATATTCGTCAATGTCTGGGTTACAGAATATGTGTTTTTACTGATATGATCTATGAGCTTGTAGTTAAATCAGCGATATGGCATGTATTCGCCAATTCATAATCTTGAAATTTGTCTGGTTTTTAGAACTATATATTTCTTACAAAACAGCTGGGGAGTTCTTACTGAATCAGCAAAACAGCATACAATGCCTTTAGTAACATTATACACTTATTCCACACAACAATGTACATTCATATAGCTAGTGATGTACGTTGCCAATTTTCATTCCATTTATATATAGTTGTGCTTTGGAAATAAATGAAATTAATCTTAACACACTTTAGAACGTACTTAATATAAATGAATAAAACATTACTTTAATACAATTTAAAGAAAATAGTAATCTTATTAATTTTACTAAAAAATCAATTTCTAACAATAACAGCAATCTATTTTTTCATCCATAACAATACCATTTATACGTCACAGTCGTACATGAGGAATATTTCAGGCAATTAAAGCAGACTATTCGGAAACTTGTTTCTTTTTCATATTCAGCTCATTAGGTGTGAATAGCCGGACGAGTGAACGAGTATGAGGATGTCTGGTGCACCATTATGATGTTAAACCACTAGTTTAGTGCCCACGTGTAGATACATGAAAGTCTGGAAGGTGGAAGTGACCGTGCAGGAAAAAGGGCGGAGTCAACACAAGATACACATATGGCGACATCGATGTAGTGCTTCATTGTAGTGTTTGACTACATGAATGTTGTAACAGTAGTGTTTAACTACATGAATTTTGTAACAGTAGTGTTTGACTACATGAATGTAATAACAGTAGTGTTTGAGTACATGAATGTAATAACAGTAGTGTTAGACTACATGAATGTGATAACAGTAGTGTTTGACTACACAATGTAATAACAGTAGTGTTTGACTACATGAATGTAATGTCAGTAGTGTTTGACTACATACATTTTTGAACAATAGTGTTTGACTTCATGAATTTGGTATAGTAGTCTAATAAAATTACGTATTTGTTTTATATGCATATTATGTACCTTTATATTTATGTTATTATTGTTTTTACTACTCATTAGTGTGAGACTGTAATAGATTTTCATTGTCACTCACATACGTGTTTATTTATTGAAACCATGCCCAGTCTCAAAGGGTGTCAGCTCGATTAAGTTACAATCGCATTGGTTCATTCAGCTAAGTTATTTATTCAGCATTGTTTTGTAGTTCCCTCATTTTTACGATGCATAATTCAGACTTTTTTTTTATATAGCTCCCTTATGTTTGCCGTGCATACAACCAATCGAACAGTTCTTGTTTTTCTATGTGTTCTATCTTTACTTCATAGTATAGCAAATCTATGGTCGCTGAAGGGAATGAATTAAAAATGATATTAGAATATTTGAAAAAGAAGCTTGTGCAAAGTTGTATGGCTAAAAGATATGTTGAAATAGCGGAGCATTGCGGTAAGAAAGATAAATTAGAAAATACAAGATAAACAAACTAGGGACCATGCTTCGGTCAGACTTAAAAGATTCAAATTTATGTGAAAAACCTAGCAATTATGTTTGCAAGCTTGAAATAAAATCTCTCTAAATAAAATACATTCTAAAATAATTAATGATGGAAAAAAATCGTTCAAACTAAAGCTATTTTGAAATATAAAATGTTTAATTGGAATGATATTGGACCGTATTTATTGACATCATTGAGTCATGAATACAGTACACTGAGGCAAATTGAGACGATTTCGCGTGGTTGAATTGATGCGGGAACACCTAACGATGTTTATCTGGATGAATTTGTTTTTCTTCTCCATGATCACATCTGGGGCGAATATACAAATATTAACTATGTGAATGTTGCCAACAGATACAAAGAATGTGAACAGTTGACGTCTAAGGATTCAGCAAGTGTCACAGATGCACAAAACATATCCATGCACGTTCGCCATTAAAATGGAAAAGGCTATTTCAAGTCCTTCCAGGAGAAGAGTTTCTCGAATATGTTGCTGCGTTGTTAGCAACACATAAGGTGCTCGTTGGTGATGGACATGTTAACATGCATGTTGATCAAGCCATTGTATAACGCTTAACAGGTATATTTGCAGAACAATTACACCGACACCATTACGCATTAGAAATGCTAATTCTGTCTGAGACGGTAACCTGTGAATGGTCAACACAACTCGCATCAGTCATACAAGCACTAAATGATTAAATCACATGCGCGATCGATTAAAAGATACTGCGGCAATTCGACAGAAGGTTGCCACCATTACTTTTAAAATGATTTTAGAACCACCACTATTTGTCCTGCTCGGAAACAATTTTGTTCTGTATCTTTATGAAACAGGAGAGTCGGAAGGAAGCAACGTCATGCTACTGACCCGACGATGTAGTCACTATTTTCGAACTGAATTATATTTCCGGGACAACTTACATATCATTTGGCGCCTGTGGATCAACTAGCAGAAAACCACCAAGGAGGGCATGTGTGCGAGAAGCATTGCAAGTTTTTACGACACATACAATTACCACCAATATTAAATATAATGCTTTAGTGAATTAATAAGCATTTGCAAATTGACGGACAATCGCGTGGTGTCTGTACACATAAGTAAAAGTAGTGCAGTCAAGAGCTGCAAAGAGGAAATCACTCCCATTTTGACGCAAAGTGTTCGGTAAAGTAACGTAACTATTTATCCACATTTAACTTTATACAATTTCGGAACACATTTTATATAAGGTTTACCTTATCTCTGCTTTATATAGTAGTGGGATAATTGCACGGTAAACGTATATATCACGTGAGCTCTTATACAACATAAATCTGGAACTTTTTTTTAGATGTCTCGACGCTTTTGTCTATCTTAGATCATTTATGGAATTTATGCTAGTTGAGCCGGGTAGGAATTTTTATATTTAATCGTACTACAGTTTCACGATGTGGTCCCACATTCAGAGCGATGCAATTGTAAGACCTAATAATGCAAGTATGTCTGCATTTCCTGCACCTCTTGGTATTTGGTCATAGCACTCAAGCATGACTTGTTTCAGTTGTTTGTATTATTAATATTGTCCTTACATAATACTATGGTTGATTTGGGAGAATTTGTTTCACAACAAACTTTGGTTCATTTAAGGGTCATAATAACGCAAGTAATGTCAGCTTCTCGCATATGGCTTAGCATATGGCTTGGTGTTTTTGTATTCTACACTGTTCCACGAAGTGCCTCAACTGACTATTGGTAGGCATGTTGATATGTAAGAGAAACCATTGTCTTACTGCCATTCCTTCAATATATTTCGGAAGCATTTTTACATTACCGATATCAAAAGCTGCAATAGTTTCAATCCTAGATATATTTCATCGACTTCTGTATTTGTCATGGTCAATATTGTCGGTTGTTAAAACGATTAATTTCTCTGGTGCTTCTACAATCATACATTATGCGCGCAAGATAATATTCGCGAAAGGAGCCGCGCATGTGGCAAAACTGTTAACGTGACTTTACTCCGATAACCACAGTTAAACAATGGCCGAGCAAACTAGACCAAGAGGTAACGCAATCAAATGTGATTTATATTATATTCGTAATGACATGTGCTATTTTTAAAGATCCAAAAAATGTACTCACTCGACACTTTGAATCATGGCGCGGACTGTACTCGTCAGTGGTCTGACCAACAATGACAGAACTCCCCTATTTGTAACCTTCGTCAGATACCACATGAAATAATTCAGCCAATCGCAGAATGCAAGGCATGCCATGTAGTCAATCAGTGTCTTGCATGGTATGCCGTGTATTACATTGTAAACAATACAGTTTTGTATGGTATACAATGTCAACATTACAAGCACATACATTTACAACACAATAAGTATTTTAATACTGTCTATTAAACAAATAAGAACAGTTTGTGGGCTCACGTTTATGTGAAATTAAACGTTATGATGATGACTTAAGTCTTGAATAATAGAATCGATTCAAGTAGACTTGGGTTCAGCACTTTATGCAGACGACATCTATTGTCATATTAAAACATGAATTGCTTACATCGATACAAAGGAATTGCAATGATGTTATCACTAACACATGCAAATTTCTTTATTATTAATACCCTACTGTCATTTGAGAGAACAATCGAAAATGCCAGAGTATAAATCTAGAAATACGAAACTCTCATGCAAATCCAAAATGGCGGATATCGTGATATAGTGATCTACGTGGACTTTTCTCGCGATTATTTTGAATGTATTTCACATTAATTACAAATAGTAATAGTATAAGAGCATAATAAGTGTATCAGATAAGCTAAATAGTACGCTCTGAAAACTTTATGACAGACCTTCAAAGACGTTTTACCGAAATAACGTTTGCCTCGCAAATAGGGTACACCTGTTAAGATACGTTGCCGGGATTGCAGTTAGTTTGAGATACATATAATTGATATGCTTTGCAAGTGAACATTATAATTCATATTCATTTGTACCATATTTATAAAAACGAACTTAATGGAATCAAACACTGAACATTGTATCCGAGTCAGTGACTCTAACGATGGTCATTACACAGTGATCATTACTCTCGAGTATGTTAACTTATAGCGTAATGTTTATTCCCCGTTAGTCATCAATGTATCGGATACTACTACTACTATCTCTCTCTCTCAAAACACACACACTCACAGATACACACACACACACACACACACACACATACTATAGTTACATATCTACAAAAATCATAATTACGTTGACACAACATGCTAGACATCAATACAAAATCTAGCTTCGGCACAAAACAGTTGTCGAATGTGGTTCAAGTCCACTGCGAAACCCTAATTGATTCCTGTTATTTGTCATGTATTTCAAGTATGGTCTCGAATTTAGTTTTAGATACAAAGTTTCTATTATTAGTGTTTACGAAAACTTTAACTGAATTTCTGTAAAATGTCAAAAGCAATAAATAAAATTACATTGCAATAGCATGTAATGGAATTTCAAAAATTAAAACAAACAAGAAAGCATTTAAATAAAATATAGATTTAATAAAATATACATAACAGGTGATAGCAGTGTCGGACAAGGATGTTGAATTAGTAATTACTCTGGCATGTTCGTGTAACAAATATCTATGAAAATAATTTCCATGAGGTTTTTCAGACTGGGATTTAGCCCTTTTATATAACCAGTAATGTTTATGTTTTCAGAATGATTCGTGCTATGCAAATATTGAAGGAGTCCAAGAAATAATTTCCATCTGATGGAGAGTTATTGCTAGTAAATAGTAGCAATTGTTTTCATAAATTTGAATCCGAAGTACTTAGTTTTTTTGTAAAGGTATTTCTATGTTTTGTTCCTCAGTTTCCATGACACTGTTGCATGTTGGGAAATTTAATCAAAACTGTATATATAAAGCCTATCTTGAGATATGTTAGTGTAGTCTGGGACGCGTGTTCGGCGATCGATTAAGAAAGATTGGAAAATGTACAAATCGAAGTCGCAAAAACAGTTACAGTAGTAGAATATCTCTCTATTTGACACATGCTGGGAAAATCTACAGTCTAGAAGAGAAAGAAATTTTTTTCTAACACTCTACAACATTAAAAACAGCCAAACTCAAGACTATATCGTTGAATTACTCCCTCCCCCCTGTGTCCAAACAAAAAGTATAACCTTCGACATCAAATAATATGGCCACTTGCAGTTTCAGTCTCAATTGTACCAAAGCATATTTTCTACCATTAACAGTATCTTTTGTGGAACGATCTCGAAGAGGATACTCAAATTAGTATAACAGTGCTTTTAACAAGTGTTTTTATGTCTTAATAAAATTGTATCTAGAACAATGCCAAGTTTTATTAACCGAACATTGGATATACACAACTAAGTTCATTAAAAGCTGATCTTGACCGTGTTCAACTTACTGGCACAACTTTTTGTTCATGAGTGAGATTGAAACCATCATGCACTTTTCCTGTTCGGTCCCCTTTTTAGTAGGCAATAAGGCGAGTTGAGAAATTTACTTTCAGTGTTTTGAGGGAAATGGCGATAAAAAATATAGAATTGTGTATCATGTATGCAAATATCAAACTGCTGCTGGACGATTGCAATACCCCTATCTATCTCTTTCTCTCTCTCTCTCTCTCTCTCTCTCTCTCTCTCTCTCTCTCTCTCTCTCTCTCTCTCTCTCTGCAACCAATTAGATTTCCTTTTTTTGTTGCCTTGTTGAATATGCTGTAAATACTTTTGTCATGTAAGGAGAGGGCTAATATACGTTGTTAGAACTTGGGCTTAATCGCATTGCATCATATTGTGACAATAACATTTGTGTAAAACCAAAACAATGATAAAACTAAGAACATATGGTAAAACTATACAAGAGTTTAAGCAGCAAGATAAACAAAATGAAGTTGTATGGATTATAAATTAGGATTTTAATGCTTAAGTTTCAAGTATAAGTACCATGTACAGATTAAGCAAGCAAAACATACAAATATCCCGTTGGTTTCTTTGTTTTCATAGGCCTTCAAATTTTTTATCCTAGTGTAAGACCTTCAAATTTGTGTACTAGTTCAAGACATTCAAATCCGCGTACTAGTGTAAGACCTTCCAATTTGTATACTAGTGTAAGACCTTTAAATCTGTATACAAGTGTAAGACCTTCAAACTTGTATACTATTGTAAGACCTTCAAATCTGTATACTAGTGTAAGCATTATTTCACTCCTTTCCTCACTAGCATTATTAAATTTATTCCGTATCAACTATATATCGTTTTTTTTAATTGCTTTTTTATATATAAAAAGCAAGTTGCCGCTGCTAGTTAGCGTAAGGCATTCACATTTGTATACTAGTTTAAGACCTTCAAATCTGTGTACTAGTGTAAGACCTTCCAATTTGTATACTAGTGTAAGACCTTCAAATTTGTGTACTAGTTTAAGACCTTCAAATATGTATACTAGTGTAAGACCTTCAAATTTGTATGCTAGTGTAAGACCTTCAAATTTGTATACTAGTTAGTGTAAGACCTTCAAATTTGTATACTAGTGTAAGACCTTCAAATCTGTGTACTAGTTTAAGACCTTCAAATATGTATACTAGTGTAAGACCTTCAAATTTGTATACTAGTGTAAGACCTTCAAATTTGTATACTAGTGTAAGACCTTCAAATTTGTATACTAGTGTAAGACCTTCAAATTTGTATACTAGTTGGTGTAAGACCTTCAAATTTGTATACTAGTGTAAGACCTTCAAATCTGTATACTAGTGTAAGACCTTCAAATCTGTATACTAGTGTAAGACCTTCAAATTTGTATACTATTGTAAGACCTTCAAATCTGTATACTAGTGTAAGCATTATTTCACTCCTTTCCTCACTAGCATTATTAAATTTATTCCGTATCAACTATATATCGTTTTTTTAATTGTTTTTTTTTATATTAAAAAAAGCAAGTTGCCGCTACTCAAGGTCACTGGTGATGACAATTAGCCTGTGTAATCAATTTATTCCCACGTAATGTACGTTAATATTTGCTTTAATCAACCGAATTATGCCTGTTTGAATGTCTGGCAAAATTTCAATAACGGCAACTCTCGGTGGCATGTGCTTAAGCATATGATGTAGGCACGTGACAACAACAGTTATCTTTCTGGCCGATCCAGGTGACATAGATTACAGTGAGACATAAAAATCGGATCAAAATTCACTTCGTTATGTAAAAACTGTACAAAGTGATCAAATTATTTAAATCCGTTCTCATATTTATACTAAATGTATCAAGCAATTTTGTAAAACTTGTGCAATATTTTCGAGGTTAAATTTAGACTGGTCTTCTGACCTACTTAAGCATACGGGTGATAGTTACCTCCAAATCAGGACCCAGACTTAAAGTTTTAAAATAAAATCTATTTTAAGTATCGCTGTAGGATTTTAGTTTGATCTATTTTTAGACCCTGGCAGTTAACGTTCTCAATTAAATCTCTCTCGATTTGAAATTTGAAACGTGCAAATTCATATGTATGTGTTCTATATTTTTGATTGTTATAATTACAAAAAGCATCTGAATTTTAAGTTTTAAGGTAGGTCACGGGTTTTATTTTTAATGTTTATTTTAACACTGCTTTTGTACTTATTATAACTGAAAAGGGAGACGGACAGAATCCTAGTGTTCAAAGCTTCCTTTGCACAATACACTTATTTTAATGTGATATTTGTCTAAAATTTGGGATTGTTTTGCAAAAATGACAAATATATATTCACGAATTCTATCATAGTGTCTATACACAAGGTATTTTGAAAAATCAATTTTTAAGGAATAATATTTGTTTGAGATTTACTGTGGTCTCTTTATTAGACACACGGGTCTCACTTAGACCAGCTAAGTTGGTATCTAAGACTTTTAGCAGCAAAGTCTCAAACAAAAGGCTTAGAGACCAGCTAGATGGTCTAGGGTCTCACTATAATACCACAAGACAAGACAAGAACACATTAAGACAAAGAATACTTTAATTTTAAAAAACAAGCAACCAAATAAAAGTGTGAATATTTTGCGATTGTTTATGTAGTAGTTAAAGTAGAGAGGTCAAATAGGTGCAAAGTAGAGATAACTCCTATTTTGACGCATAGTGTTCGGTAGAGTGTTAAGGCAAGAAAAATGATTATTTGTCAATACATTAATAATAAATCTTGCTAAGGCGCAAACCAGATGACCGGATGTAGGTCAATCCATTGGGAAACCTAACTGATCCTTGTTTTGTTTTTTGACACGTATTCCATCTATCGCCTCTAATTCACTTTATTAATCTTTATTCTAAGAAAGAATAAAAGAAATAATAAACTGTGTTTACTTTAACTCTTAGATACAAAGTTTCTATTCTTAGTGTTTACGAAAAACGGAACTGAATGTCTGGAAAATGTCAAATCCAGTAAATAAAATAACATCACAATAGTATGTAAAATTGTTTTAAAACTAACAAACAAAGAGCAAATTAAATCAAATGTAAATTAAATCAAAGATATAAATTAAATAAAATATACATAACACTTAACAAATAATGATAATATTATTAAAATATAGTATTTTGAAGAGTGGCATATACTTTTTTTTTTATTATTTCAGGTAACTGGCCAGCCTTGGCATGGACTGTGTTGGGTATGTGATTACTTAATCTTAATTGATATATAATCTTTCACTTTTTAATTTTGGCAAATGTTTGAAAATATCAATGGAGTAATATTTTGGGAATGAAGACATTTTCTAAAGGTTACCATTTAATTTGTGACTGTAAACCAGTCTATTGCATTTCATTTGTGACTGTAAACCAGTCTATTGCATTTCATTTGTGAATATAAACTAGTCTATTACATTTAATTTATGGATGTAAACCAGTTTTCTGCACTTAATTTCTGATAATAAACCAGTTAATTACATTTAAGTTGTGAATGTAAACCAGTTTATTACATGTACAGTGTATATCCTTGGGGTGCAAGACTGAGAGTCATAAATCTCCTTGATGTTGAAACCTGGGGTCAGGCAGTGAAAAACAAACTTTGGTATTAAAGCTGTAGTTCAAATAAAGATTTGTGAGTCTCTGAAGTGCAAACGAGGGTAAAGGGAAACACTTCAAATGTAAACCAGTCTATTATATTTAATTTGTGAATGTAATCCAGCCTATTACATTTTATTCATGAATTTCAACTAATCTATTACATTTGATTGCATTCAATGTAAATCAGTCCATTACATTTAATTTGTGAATGTTAACCAGTCTACATGTATTATATTTAAGGGCGCACTCGCAAGTTATGTTCTTTAGAGAGAGTGACCTATGTACGGTGAAGTTGTTTCCATTTAAAACATGCACAGTGGAGAGAATATTGATATACCTCTACGCTACTTTAAGGTAATATGGCTGGCATTTCTTTGGATATTGTACTTTTGGAAATTATTCATTATCTAAGCACACTGCTAACCAAAACAACTGATCCCTTGTGCTTAAAAAAATCAGCCTGAACTAGTCTAATGAGTAAAGTACACTTCTATCCTTAGCAGCTCTTAAAATAGGGAAAATGAATTTTGCCAGACTAGACAATACCAGCTTTTGAAAGTGAAATGTTTTTTTGTTGTTTTTATGGTTTGACGTCATTTTTCAGCACAATATAGGCTATACATGGCGGCCAGTAATAATGGTTGAGGAAGAACCCGGAAAATCCCGGAAAGAACCACTGATTCACGAGAGCGACTGGCAATCTTTCTGAGACTCGAACCGAAGCAGATAGAGGTGAGATGGCAGTGATCCTTAAGGTACAGCGCTTTAGACCACTCAGCCACTTGGGGTCTCGAAAGTTCAATGAATGAATTAACTAATATATAAAATGTAAAACTGTTATTGGCTCTATTTTTCGATTTACCTATGAAGTTCAGGAAGTACGTGAAAATGACCAATCGGAGCTGGCACTTTTTTGGAAGGTGCACATCTTTAGTCAGGCCAAGCTTTATACTCAATAACCGATATTACACCCGAATGTAAACCAGTCTGTTGCATTTAATTTCTGACTGTAAGCCAGCATATTACATTTAATTTGTGAATGTAAATCAATTTATTACATTTAATTTCTGACTGTAAGCCAGTCTATTAGATTTAATTTGTGAATGTAAACCAGTCTATTACATTTAAATTGTGAATGTAAACCAATCGATTTACATTTACGTCATTGTGTAATTTCCATATTTCCATTTTGCTTGTCTGCAGAAAAGTCTACAAGATGGAATAAGCATTGTGACAATTCCATTGATGACTGTGTTTATATTACACACTAAATCATTGGATGGAATAAGCATTGTGACAATTCCAGTGATGACTGTGTCTATATTACACACTAAATCATTAGACTGACTAAGCATTGTGACAATTCCAGTGATGACTGTGTCTATATTGCATACTAAATCATTAGATGGAATAAGCATTGTAACAATTCCAGTGATGACTGTCTATATTACATACTAAATAGTTAGATGCAATTCGCATTGTGACAATTTCAGTGATGACTGTGTCTATATTACACACTAAATCATTAGACTGACTAAGCATTGTGACAATTCCAGTGATGACTGTGTCTATATTACACACTAAATCATTATACTGGCTAAGCATTGTGACAATTCCAATGATGACTGTATCAATATTACACACTAAATCATTAGACTGACTAAGCATTGTGACAATTCCAGTGATGACTGTGTCTATATTACACACTAAATCATTAGATGGAATAAGCATTGTGACATTTCCATTGATCACTGTGTCTATATTATATACTAAATAGTTAGATCGAATGCAGATTGTGACAATTCCAATAATTATTGTATTGCACCCTATTTTCATTTTACTAACACTGGCAACAAGTGAGTATTTAAAAAACAAATGACATTTATCGTCTTTCTCACATCAGTGGAGGTGAATACAATTGGGAGACAACAGACTATAGAAATTTCCACATTGTCTTTGAGTATTTTCTTTCATCAAGTCTCATAATCTTGGACAAAGTTTGTCACAAGTTTGTCATTGTCATAATGGTTCATACAGATTAAACTGTTCTTGTTTATAAATGTAATCATTCCACATATTATATGTTTACAAAATGTGAAGGAAATGAAAATAATTATCAAGATGTTTTGGACAGTCACTGTAATGTCTAATCTTAATCTGAGTCTATCACTGATAAACTCATCTGACCATTCGGCCAAGTGAATTCAAGGCTTCCATCTGTCAACAAATGCATGTTATCGATCTGAAGTCAATATTTCTGATCTCATTTTAGACAGGCTTTGGTTTATATCATTCAAATTTAGAGACAAGCTGAATAATGGGCGAGATCTGTGCATACTATATTGGATTATGCTTCTGATTGGTCAGAATTGCATAACATTTATACCTTTGTGGAGGTCATATTTCTGATATGATTTTGATCAAGCTTGTCAAGGTCTCTAATGAGTTAATTAATAAAATCTGGATCGTTTTTATAATGAATGAGAACGATACCTATTCATGAGCTAATGTGTGATCAGTTAAGTGATAACCATGCATATTCATCAGGCAGGACGTTGTACAGTATTACACAGAAAAGCTCATTCATATATTTCCATAGTAATGCAGTAACCTATAATTCTAATTAGTCCAGATAAGTGGCTTTCTAATGGTTTTATTTTCATGCTTTCCCATGGGTCTAGATAAGTATTATTCTAATGGTTTTATTTTCATGTGTTCCACTGGGTATTGATAAGCGGCTTTCTAAGAGTTTCATTTCATTTTTTTCCACTGGGTCCAGATAAGTGGCATTTTCATGTTTTTAAATGAATCTGATCAGTGGCATTCTAAGGGTGTCATTTTTTAATGTTTTCCACTGGGTCAAGATAAGTGGCATTTTCATGTTTTGCATCGGATCCTGATAAGTGGCATTCTAAGGGTTTCATTTTCATGTTTTCCATAGGGGCCATATAAGTGTCATTGTAATATATCAAATAATTGATACTGTCTATTAATTTCTTATATGATGTGAAAGGGAATCAATAAGAACAGGTCATTGAAGTTGTTAAAACGTACAATAGCTCAGTCACATTATTTGAAATGAACTCCATAATGGAACATTATGATCTAACTTGAGATTAAATTGGTTATCTGATTGAATAATCAGCAGAAGGTACAAAAAAAGGAGGGCAGTAGTGAACTTTAATGACACCAATCATTTCATGAATTCCAATAGACAAGACTACAAAGAAAGAAGAAAAAAAATTCTTTTAAGTTTTAGAATGTTGCTCAAAGTGAAACCTTAGTTATTTTTAACCTGCATGACTGAATTGTTTGTTTGTTTGTTAAGGTTTGGTGAGACACTAAGAAGACCTTATTGTCAGACCAGCATGACAGAGAAGATACAAATGCTTAGAGGGAATGGGGCTTTATAGACTGATTTCCTGTATATTTGCTGTACAGACAGATAATGTCAGGTATGAAGTTTTGCCGTCTTGAATGAGGATTTCTGCCTTGTGATTACAAAGAAAATCCATCAATTTGTACATACATGCAAATGTTTAAACACTGTTTTTTTATTATGTGCAGAAATTAATATCTGTACCCCTTTTGGCTTTGTTGACTGCCATCACATTGAAAAAGAAATATCTTTTTTTATATTGTAGTTTGTAATGTTGGTAATTAATTGTAATTATAATTTGTTGTAATTGTGTTTCATCATGCATTCTCTGTTCAGTTCGTATGTGTTTTTTATCTTCTTGTTTTGGAACAATTATAATTTTTCTCAGCTGTTTTTGTTCTACTGTTACGACGTCATTTGTTTTTTTAATAAACCACCATCACATCATCAGCAGTCAACACGCTTATGCTATGATGGAGCCTACTTAATTGCATTAAATGACCACAACTTGGCTCTTGACACCAAATTGTGCTCAAGACTAAACAAACTAGGACTACATTCATCATTACTTAAATGTAAACAGAAGCTAAAAAGGAAACGTTTCCAAGCTGACCGGCGTAGAACAGGAAGAAGAATTCAAGTTATCTCCCTTTTGTCTGTATTAGATAAACTATTGAAATAATCGGCCATTAATTTTGATAACCTGCTTCAAATTCATCTTAAATCGTCAACTCTTATGTCAACTGTCCCAGAGATACCACTACGTATTGCATTATTCAACACTCAGTCAGTAGGATCACCAGAAAAGTGCACAGAAATAGTTAATTATATCAAAGACCAGAATATCGATGTCTTCCTCCTGACAGAAACATGACTAAAAGCATCAGGCGATGAGCCCAAGTGTGCGGATTTAATACCCACCAAGTACTCGATCAAGTTGTTCCTCTGCAACTCTCACGGAGGTGGAATTGATGTCATCACAAAGAATTCCATGATAAAATGCCTTAATTACAACACAACCTTCAATATCTGCCGCACATCGTTTGAACTAGTCCAAACAACACTCACACTGGAACAAAGGTCAGTCAACTTTTTCTGTCTCTATCACCTTCCTGTTAGTAGAAAAAACAAGCTGACTGAATCGCTCTTTTTGAGCAGTTTCTGAATCTTCTGAGTATGGAAATTCGATAGGTGGCAACCTAATTATTCTTTGAGATTTCAACTTTCACTTTGATAGTACTGGAAACCCATACACATCAAAACTCCTAGATTCCATGCATGTTTTCAATCTTGAACAGTCAGTTAACCATCCCACCCATAAACTTGGTCACATTTTAGACTGGTTTCTTTATAGACCTGATGATAGTATTCTGCAATCCAACCTTGTATCCCACGAACTTGCATCAGATCGCCTCTGCATTAATTGCTATCTCGACGTATCCGTCCCTAACCCTTCACCTCTATTTGCTACTAAGAGAAACCTCTGTATAATAAATATAACCAAATTGATGCATGACATCCAAGAAAACCTAACAACTTACATCCTACAGCAGATCAACTCAATAACTGACTGCGTTCATTTCTTGAAAAACATGCCCCAGCCACCAAATGCAGAGTATCAATAAAAAAGTGTTCTCCATGGTATAGCAGTGTTAGCGACCATCTTCGCACTGTAAAAAGACATCGCCGAAAAGCAGAGGCTTTGGCTTTCCACCAGACAAACTATTGATAAACAAATATATGATGCCACCAAGAAGAACATCACATAGTCCATTTAGCACAATTAGCCCACTACAGTACAAAGATCACGAAGAGTTTCAGCTGCAATCAGCCCTTCAAGATAACTAAGAAGCTAATGTCAAATAACATATGTACACAAATTTCAACTACTATCTCTCCAGTAGCCCTTCTGAACCTATTTGCAAATTTCTTTCATGACAAAGTACAAACCATTAGCGATTTGCTTGACAACACACTTTCAATTGACTCTTCACAATACAATTATGATACAGAATTTCAGTGACAACCATTAGGAGCATATGTACCTGTCTCTGTTGATTTAGTACAGACAATCATGATGAAGAGTGCACCAAAGTCTTGTGAACTTGATCCAATTCCGACATCACTTCTAATTGAGTGTTTAGACCCAATATTGCCTTCACTAATTGATGTTATTAATATGTCTCTCTCATCGCGGGGGAATTCCCATCATATTTCAAAACTGCCATCGTAAAGCCTCTGCTGAAGAAACCAACACTTGACCATAACGATGTAAAGAACTACCGCCCAGTTTCTAATCTCTCATTCATATCAAATTCTTTAAATAAGTTGTTCTAACCCAACTTGTATCTCATTTGAATTCAATCAGTCTTTTTAGCAATATACAGTCTGCATATCGCCTTGCCACAGTACTGAAACTACTCTTCTAACAGTATTTAATGACAGTTTCTCTGCTTTGGATAGTGGAAAGATTAGTCCTCACCCTCCTTGATTTGTCTGCAGCGTTTGAAATTGACACAATAGACCATGATATATTACTTCACCGTCTCCAGCATGTATTTGGCACTCAGAATATAGCCTTACAGTGGTTCAAGTCCTACTTAGTCATCAGGACACAAATTGTATCTGCACATGGAATACATTTCAGCCCAGTTGATCTATGTTGTGGTGTTCCATAGGGATATGATCGTGGACCGGTTATCTTCATTCTATACAGTCTGCCGCTCTCAAGTGTCATAGATCATCACCCAGTGTCCCACCAATTGTAAGCTGATGACACCCAAATATACTAGTCTAGCCACCCAACTGAACTTGATGCTACCATCCATGGAGTAGAGAGGTGCATTTATGATGTGAAATCATGGATGACATGTAACAAGCTGCATATGAATGATTATAAAACTGAGGCCATTCTGATAAAAACACAAAGACTTTCTCATTCACATCCTTTATCTCAGGCAATAAATATCAGCAACACCAACATTAAATTCTCACAGTCAGTATGAAACCTAGGTGTTACTCTAGACTACTCTCGCATTGCACCAACATGTCATAAACATATGCAAGCTTGCATATCTTGAACTGAGACACGAGTCCCATTTGCAAATATCTTTCAGTTGATGCCACTAAAACAATTGTGTGTTCATTAGTGCTTTCAAGACTGGACTACTGTAACTCAATTCTGTCTGTACCCTACACTGGCTAACCATTCGATGCAGAATCAAACACAAAAGTTGTTCTCTGTGCTATGTTTCAATGACAGACCCCAGTCCAACATACCTATCCGGCCTTGCCAATGTGTATACACCAGCAAGATACTTACGCTCCTCTTCTGACAATCGTATAGTCATTGTTCTCACTATGAAAACGAAGTCATATGGACAATGTTCTTTTGCATACCAGGGCCCTGCGATATGGAATGAATTGCCTATTGAAATTAGACACAAAGACACAGTGGTCCCTTTTAAGAGAGCTCTTAAAACTCACCTTTCTCGATTGCAGGAACCAACTTAGAGACCTTATGTTTTGCATCTTATATGTTTTCAGCATGTTTCTTATCTTTTCCAATTTAGTGGATTTTGTTATTTGTTTTTCTGTGGTGTAGTTCTATCATTATAGATGTTGTAAAGCCCTTATAGCTTCTGAAAATTAAGCACTATACAAAGTCCTCATTATTATTATTATTATTATTATTATTATTATTATTATTATTATTATTATTATTATTATTATTAATGTAGCATAATGGAAATGAAAGAAATTTGACAGTCCAGTTTTGGTAATGAAGTTATTTATATTTTAATGTAGGTTATCATAGTGTCTTGCCTACAACTGCTTCAAGATGTTCTAGTAGCCTTAATTATTACACAGTTCTGGATAGAATAATGTCATCATATATCTAATATGTTAATTAAATTGAGTTAATTAGTTATGGTATGTTCCTATACATTGTCCAGCCACATTGATATTTTCATCTTGTGGACAACCACAAGGTAAATTGTAACTACATTAGAAGTACTAATCTTAAGAACATTCTGTGCTAAAATGATGTTTTGGTCTGGTCTTGAGCATGAATGTTGTTTCATAGCAATCAAATGGCTCAAAATATTGTTGACCACAAGTAATGTTGCTTTGTCAGCAACCTAACTGAAAGTGTATTTTTGATTTTTTGTAAAAATGATGGAGGTAAATTCCATCCAACTTCTTGCTTAATACAGGCATTATTAAAACTGTTTCATGGCTGACTACCGGTACCCTATCACTGGCCTGCCTCATTCGCAACTAATTGGAGAATAATTTTTTTTACTTGTATTTGAAAAACTAGGTAAAAGTGCTGCTTCTTAGGACACACTTTATCACAAATTTGCCCACTGGTATGGCTTCCTTATAACTATATGGGAAACCTATTTTGATTTGTGCTCAGAAATGATTTAGTCCGTTTTAATAAAACTTGTTAGAAGTGTTAAAGTAGATGATTTTGAAAAATTGTGGCTGGTTGGCATATCAACAGTATGCTAAATCAATTTTCAATTTTAATGTCCAATCTTGGCATTTCTCATCCCCTAGTGGTGCAAGTTCCATATCAGCAGTTTGGAAAAACTACTTTCAACTTCTACTCAAGAAACAAAGTTCATTCAGTTTTAATAAAACTTCGCATTAATGTTCCTTGAGAATCACAAATATATCTGTGATCACTTTCACATCAGTGGAGTGGTTTTCTAGGTGGAAACCTTTTTTTAACTTCTAAAGAACAAAAGAACTAGTTTTTATGTAATTGTTTGAGCATTTGTAAAGACATCCTTTGAAAAACATGGTCTTTGCCTTTCTTTTCTAATAATTCTCTTTCTTCCAAACCATCCACACAATAAAGATGTTTGACTTCTCCATTAAAGATAAGACATTTGTATCAGACTTTAATATTTCTTGAAAAGGATACTATCAAACTTTAGGTTACATGCTTCCCTAGCAAAAGCATTGCTTTCTATGTCACACATACTGTACAGTATGATGCACATTTATAATGTTGTATCGGTCTAAGTATTGTAGAGTGTGATGCTTATTTCTACTCTTGTATCTGTCAACCATACTATGTCACAGTATTAGGCGAAAATTGAATTTATTTTCTTCTTGATTTACAAACTAATCTCACCATTTTCTTTGTTTCGTCGTACATGCATTACCTGGGGTGAATAAGTGGTTTTCTCCAAGGTAAGCGGCGTGTAACGATTTGCAAGTGCCTGACTTTGAATTACATGAAATTCGGAACATTAGATTCAGAGGGTACACGGTAATCTTGCCGTGATTTCTGCTCACCTATTTGAGGGTATATAAGGCAGACTATTTATGATCAATATTACGGGACCAAAAGTATCTAATCACAGGATAGATAGCTCGTCTTTCAATCTCCAGCCAAAGGGGTGAGTGTTAAATTTATATTTCGTTTTATTGTGAATTTTATTCAGTTTATCATTTCATATAATGATGCCTTTATTGCAATGCAGATTTTAAACGATGAATATTTGGAATTACTAGTCACTATTAGACTTTAAATGCAATAGCGTAATCTAAGGTTTAGATTATTTTTTGAGACAACACTATTATTAGTCTGGTTTCTTTATTGTAGCTGATAACGCATCTGATAACGTCTGATAGCATCTCTGATAACGTCGGCTGATAACGTCTTTGAGATCGTAGCTGAAATTGTAGATGATTTATTGCGGAACATCTCTGATAACATCTCTGATATCGTAGCCGAAATTGTTGCTGATTTATTGTGCAATCGAATTGAAGTATCTGGCTGTCTGTCTGTCAGATTGTCTGTCCGTCTACATCTGTCGTGACGTGTAAATATCCGGAAAGCTAGAAGTCCGAGTGTCGGAGCTATCTAGAGTTGTAAACATCCGGGGTGGCATCTAGGGTATTGAGGAACGTTGGTTCTAGTAGATGTTGTATGCTGTCTGTACGTATAACTGTGGTGGATCCGTGAAGGGCAAATGATCGATAAAAGTATTGTGTCAACCCTAGGTTTTCGGAGAAACTGGGCGGCGATTCAACTGTTGGTGAATCGTACGGTTATACAGGGTCGAGACACATGTGTGTTTTGCAATTGTAGTACAATTGAATACATTGTTGTATTTACATGGTTACTTCAAATCACAATAGTATTTCAAGGCATTGCATGAATCTCAATAAAAGCTAGCAACTTGATTAAATAGATGTATATGTTCGTGCTAGTTGTCGCAATCCATACGTGCGATAGTATAGTTTGATGTTTGTGTTTATTATCGTAATTTATACTTGCGTTAATATAACTTTTTGTAAAGGTTCCTTGGATCTGTGTATAGTCCAAGAGATTCATTTGTATATGTGTTTTATTTTGTATTAATATTTCATTTATTAATGTTTTGTGAATGGCTGTGAGTGTAATTGTGGGTTGAACGCATGAGTTATTGTGTTGATACATCATTATTTTTCATTAATAATTTATTTCATAAATTTATATTTTCTTTCACATATTGTGTTTGTGTTGTTCATTTAATCCACCATCCTCTCGGTAACAATTCTGTTGCATACTATACCATATGATGTATATTTATACTGTTGTATCTGTCACACATACTGTACAGTATGATACATATTTATTATGTTGTATCTATTACAAATACTGTACAGTATGATGCATATTTCGACTATTGTATAAGTCACACATACTGTACAGTATGATGCATATTTCTACTGTTGTATCTGTCACACATACTGTACAGTATGATTTATATTTATACTGTTGTATTTGTCACAAGTACTGTAGCGTATTTTGCATAGTTCTACTGTTGTACAAGTCACACATTCTGTACAGCATGATGGATATTTATACTGATGTATCTGTCACACATATTGTACTGTATGATGCATACCGTAGTTCTACTTTGTATCTGTCACATATTATGTACATTATGATGTACGTATGTATTTATTTATGAGGTTTTATAAGACAGCTTGAAAGTACTCATGACTAGGTTTTGTAATTGATTTTGACCCAAATCCATGAACCTGTTGCATTTGGTCAATAGTAAGAAAAAAAAATGAAACCCCTTTTCAGCGTTGGTTACTGTAGGAGCAACATTAATTACAAAAGTTTGAAAAGTTTCTACCAAGCAGTATTGGATATGGATATGTGATAATATTCAGAAGGACAGACAATAAAGAATATGACAATGTAACTAATGGTTTTTGAAAATGCACAGGAACAGTAATAACTATTTTGAAAAACATAATTGTTAGCTAAGTAACATAATTCTTTTGGTTTTCTCGGTGTCTGACTGGATTGAATAACAAAACCATTTTCAAAATTGTTCAACTTTGACTTGCATCTTGCAGGTTTTAGTGTTTTAAATACACTTTAAATGTTAATAATATGGGAATAAATCTATAACATACATGCATACAATAATTATGCCAACAGACATGCATCCAGTAATTATCAGATAATGCCAACATGTATGCATACAGTAATTATTCAAACATATACCCAAACAGTAATTATGTTAACATACATGCATCCAGTAAATATGCCAACATAAATGCAAACATTAGTTATGGTAACATAAATGCATACCATAATTATGCTAACATACAGTATGCATGCATAGATGTTAACATATTATGCTAACATACAGTATGCATGCATACAGTAATTATTCCAACATATATGCGAACAGTAAATATGCCAACATAAAATCATACAATAATTATGTTAAGATAACATGCATACAGTAATATGCAAACATTAATTATGGTAACATCAATGTATACCATAATTATGCTAACATAACATTCATACAGTAATATGCCAACATAAATGCATACAGTAAATATGCCAACAAATATGCAAACATTAGTTATGGTAACATAAATGCATATCATAATTATGCTTACATAACATACATACTGTAATATACCAACATACATGCATACAGTAATTATTCCAACATATCTGGAAACAGTAATTATGTGAACATAAATGCATATAATAATTATGCCAACATTACATGCATATGGTAATATGTGAACATACATGATTCCAATAAATATGCCAACATATTTGCAAACAGTAATTATGCCAACACAACATGCATGCAGTAATTATGCCAACTTACATGAATAAATTAATTATACAAACATCTGAACAGGATAACAGTGCCCTGTATGATTAAAATATATTTCATGATTTTTATTGTTCTTTCCAGATAGTGCTAACTGATATGAAAACTCAGCTGATTACCCAGATGTTAAGATGCCACCCACAGGTGCTAATGCCAAGGTCAAGGACCCTGAGTATCGTAATTGGCTCAAGGTTGGCTTGGCTTTGTACTATCTCAAGGATGGACTCAGTTCCTTTATACAGGATGAGGTGGATGCAATGCACAAATTCATCTTACAAAAACTGTATAATGCCTCAACAGTGCCAGCACCAATTTGTTCCAGCTGTAACGCCAAGGATGTAAAGCAGAACAGAAATGGATACACCTGGAAGTTTAAAAGTCCCTGCCCAATCAGTCTCTGTGACACCTGGTTGACAGAACTGCTTGCTTTGTGCACAAATCCCACATCTAGTAAACTCTACTGTGAAAACTGTAATGTGACTGCGTGGCCAAAAAGTCCCTGGGAATGTGCAAAGTTTTATATGCCTCGGGGTCAGACAGTCCACAACACTAGTCCAGCCCAAAGTGATTCCCAGGCCTTGTTGACTCTGATGGCCAACTGTAAACACTTCCACAGTAAATTTTCTCAAGGAGGTACCCAGCTAACACACACGGTATGATCATTTGCCTGGCAGAGTCATTTTCCATTATTCATTTTATCGCTTCATATCTTTGCCAACGATTAAACTTCTAGCTATCTCCTTTCGGGCACTGTTCGTTCATGACGAATGTGTGAAAACTACTTTCATCGAACTTAGTACACACTGTTACGTATATTTGATATAAGTCATTTATATTTATTTTTATTGTTTGTTTGTTAGTTTCAAATTTGCCATTTTAAGTTTAAGATTCATTCATGGGGGGGGGGTGACCTGTACTTTACAGAATAAACACCAGGTGTTGACCTCGTTTCTGACCTGGCTTCAGAGTTGTAAGCAAGCTTTTAAAATGATTGATTGGTTCCAAAGACATTATGGAGCTTTGTATAAATACGTGAGTTTTTTAACGTAAATTTGTTCTAAAAGATTCTAGAAGATCATGTGACCCATTTCTTGTTTACGTAGAAACAGGTATATAAATAATGTTTTGGAGCGAACTATTGGAATAGAAGTTGGGCTGTTAGAATACTAAGTTGTGTGTAGTTTTGAGTTATTTTAAATTACCTTGTACTAGAAATTATGTCAATTTGTTTGGATCAAGAGGAATTATTTTGTTATTTATCTGGAAAAGAATTGTGCTCATAGAATTTTATTACCAAGAATTGACTTCATCAAGTGACATCGTCTTCCATCTTGGACATCGTCTTCCATCTTGGATACTTCTCTGGGATTCGAACTTGGAATTATTTGGACATTTTATTACCAGGACTTTTGCAATTTCTCTAGTGGATAATATTTTGAATTATTTTTGGATTAATTTTGGAATTGATTATTAAAACCGTAAGTTAATTTTTCTTTTCTGGAAAATATTTGTGCTCAATAAATTGTTTATTAAGTTTTTACAAGCTTGTTATTTTCACTCTTTCTATGTTACTGTTTATTCGAGCCTAAACACGTAACAACAGGTATTTGTTGTTGTCAATCACTTATTAACCAAGTCATCTATGCTCTAGGAGTAACCACCACCAACCATTAAGACTGAGTTTGTGAACATTACCCTGTACCAACACCAAATCAGATATCAGTCAACCAATCAGTGTGCCACAGCATCAAGTAAACATAAAAAGTAATATGAGAATTGGTGTTCATGAAACTGGATTTATAAGCTGGCCACCATTTGGGAAAATTTTTGAAATTTGATTGAGTCTTTACATTCTTGGGTAAAAATGTGAGACAGAGATCCCAACAATCATGAAAGATACAAACCGATTTTAATGTCCTTGCCACTTTTTACTCCAGATCCAACAGATTACAGATTTTCACATGTCTGTGTGCAGTTTGGACCAGTCTTATTTTGATCTCTGGCAAAATAGTATAAATTCTGGACGTTAACTCCAAAAAGTGGTATTTGTTTGACTAAAAATTAGGTCTCAAAGCTTTGCTTTGAAATCTTATATGGGGACTCCTCATTCTAAACATCTGGCCCAGTTCTTACTTTATTCAAATAGTTGGTCCAAAATTTTACAATGGTTTCCATCTAATTTGTCTTTTGCATGAAACACTTGATGGCCAGTCTCATCTGCCACTACCTGCCTTTTGAAAACATTTTGTTGACCACAAACATGTATAAATTATCATTTGATTTTAAATCTTTTTATGTTTCTCAGTCCTGTTATTCCAATCTTGATAAATTAAGTTGAAGTGTTATCTGCAGACATTTCTATTCATTAATGTTTTTGAACTCAGTAACTTGCTCCACCATATTGACGCATACTAAAGGTGATTCCTGATTGTTCAATGATAGTAACATGGCACAGAGACAACATGCCAATCCTGAATGGGCATGAGACACATGTCACTAAAGTTAGAAGAAGGTGGGGGACCGGACATCTCTCCGACTTAACATAACCTATATTATTTAGAAACAATAAGCCATGGGGAGAAAAATCTGCCAGGGGGTTAACAATGAAAAACAGGGATGTTCAGCTGATAATAACTCCAAAAACAAATTGTGTATTGAAAGTGCTTTATTGTATCACATATCTTCAAATTTTTTAAAATCTAAATCACACACAGAGACTCGCACACAGACTCACGCACAGACAGACACAGACACACACAGACTCACACACAGACACAGACTCACACAGACTCACAGACTAACATACAGACTCACACACAGACTCAAACACAGACTCACACACAGACACACAGACTCACACACAAACTCACACACAGACACACAGACTCAAACACAGACACACACATGGACACAGACTCAAACACAAACTCACACACAGACACACAGACACACAGACTCAAACACAGACTCACACACGGACACACAGACTCAAACACAGACTCACACACAGACACACAGACTCACACAGAAACTCACACACAGACTCGCACAGAGACACACACGCACACTCTAGTATGTTGTTTTACTGGTACAGATTTTGTCCCTGGGTAACAAGAAACAAATCACAATTGAATACCTGAAGTGCAGATATACACATACGGGTGACATCAACATAATATGCCTTAACATGTTAGGAATATAATCAAATAATGAATAAATATTAGTATTGTATCAATTTTTCAGCTATCATATTAATTGTTTAATTTACTTTCAGGTGTCTACAATAAGGAACAAAGTGATGCATTCTGGAGACATGACGTTATCAGATAATGAGAGGACAAGTTTCATAACAGATATCATTCAATTCTTAGAGGACCCTTGTCATCTCAAATCACTAGATGAATGTAAGGAGGCTGTGCTTGAGATAAACAAGGTAAAAAATATGCTTTTTCATGACTCGATGTGTCTTGTTGTTGTAGATGTTTGGTAGAGAAAGAACCACCAAGCCATGAAAAGCTAATGGCAAGTTTTCTCACATACCCACATCGGATGAATCCGAGACTCGAACCCATGTAGACAGAGGTGAGGTGGCAGTGATTCAGAATGGAGAGCACATTAGACCACTTGGCCACTCAGGGTTCTAGATATGTCTTGCTTCCCATGAATTTAGTTGGGGATATTGTGATACCCTTCATTCATCACTCTGTTTGTATATCCATCTGTCGCAACATGTCTCAAGGTATATAGGCTGTGGCTGATATAAACAAGGTAAAGAACATGTTTCTATGCACTATTTTTTTCCCTCGTCTTTAATAGGGGATATTGTGATACCCTCTCTCTGTCCATCTGTCATCACATGTCCCTCTCTCTGTAAACAAGCTGGATTTGAACATGATCTGGTGTACACTAACTGCTTATTTTCATGTTTTGTTGTGGGATATTTTCAATTTGTCCATATATCCATCTGTTTGACCATCAACACAAAGTAATCAAGCTATGACTGAAGTAAAAGTGAGAGGCAGAACATGACTTTGTGGACACTGCTTAATATTACATGCTTTAGTAGGGGTAGAATATGATATTTTTTAGTTCTGGGGTTCCTGGAAAAGCTCAAAAGTCTGATATAAAAAATATATAACTATGTACTTTAGGGGTAACCATCTGTATGCATGCATTTATAGCACCACTCTGGTGGACTAGTGGTTAGATCATCTACCTTAGATGCAGAGGGTCACAGGCTTGAACCCTTGCCAAATTAAATCAAAGTCTTATAAAAATGGTACTATTACAACTGTCTTACGAGGCACTCAGCTTTAAGCTGTTAGTAATATGATTGTCTGCCTAGTGTCAGGATAATGTGACTGGGTGGGACAAGATGCCGCATATCTGTGAAATGATGCCCTAATGCTAGAGATCATTATTAGCAGCCACACTGCAGACATCCTTGAGATATGACTGAAAATTAAAAATCCCAAACACACGTACATATTTTGCTTTAAGACTAATAGGTCACTATTTTTATGCTGTTAGTAAGGTACAGGACTGATATAGGGATATGTTGATATTGGATATAAAATACAAGGTATTGGGATTTGATTTGGTGAGCCATTACATATGTACTAGTTTCATGTACAAGTGCCGCTGGCTGTAAGATCATGGAAAATGTTGAAACTTAGCCAATGTGTGTTAAAGTAGATGTGACTTTAATGTTGTTGTTCTAGTCCATACATTTTTTACAAGATCAAGGTCACTGGAATTGTAGCCATTGGTTTATCTTGTCCACTCCTTCCTCTGTTGGTGATACAGATTAAGCAGAAGTACTCATAATTAGAAGGCCAGTTTATGATATCCCGACATGAACTTAAATTATTTCATATATCTTTGATCAGTCTTGTCTTCCAATAGTATTTGTCGTTATGAACATATGGAGAAACAAAATGTTTAATTTGGCTGATTTCTTCATCCCTAGTTGTGCAAAAAGTGTTTTTCATAAGTACATACACTTTCTAAATTCATGTTTCTTTGGATATATTAAGATAACTACTTAGATTGTCACACTGTTTTACAGATGATATTAACAATCTTCAAAATATTGTTTCAAAATTTCTGCTCATGTTCAGTGCAAGCATTTATACAAAACATATTTTTACCTTGGCTACCTTCATACAGTACAATTTCTTGAGCATGTTTCTGTCTGTCTATAAACCTGGTTTAGATTGGCATGATTTTTTGTATTTATAATTGTTTTAATTTTTTTAATAAGTATTGGATATAAATATATTAAATGCATGCCTTTTTATGATTTTGATATGTTACTCATCCATAAAGTTTTAGGAGGATGTTTTATTTAAGATTAGATTTATAACTATCAAGTAATAGCTACACTTCGTCAAGTGGAAGAATACTAGGGACATTTAGTTCTCTGGAAATATGGACAACCATATGACGTTTTAATCTTCAATGATTACAGATAACTACCACTCCATTTCGGCTTGATGATCGTGTCTTTCTTTCTGGCATCTGGCACAAGGACACAGCCCATCCTAATCTCACCATTGTGAGCAGCAGCATCTGCCATCTCACCTCTGTCTGCGTGTGTTCGAGTCTAAGATTTGACTAATATAGTTATGTGAGAAAACTTGCCAGTAGCTCCTCGTGGGTCGGTGGTTCTTTCCGGGATTTTCCTTCCTCCACCAATAATACTGGCCGCCATATATAGCCTGTCGTGTGCTGAAAAATGGCGTTAAGCCCTACAACAACAGCAACTTCTATAGAAGACAAAGCGAAAACATAACAAACAAAACATAAGGTTATGCAAATTAAATCACAACAATCCTAGAACTACAGACACATGTCCTAATAAAGTTCTGAATAAACGTTAGTGAAAATCCAAATTAAATCCAGTGCTGAAGTTGTTGATGTGCCTGTGGTGACCCATGTAATGGTGATTATGTAGTCTTCTTTGGTGATCTCAGGTCACAATTAGCATGATCTAATAAACACAACTACCTAATGGAAACTATAAATATCTTAAATGTTTGCAAAATGAAAGCTTAGCTAAATACAGATTATTACTAAAAGTATAATATAAACTTTGTAGTAATAACACATGGACCTGGTAATTCATAGGGAATTTCCTATTAATTCTAGACTCAGATTGAGAGAAACATGTTTACTACAAAAAAAAATAGATAATGAAACAGGTCAGGTTGAAAATGAACTTGAATTTGGATAAGGGTAAGTGAAACTTACAATGTTACATTACAATAACATACAATGAAATATAAAATTAAAATAAGCTTTAAAACAATCAATGCAAATTAAATATACATGACAGGCTGTGCAAGTGCAAAATAACATCATGGCTGTTGATGTCATCATGGTTGTTAAATGTGTTTACCCTGTTTGATTTTTTTTATGTCTCAGGCCAGCGATCTATTTGCCATTATTCAGGTAGTGGTTCCCCACATAGAGGACTCCTATTCCTATTTGGATCAGGACTAGAATTCATTTGGAATGCTTTACTTCTGGGATTTAATTCATCTAGTTCTTTAAATTTTCATTTTGTATTCATGGTAAATGACTTGTGTCAAATTTTGTCCAAAACTTGTTGCTTTTTCTCTTTTCAAATACGTTAAGACTTTAGAGTCAAAACAGTGGCCTCATGCTTGCATGCCATCTGTCAGAATTCAGTTTTTGGTGTCAGGTAGACTAAGACATTCACATAACATCTCAAGAAAAGACCAGTATGACTTTCTCATTAAGGTTCTGACAATCTAGCTCATCTACATACTGCCTGACCAATCGTTGTGATTGACTGCTGGGTATTAGGTTCATAAAATTTCCCACTTGATACAGTGGTTATTAGTGGTTTTCTTTTGCTAATCATGTCAGAACACACTTCGGTGTTAGAATTTTGCTTCAGTCTTGAATGGTTGATATTGTGGCACATGCAGTTTGAGCTCTCAGCAAATCACAAAGTACAATGTTGATCCCTAATGCATATATTCTGTAATGTGCTGTTGAACTAATTCAATGACTTGGGAAACCAGCTGCTTGACCTCATTGGTAACCATCACTCCCTGTCAAAGATGTCCCGTGTGCAAGTTGACATGACATCAATTAATGTCAAGGCATTTACTTTGAACCTCTGCTTTTCAGGCAGCTTGACATTGTATTCTTTTAGAACCGTGTGATATCTTCTTGGTTACTCTTAAAAGGCTGGCAGTGTCAGAGATTCAAGCCTTTGTATGGAAACCAGAATTAACCAATTGTCTAGAGGCTAAACCATGTGCCTTGGAGCTTGAACTAGCCATATAGCAAGAACTGAAGGCTCAACCTTTGTGCTTGGGAGCTGGAATCGGTCATTTTGCAATAGGTACAGCCTGGTGCCATGGGGCTGGAATTGGCAGATTAATGTTGAATGCTAGAAGTTCATACTGCACATCATGTGGATTATCTTTCTTCTTCAGAGCAGTAGTGTTTTTTGACCAAATACTGTACTCCTTTATTAAAAGGTTTGTTGCATGAAAGCCTCATTCATACCTATTATTAAAGCTTATAATCATTTATTAAACCATCTAATTGTGTTGTTCAGATGTCTGCAATTTGCAGAAAACCTCATTAAGCTATCTCTTTGCTTCCTCTGCTGTTAATTGTAGATATCTTGCCATGGTGTGACCACCATAACAGAAGGACCAGCACTGACCAAACATTTCAAATATGTTGAAATCACATATCCTTTTCAGTTACATGCAGAATGCATGAAACATTATACCCCCAGCTCCTGTTTATCCAGTTTCATGTGTATCTGTTTTTACCACCAACACAAAGCATTATGCCTAGGTATCTGTTTTTCTCAATTAAAACCAAGTGCTGTATCCCATGCCAGCCAGTTAATTATCTTGTGCTCAAGATTCAACTATAATATCCGCCTGTTTGAGTTGGTCTCAAAGGGGACATTTTTGGCTGTGTAATGAGTGCTTTTGGATCAACACAATATTTGTGTTTGAGTAGGTCGGACAGAAAAAAGTTATGAACCCTGGCTTGGTAGCAGTCCCTACCCGAGGGGGTTAGTCCCAAATAGTTAAAGTTTGGGATAAATCCATGTGGTAGTGGTTGGCTGAAAACCCTACCTTGATAAAATCAGCAATTCTATGCTTCCCAGAAAGATTTGTTTCAAACATTTTCAAGCTATTTGTCCAATACATTTTCACTTATTGGTAACAAAATTATACTGATATCATATTTTGCACCAAAACTAAGTCACTGTGACCTTCTTTATAGGATGTTTAAAAAGTAATCATTTAAAGTCATGTCCTTCATGTTTAAGCCATATGCAATATACTTTTAAGCCTATTGACATCAAATGTATGCTTCATGTGCAGCATGAGCAAAAACATGTCTTTAACTTTAATTTTAAAAAATAAGGGTAATAAACGCAGATTTATTCTCAAGATTTTGAATCTGCATATATTTAGCCCAGGGACAATTACGTAATAAATTTTTACTTCGCACAGCAAATTTTACCAGGTCAGGATGAGTGGACAAGCAGTCTTCCTGAGCCCTGGTTATGTACTCAGACTGAATCATTTTGTGCTTTCTGTTAAATTTAGGAAAGATGTCTTACAATAAATTACCTTTTCACCCTATTGAAATCAAACAAGATGCATACATATATTCCTTACTAGCAATTAATTGACTTTTCAGAAAACATTTATTCATTTATCTTTATTGGTATGAATTTTCATCGTTTTCCAAAAGAATGGCAGTTTGTGATGTACTTGCATAAAGATTTGTGCCATGTGGAGAGGCTCTTGCTTTTATTGTTTCCCCAAAATGGTCATTGTTTTTTAAGACTATAAAGTTATTTTTATATCAACCATAAAAAGCAATGTAAGGTAAATATAGTTAATTCAAAAATGCATATTTAAATTTAATATTCTGTAAGTGCTTTAATTCCAAAATCTCGCCAGTTGCATCGGTTTATCTTGTCCACTCTTTCTGCTGTTGGTGATAACAGATTAGGCAGAAGTAACTCATAATTAGAAAGCCAGTTTATGATATCCCAAAATGGACATAAATTATTTTATATATCTTTCATCAGTCTTGTCTTCCACTATTCTTTTTCGTTATGAACATATGGACACGTACATCTATAGCAGCCTGACAGTGTCTTATATTGAGAAATGGTGTTAAACCCCAAACTACACCAGCTAAAAATAGAATAGTGAATTTCTGAAGCAAGTATGAAATATCTGATTGAATCCACCCTACACTACTAACAAGTTACTAGTTTTCTCCATGATGAATTTATTATGTGATAAGGAGAAGGAGTAAGCCAGTATGACTTCAGATATATTGTTCATAGGTCAGTTAATGCTGTCATCTTTGTATATCTCAAGACAGTTTTCATTTTTCATTGCAAGATTGCAGAATCGACTTTGAATGAGTGATTGAGGTTTACGCAGGGTTGATTATTTGGGTATTCAGACCTTCTGTGTTTCTCACAATATGATGCTTTTTCTTTAATAAATAAGTTTTTCTCAAAGAAACATTTAACCTCCATTGTTTTTTTGTGTGTGTGTCTTTTTTCAACTTTATTTAAACCTTTTTTAAATATTATTCGAAAGTAGATTGTCTATTCGCAGCTACACATGATGCCATCTCATTTTCAGATAAATACTGATTCCTTGGGAGTTTTCTTCAATACTGACATGGAGATGGAGATGAAGGCTTTAAGTGCATGTGTGAAAGATCTTAGACAAGAGCGAGGAGTACATATGGTGGAAACTGAGAAAACGGTGGAGTCGTTGAAAGAAGAACTAAAGGATCATCAGAAGCAATTGGAAAACATGCAGAAAACTGTTAACTTACTTAAGAGAAAAAATCGTACTGTGACATCAGATCTGAAAGATGTGAAAAGAAAGGTCAGAACACAAAGTGCTAGTTGTTCAGCGGTGAAGAAAACTGTTAACTTACTTAAGAGAAAAGCTCTCACGGGTTTTAGCCAGCAAAATAAAAAGGTTAGAAAACTTGAAAAGGAAATGCAACTAATAAAGGGTGGCGACTCTCAAGCATCTGGAGCTACAGCCGGTCAAGTATCAGAATCAGGTATGAAATATACATGCTATTGGCAGTATGAAATGTGCCAGTGCTGATTTTAAAGAACTTGTTTTTGTGTAAGTAATTGATGGAATGTATAGCAATTGTACTAATACTTCAAACATTCAGATATGATTCACCACCTATAGAAACTATACAAATAATGGAATGTGCTATTACTGATTTTAAAACATTGGACATAACTGATAGAATATGTAAGAGGAATTTGAAAATGTTAGGACAAGGACTTTCATCCTGGTGCCATTGGAGTCCATGATAAAAATAAACTGGAGCCTCAATCCTAAATGAGGTTACCATGAAACCTTTGGGCCTACCTCCTATGTTAGTAGTGGTGAGTATCCTGGTAGTTGAGTAGAGGAAAGATCAGGCTGCCAAACATTGGACATAACTGATAGAATATATAAGAGGAATTTGAAAACGTCAGGGCCTGCCTCTTATGTCAGTGGATTGGATATAAATTCAGCCAATGACAGGGAAGCAAAACTGTTCTTAGTCAGAGAAATTGGCCATGACTTATCCTTGAACTGTGTGATGAGAATCCAATGTGATGCAATTTGTATAACCTTTAGGGCATGACAGTAGAGCCAAAAAGTGTAAAACATGCTTAGTTTCAAAGCAGTAATACATTTTCTATTATTCCATTGCTATGTCCACAGTCCAAGGTTAATATTCCCATCAGTTATTATTTGTAGGTATTATATAAATGAGACATGATCCAGGTCTGATTCCTGAGATATTTTGATTCATTCAGAATATTGTCTTTTCTTTCCTTGTCTCATGATGTGTAACATATTTTGATGATGTAAGGAATTATTTTGGCATTTATGTCTTTATTTCAGTAATTTTGAGTGCTTTGAGAACTTCACAGGTGATGCAGTGCTTATTCACTTTTAACCCTTTCTAACAAATAGGTGTTATTGTAACCATTAGCCACCCAGTTATTGTTTTTGCCTTAAGCGGTGTGTAAAGGCAGCCACGAAAAGGTTGCATGGGATATGCACCCTATCTGTACTTCAGATGTACACACATATACATGTCTCCTTTGTTACCCTTGGTCTGATGAGAGGTGGGAAGAAACAAAATATTACTGTGTTTATAAGAACAGAAGGAAGGAACCTGCACCCCCCTTTTCTTCACAAAACACTTCTTCCATTTTCATGATGGGTCTAGAACACTTCCTGATTTAGGGAGGTCACCAGCTCCTCTTGAGAGAGGGCCTGTGTGTAAGTCAACAGTCACCAGGCACTGGTTAATATGTCAGGATATATTGATCTAGTGACTGTAATTGGTCGCTGGACACCTAGCACAAGTAGCCAGGAATGGTGAGTGGGACTTTTGTCCCAGTTACTGTTGGTGAGTACAGTATTCCATGTGTCAGCGATTGGATTGGGCATTAAGTCTTGACGATCACTTTAGGGAAAAGGATCAGGCTTGTTCCCCCTTTCTCCATTATTTTTGTTACCATTCAATCCCAAGGAGAATGGGCTTGATGCTTTTATCCCCATCATAAAAGGGATCACGTGTTTACCCCTCCACTCAACCCCCTACTCCAGTCTCTAGTTCAGTCTCTATGGAGTTTTTAAGGACACGCACTATCTGCAAGTGAGCTGGCCATGTTTCTATTTCCTTGGATGACACCATGGATGACTTTCCCAGGACATAGATCCACTAGCTTCACTATGAAGGACTGCTGCTCATCTTCTTTGTTGAATCAAAATCAATCCCTTTCTGCAGGCAGATTAACAGTAGGTTTTTTACTAGTCCTTTAGCCATGAGATGTGATGACGAACACATGATAATAGAGTCCTCTACTCCAAGGGGGAGATAAAGACAGATGGTCCTGTTTCACATCAAGAGTGGAGACAGGAGAACAAACTCTCCATTTTGGTGGATGCAGATGAGTTTCCAGAGAGTTGTTTGCATCTGAGACCTTCTTTCCTGGGATATCCTACTTCTTCTCACCCTGGCGGTCAGGTGACAAAAGGAGGAGGAGGAAGTCTAGACCTTTGACAAGGCTGTAAACCAGGTTTAATACCTTCTGTCAAATGATCTGCTTCCAAAATCATTTGTTGGAGGCATTAGGACCATCTCCTGTAGGAAATGAGGCTTTTTAAGACACATTCTAAGTCAGGCTGCTTCCTCTGTTTACAGTGGTTTGGAATCTAACTCAAAAATTATATTGAAACAATGGCATGTCCCAGCAGCTGAAGGAGTTGATTGATCCCTTTTGTATGATTCAGTACATGGTCTCTTACTGGGGCCAATTGATCTCTTAACCTTCTATCTTGAACTAAGGTGCGTTCCATTTCTGGATAGTAACTGGGTTTTGCACCAATCTCTCTATTATGTCTGCTGCATGTTTATTACTCTAGCGTCCTAAGTTTTGGCTGCATTTAATATTCTAGTTTGGGAGGGTCACTGTATATTGCCACTTTAAAAAAATTATTGCAGTATGTTGCCAAGACAGCGAGACTCATGTTTTTGACAACTATGGCACTCTTTACCAAGTTTCTCAATCTCAATAGTAATGCTGCATTGGAAACATCACAAGGTTTTGCTGATGTTTGACTAAAACATTTAAAGGGCTGCTCTGCTTGATGTGGATATTCTGTTATGAGGGTTAATTCCTATGGTTAATTCCTATCCCATTTTCTGGTTATTATTTTATCAGAAGAGCAAATAAGTATCTATCCAAGACCTTTCTATCGTCAAGCCCATAAAGTTAGGCTTTCTTATTCTTCCCTTGTTGATGTCATGAAGACACGGTTTCGCTAGTGTTTCTCCTTGTTCTAACATTTAAGTTATGACTGTATGTATTTACATATTAAACCCATTTGTGCCAGCCAAACAAGTTGCCATTGCATCATCCAGTCTGCAGATAACAAATAACAATTTCAAAAAGGTGATGAATGAAAGATGAATGACTATTCTTGGTTAGGTGAGATAAAATACAGTATTATATATGAAGTGTGTTACAGGTCTAACTGACCATTGCCATTTTTACAAATGATGTAGCGCACACACACACACACACACACACACACACACACACACACACATGATTTGGGGGGTATGTGTGAGTGTAGGTTAATGTTTTACTGCCTAAAAATCAGAGCTGTTTAACTTTATTCTGACTGCATCAGCAGGGGAGTTGAAGATCACATTTTCAAGAATATCTCACCTAGTTGGCAGCACATATTGACACTTGCTCAGTTTGGAGACTAACTGCATTTTTGTATATTATTGACAATTTGATGGATTTATTTTTATCAAAGAAAATCCAGGCATGATTGAGTTGTATTTTTCAAACACCATTTCTTTAAGAAATGAATGTCTAATCATGTTTACTTGAATGAGTAAAACATGCTTCTTCATTTATGTTTATGTGATCATAATATCTTCAATGTACAATTACCACCTTGCAAATCCAGCCCTTCTAAGCTAATTTTTAGATCTAAAAAAATAAGTTGTCTGCCTACATTGGTGAAAATGAGTGAATTGAGTGATCTCCCCTTGGATAATGAAGTTGGTCCTAAATCCCATTTATACGTGAATTACTACTGAAACAGAATAGATGCTGTGCCACTATTGTGTAACTATGAATAGGATGGAATGTTGAATTCATATTATAATAGGGCAAGTAATATCAAATAAACATTTTAGCCAGAAACTGGTTTCTTTTTCAAGTATGTTACTACATCTTAATACTTAGGAGAGTAGGTAATTGATAATTCTGATAAGGAAATTCCAATTCTGATAAGGCAATTTCTTTGTTTGTTTGTTTGATTAGGATTTTTAATGTAGCTTTAACAAGTTTTCAGTCATATCGCTACGATATCTGCAGTGAGGCAGTTTCAGTGAATCCCCAAGGGGTGCAAGACTGAGAGTCAAAAATCTCCTTGGTGTCAAAAATAGGGGTCAGACTGAGTAAAAAACAAACTTTGGTATCAAAACTGTGGGTCAAATTGGGGTCTCTGAAGCACAAATGAGGGTAAAGGGAAACACTGCAGTTTATAGTGATGTCTAGAACTGGGGCATCATGCCACAGACATTTTGCATGTTGTTCTAACACTAACTTCTTACTGCTGAGCGCCAAGCAAGGCAGCTGTTAGTACCATTTTTGTAAGTGTTTGATATGACTCAGCCGGGGATCGAACCCACGACCTCCCGCTCCAGTGGCTGATCCTCTAACAACTAGGTCACTGAAGTGGTAAAGGTAATTACAGATATTACTCGGAAACAGAGTAGATTTGTTACAGTGACTTAAATAATTTTTCATTTGATACAACTTAATTGGGGTCTGGAAAATGAAGGGTCATTATGTACCAGTAATCAAGATAATAATTTGGTTCAGGAGAAAATCATTCTTGTTTTTTTTTAAATAAAAATATTTTCTATTATTATAAGAGGATAAAATTAAATGACATTTATCATATGAAAAGCTGTAAAATAAGCATAAAGCAACAATTTATTCAGGCAATATAAAGGTGTTCAGTGGTTTTTAGTTTTTATTTGTGCAATGAGTTTACTGGAATGCATCAGAAACAACAAACAATACTTATCTGGTTTTTAAGCACAAGACAGAAAATGTGTGCCCAACATTGGATATAAAATATTACAAGTACTTAAAGATTTTTCTTAGCTGATTTAATGTTCTATTCTTAGTTTGTTTATTTTGAATAATTATTCAATGAACTCCTTAAGGTGTTTCATTTTTGTTAATTTATATAATGTGTTATATAAAGAGTCATACATCCTTTATAGCAAAATTATAGTTTTAAAGTTGGATATTGTTTTCCAAGGGGGAGAACTCTCTTTAGAACTCAAAACATGTGATTCTCTAAAGACCTGATCTCTTTACTTTATTTAATATGCCAGCTGTTACTTTTGCAGCAAGGTAAGCCTATCTAATGTAAGATTACCTTATTAATATTTATGTATCTCACTCATTATTGATCCATAGAAGATCATGATTATACATTGGTCTCCTTAAAATCTCATCTCCCAACCAGACGTCACTTGATTTATTCAGCCAGAATCCCATGGTAAGACTTTTCTGTCTTAAAGTACCCGTCTAGGACAGATGGACATCAGATGTGGCCAGTAGTTGGTATATTAGTGAAAAAATGTCAAATTTACCCCACATAAGTAATCACTACTAGGGTGTACAAATAGAAATCTCTTGAATATGTATTGAGTTCTACAATTAATACATCAACATCCATTCCAACATGCCAGTAAATAAACTTTAATCCATTCAAAGGGCAACGTAATCAGATTATTCTTATACCGCCAAGTACTTAGAAAGTTTTGTCATTTTGATAGTTTTTATTATTACAACCAAAAAGTATGAAGGTGACAAAAGCTAACCACTAAGAAGCAAATTATTGTTTTAGCTAAAGTCTCTGTGACATTTAGGGCAATTAGTAAATTAGTTCGTTGGCTGATGTGTCTTTTGTAATAGACTACAAAATATAACAGTTCCTTTGTAAATATTGAGTATCTTGTGTTACAACTATAACTTGCCAAGGAAGGTATAAATTGTTGCATAAAGCCCAACATGGCATCAGACATTCTCAATGAAATCAGTGGACAATTAAAATTACAGTCAGATGTTTATACCTTGATTTTTTTGACAAGGTGGTTTGCACCATGACTCAAGATTATATTATATACTTATTATTGTCAGAATAGCATTGTGTTACCTTGATTCCATGACATCCCCATGATTGTTATATGAAAGTAATTAATACTTTGAAATTAATTACTCGTTTTCTACTTCATCTATAATTATTACTCGTGTATGTCTGATGCCCTCAAGAAACAACACCCAGCATACATATTCACTTTCATGCTACAGAAGGAGTGACCTTATATAAAGGGGGACCACTATATAAGACCATTTTAAAGGTTTCTGATCCAAATTAGATCTGAAATATTTCTTCTAAAAGGGTAAAAACCACAGCTAATCACATTCAAGATTATCTAGTTAATATATAGATTGGATGCTTGGCCATGCCATAAACTCACTGGGTCTTAACAGGTATATAAGCTAAAACCAAACGTGAGAATTGAACCAAATTTGGCAGAATTTGCTTGCAAAGAAGGTCATTCATATTTATTCAGTTTGTGGCAATTCACCCTCATGTGCCCATATATAATAAAAACATATAAACCTGTATGGCCACTCATCTGTGACTAAAAATAGATAAAACTTAAATCTTCTCAAAACTGCTAAACAGAATTTGATTTAATGTGACAGTCTGAAGGCATAAATGGATTAAAATTTTATACAAATGATACCAATCTGTCATCACTGCTCCGGTGGTCTTGTGGTTAGAGCATCCACCTGAAATGCAGTAAGTCATGGGTTCAATCTCCAGCAGAGTCATACCAAAGACTTCAAAAAGTGGTACTAACAGCTGCCTCACTTGGTGCACTGCATTACGAAGTTAGTATTAGGATAGGTTGGCCTCATGTAAGGATAATGTGACTAGGTGGGACATTATGCTACATGTATTTGGCATGATTCCCCAGTGCTAGACATTACTATAAACTGTCACACTGCAGACATTGTAGTGATATGACTCAAAACGTGTTAAAGCTATGTTAAAAATCCAAATCACACACACTCACACACCAATCTGTCATCAGATATAGCTATTGTTGCTAAAGATGGACTTATCATAACTTGATTACTCAAAAGACACGTAATCGGAGAATAAAATGAGTAAATTGACAGTAACCATGCGAGTCTGTATCACCCCATTTTAAATTTTTTAAAATCCAAATTAGATCAGAAATATGGCTTTAAAAAAAATTAAAACCACATGCAAAGAGATGCAAGCTTATGTAATTAGTATAAATGGACAAATCGAATGCCAGTCAGATGCAAGATAACATAATTAGTATGAATTGATGTTTCTGGTTATGGAATCATCCAAGACCTTAATGATAGAAGCATTAATTCCAAGAATAATAAGAACTGGATCAGATTGTGGCCTCCAAAGTCATAATATCACCTCATTAGTCTGTATGCCAATCTGTTATCGTATGTAGTTACAGTTACTAAAACAAAATAATCTAAATTTGTTTTCTCAAAATCCTTTCAAAAGAAAAATAAAATCAGCAGATTTGGACAATAAGCATGAAAGCCTCTGATGTTCATTAAAATGATATAGATTTGTCATGAAATTTAATAGAAATTATCCTGAATGAATGTTGTGCAAATTTGTTAACATGAATCAAAACTGCCATAAGATACAATCATGGTAATAAAACATAGAAAAGACTTTACAGAAATTTGCCAAAGTTAAGAAAGTAATCTGTGATAAGGACTGTTTAGAGAAAAAGGTGTGGGTTAATGCAGAGTTCTTCCACTTTTTTAAAGAAATTTTAAAACATAAAAACATTAATTTTAGAACACAAGGTGCATAAATCCTAAACGAAAATCTTTTAGAAAATAAGGAAATAATGATAATAATTTCATAATATAATTATATTTATAAAAATCATTTGTGAAATACAGTGAAATTGTTACAATCTTGTAACAAATTATGTACAAAGATTTCATTGCATATTTATGTGTATTTTTATAAAAATTAGTAATGATGTAATGTGTTATGAAACCTGAAGAGCTCAATGTTTATTTGTTGCAAAGCTATAAATATATCTAAATATGTTAATTTCTTTACATATTTTATATACTTAAGAAAAATGATAGACTATAATATATATTTTTTGTAGAAACTGGATTTATTATATTTGCAGAGAATTATTGTTTACATATTCCATATTTGACATAGTTGAAAATTTTGAAGAAACATGGATATGTTTGTTGAAATAAGACATGTGACACCTGAATAATGTTTTACAGTGGATAGTATTGCCATATTAAATTAAAATCATGTTTTGTTTATATATTTTTACATGTAATTGGCAATATATAAAGCATTTCATATATTTATAACCATTGTTTTAAACATAACATTTTTATTTATAGCTCTCAAAGAAACACTTGACCTTAAATAAATCTTGTAATGAACCAGACTGATCCAACTATGGGAATTAAACCAACAAATATTCTGGTCAGAAGTTCCATGTTGTAATCATTAAACTACTGAGTACCTTTGGGTGGGGATCTCTTGTTTTCTACTTATTATGTCAAGTGCAATGGATCAGGAAGTAATGATAGATCTATACATTATGACTGCAACAATTAACTCCCCTTATACTACCATATATGTGTTAATAAATTGGCTTATAAATAGTTTCTAAGTTTTAAATCCTGGTCTAATTCCAGGAGAATTGGAGAGAGCCAGGGTAAATAGCTGGTTGTATAAATAACTTATTCTGTTTGTTCTGAGTAATGTATTCATGTATATTCGGAGTGCAAGAGGATAAAACATTTAATAGTGTTGCAAGTATGTGTGATTCAAGCTTTTGTTTCCTCTCAAGAGTTTTAACACATGTGTGAATATGCATGTAAGCTATACAGGTTTGTGATATCAGAACCACTCAGGCCTGTGTTTAAACATTTAGTAAACTGTGATATGTCAACTACCCAACCTTGTGATATCAGGGACACTCAGGCCTGTGTTTAAACATTTAATAAACTGTGATATGTAATTTACCCAAACTTATGATATGCTAGCCTGTGTTTAAACATTTAGTAAACTGTGATATATAAACTGCCAAACTTGTGATATCAGGGACACTCAGGCCTGTGTTTAAACATTTACTAAACTGTGATATGCTAACTACCTAAGCTTGTGATATCAGGTCCAGTTAGGCTTGTGTTTTTAAATTTATTATAATTTAATGGACTGAGGTATGTTACAAGCTCTTGTGGTGATTTATGATTAAAATGTAATAAATAAGTAATCTAATATAGCAATAATATGGATAAAATCTATTGAAAACATTATGAGTACTAAGTAAAGAAAGTTCTGATCTTCTTTCCCCCCATGCCTCCTGTCTGCACTCCCCAATTCATTAGATAGCATACATTTCCCCTGCAGTCGAATAACTCTGTAAGTGTGTTTCCACTACACTCCATTATTACAGTATATTTCATATTTCTTATTCAGTCCCTTAATTCAGCAGCTAACATTATTTCGGTACTTAAGAGTGAAGCGATGATGATAATGACAATGTTGACAGTTATCACTATTATTAGTTTTGTTGTTCATCTTGATGATTGATACTCTCATGTTGCTGCTACCTGTGCTGTGAAATCAAACAACTACAATATTTTTTTCAGATGTTCGAGATATACAGCTGTTATTCATCAAAGCCTATAAAGGTGTCCAGATCATTTCAGTAAACGCAGTATTGGACAATGCTGTCCACTGGAAAGACCTAGAAGACTTCTACACAGACATTTTCATAGAAGAAGAAGAAGAAGAGTTTACCCAAATGATAAAGAATAAACAACAGTTAAAGAAGACAGTCACAAGTTTTAGACAGATTTTTGAGAAATGTGACAGCAAAGTAACACGCATTATTCTTCAGGCACCTGCTGGTCAAGGAAAATCTACTTTTTGTCGTAAAGTTGTACATACCTGGTGCTCTGTTCAAAACAAACGGTTAAATAATCCCATTGATGATGGAACTTCTGACAGGTCTGACACAAGTGGTTTAAAACATGAAGATGATATGCTCAGGTTTGATGTTTTATTGTATATATGTCTTAGAGACATTTCTGATGCAAAAACATTGATGCATGTAGTACACGCACAGTTCCCACTTGTTGAAACACAGGGTCACATGTTTTATATTGAAGCATTGATTGGGCAAGCAGAGAACAACAAGGTTTTACTTATTATGGATGGCCTAGATGAAATGGACATTTCATTAGCTTTCATTGGTAAAATAATGCGAAGGGAACTGTATCCAAACATTACAGTTCTGGCCACAACTCGATCCTGGAAGATTGGTGAGTTAGGGTTAATCAGATCAGCTCATTTTGACCTGTTGCTGGATCTTCAGGGGTTCAGTTTTGACAACAGTATGTTGTTTGTCAAGAAACTTTTTGACAACTACTATAAGGATGAATCTGCCATAGCACAGTTTCGAGAAGACATCTGGAAAAATGATGTGATCAGAAGTCTCATCCATGTACCACTTCTCCTGCTGTTCATTGTTCAAGTTTGGTATGAACGGAAATCCTTTCCACAAACAATTCATGAACTCTACCTGGAAATGTTAGATGTAATAGTTAATAGATACATGAAGGGTAAAAAGAGGATAGAAAAAAATCAGGGAAAGCAAGATCAGAAATGGACACTAGAAAGTACATTTTTCGATGCAAATCTGAAGCTAAGGAAACTGTCACTTGTTAAACACTTTGGTGCAGATTTTCTGGCTGCTCTTTGTGAAGTAGCAAATCATTTCCTTGTCAATGCCTGTAGAGAAACTTCCCTGGTTTTTTATGAAGAAGTTCTTTTGGAATTACTCGGAAAAGATGGGACCTCAAAATTGCAGACAGCTCTAGACTTGGGTATCCTATCCAAGTCAGAGTCACGAAGTACATTTCGTGAGAAAATACGTGTGACTTTTCTCCACAAAACAGTACAGGAATTTCTTGCAGCTATTAACATATGTTGTAGAGATGATAGATGTAACATATTTCTTGATTCATTAAAAACATTTGACGATGTGCTTCAAAATGAACAGATCATAAAGTTTGCTGCAGGCATTTCCACAGCTCATTGTCAAACGATATATGAAAAGATATATGAAGTATGTGAGAAAGGCAGAATAGAAGATAATGAAATACTTAACCACTATAAAATGCAATCTCTAAATAGAATTTGTATAGACTGTCTAAGGGAAGCCCATAAAGAGACTCTTAGTCTCAAATTGTATGGTATTTATGCAGAACATCAAAATATCTGGAATGAATTCCAATCTGCTCTGAAAAACCCATTGAAAGTCAGAATTCACCTAAAAAATCTGCGTCTGGAATCATGTATCTTAAATGATGCTGAATTTGATTTTTTTGAGTTTCAATGTCTGACGAAGCTCACGCTCAGATATATGACTGTCAGGGATAAATCATTGCTATCAAAGTGTACTGAGCTTAAGTGTTTGAAAGTGAATCATTGTACCTTAGATGATGATGTATTGGATTTGTCAAAGTTTATCTGTCTAGAAGATCTCAGCCTTATAAATGTGACCACAAAGGGTAAACTGTTGCTATCAAAGTGTACTAAGCTCAAATGTTTGAATGTGAATAATTGTACCTTAGATGATGATGTATTGGATTTGTCAAAGTTTATCTGTCTAGAAGATCTCAGCCTTATAAATGTGACCACAAAGGGTAAACTGTTGCTATCAAAGTGTACTGAGCTCAACCGTTTGAAAGTGAATAATTGTACCTTAGATTATGATGTATTGGATTTGTCAGAGTGTATCTGTCTAGAAGATCTCAGATTTCAAAATGTGATCACAAACGGTAAACTGTTGCTATCAAAGTGTACTGAGCTCAAGTATTTGGACCTGAGTAATTGTACCTTAGATGATGATGTATTGGATTTGTCACAGTCTATCCATCTAGAACATCTCAGCATTGAAAATAAGACCACAAAGGTTAAACTGTTGCTATCAAAGTGTACTGAGCTCAAGTATTTGGCCTTGAGTAATTGTACCTTAGATGATGATGTATTGGATTTGTTAGAGTTTATCCATCTAAAACATCTCAGACTTCACAATTTGACCACAAAGGATAAACCGTTGCTATCAAAGTGTACTCAGCTCATGTCTTTGGACCTGAGTAATTGTACCTTAGATGATGATGTATTGGATTTGTCACAGTGTATCCATCTAGAAGATCTCAGGCTTACAAATGTGACCACAAAGGTTAAACTATTGCTATCAAAGTTTACCCAGCTCATGTTTTTGGACCTGAGTAATTGTACCTTAGATGATGATGTATTGGATTTGTCACAGTGTATCCATCTAGATGATCTCAGGCTTACAAGTGTGACCACAAAGGTTAAACTGTTGCTATCAAAGTGTACTCAGCTCACGTTTTTGGACCTCTGTAATTTGACCTTAGATGGTTATGTATTGGATTTGTCAGATTCTATCAATCTTGAACATCTCAGGCTTACAAATGTGACCATGAAGGGTAAACTGTTGCTATCAAAGTGTGTTTGTCTCCAATATGTTGAACTGGCTTCTTGTATCTTAGAATTGGCTGTATTTAACTTGTCAGAGTGCACCCATGTGGAATGTTTTTTGTGTAACAGAGTGACCCTGACAGGTGGTGGTAGACTACTGTGTACTCGGGTAAGAGAGCTGATACTAGTAAATTGTAACCTGGGTGAAGTTACCGTGGACATGTCAACTTGTCCAATCAATCTAATCCCCCAACTGCAGAACACATCAATGAAGAATGCAGATCTAAATAATTGTATTAAATGCACCCTTAAAAATGTAACCATGAGCAAAGAGTGCATGGAGGTGTTTTGTAAGAGCCTGTCTGAGTGTAAAAATCTAGAGGGATTATCAATAAAGAATTTGGATTTGTGTGATGCACTGCTCAGTCTTGACAGTGTGAATTGCTTTTATGAACTCAAACTTGATAATGTTATCATGAGCAAAGAGTGCAAGAAGGTGTTTTATAACAGCCTGTCCCAGTGTAAAAAGCTAGAGAGATTATCAATAAAGAATATGGATTTGTGTGATGCACTTCTCAGCCTTGTCAGTGTGAATTATGTCAACCTTGATAATGTAACCATGAGCAAAGAGTGCAAGAAAGTATTTTGTAACAGTCTATCTCAGTGCAAAAATCTACAGAGATTATCAATAAGGAATATGGATTGTGTGATTCACTTCTCAGCCTTGTCAGTGTGAATTAAGTCTACCTTGAAAGTGTAACCATGAACGAGGAGTGCAAGGAGGTGTTTTGTAACAGCCTATCTCAGTGTAAAAAACTAGAGAGATTATGAATACAGAATTTGGATTTCTGTGATGCACGACTCAACCTTGACAGTGTGAATGACTTTTCTATACTCAATCTTGATAATGTAACCATGAGCAAAGAGTGCAAGGAGGTGTTTTGTAAGAGCCTAATTCAGTGTAAAAAAAACTAGAGAGGTAATAAATAAGGAATATGTATTTGTGGGATGCACTTCACAACCTTGACAGTGTGAATTTCTTTTTTAAACTCAATCTTGATAATGTAACCATGAGCAAAGAGTGCAAGGAGGTGTTTTGTAACAGCTTCTCCCAGTTCACGAACTAGAGAAATTATCAATAAAGAATTTGGATTTGTGTGATGAATTGCATTACATGAAGAGACTGAGTTATATTACCCTTGCGGGTGTAAAAATGGGGACATTGGATAAAGTGTTGATATGTGAAAGCATATGCCAGTGTACACAACTAATGAACTTAACACTGTAGAATCTAGAATCTAGAATCTATATCTGGGTGATGGACTACTCAGCTTGAATAACTTGGGGATACTGAGTAGTCTCACCATTGATAATGTGACCATGTGTAATGATGGATACTCGAGGCTGTGTAGCAGTATTTCCACACCTAAACATACCCAGCTTGGACAATCTTGTGGAATTTCAGCTGGTTAATATAACCATGTCCTTAGAGTGTGTAGATTGCATCAACTCATCAAAGCAATGTCAGTTGTCTACCTGTTTCAAGACAGCTCTGAGCATAGAGATGAATGCTAACAGTTGTGACAAATGTGATGTGAACTATACATTTAAAATAGATGATGACGGATCTGGATGATGATGATGTTGATGGATGATAATGTGGATGATGATGATGATGATGATCTGAATGATGATTAGGACGGTTTGCTTAATGATTATGTTTTGGATTTTCTCTGTTAAACGTACATTGGTTAAATTGTGACTGTATTGTTGAAGCAAAGTAAAACACAATTACTGGATGATATACATATAAATGCATCATTGATGGTGCTGAAATGCTTTTAAATATAATGTATAATATTTAATTATTTTATCAAGTGTGATATCTAGCAGTATACCAACTGTTTTCGAGATCAGTTTGGTATGTACCCATTTTAACTTCTGATTGGCTGTCTTTGTTTATATATAGTTTAGACTTCAAACTAAGTCTTTTTAACCAGATTCTCAGATTCTCAGATTATCAAGTTCTCTCACCACTAATATACTAGCTGTATTGGCTTAAATTGTCTTTAGTCCAGTTCTGAATGTGATTCACTATTGAACATGAACTTCTTATTAGTAAGAAGATATATTGTATTACAGTAGGGTTCATGGATTCTTTATATGCTATGCAGTATCACAGCAGGGTTGATTGGTTTGGTTCTTTACATGATATCCAGAGTCACAGTATGGTTGATTGGTTCTTTATATGATATACAGTGTCTCAGTATGGTTGATTGATTCTGTATATGATGTACAGTATCCGGTATAGTTGATTGATAGATACAATAGATAGATAGGATTAGATTAGATTACATTAGATTATATAGATAGATAGCTTCCATAGATTAGATAGATTAGATAGATTGCATAGGTTAAATAGATAAGTTAGGTTAGATAGATATATTAGGACAGAAATTTTAGTAAAAGTAACAAGATAGACATTGTCTCTAAGTTTTTTTAAAGTAAATTTTTCTCAAAAATATATTGACGCAATTTTCAGCTAAAATACATTAAGAATCAATTTCATTTATTCCCATATCACAGCTATATACTATATTTAATAAGGTGCGCGATTAAATGCAAGGCACATTTGGCTTAGATTGTAAATTAATCTTGCAATTGTCAGCTAGAATATTATGATCGTTAATTATGATCGTTAAGCTACCTGTTAGAGGACAGAACACCCCAGGAGTTCCAATTGGCTTAGTGGCTTCAATTAGATGCTCTTCTAGAATCTTAATTTGGAGATTGATTTTAATTAGGTGTGTGGGTTACTGTTACACCAGATTTTTCTGACACTCATAGACTTCCAATTTGGAGAGTGATTTTAATTAAGCTAATGAACTGTTGACGCATCTAACTTTCGGTTGAATGACGTATACAGACATGAACGCCCTGTGGTAGAGATGAGGGTCTCTGATTCTGGCCGGAGTAAATTGAACATCGATATGTGTTGCACTACCATATTGTGTCACGTGGTTGTGTCCGAATCGCGTATTAAAAGATGCGACACGTGCCCAATCAGTGCTGTTCACTCTGAGCCAGAAACAGACTCTCTCTCTCTTTACAGGTAAATACCGTTTATGTTCGTATAAACTTCTTTAAGGAATAAGCATCTTTAATGTTTGAGATTTTAACGCTAAAGTTAATATGATTGAAATATGTTTTTACTGAATTATTTTATTTTATAATATTATGTAATACAATGTTTAATTGTATTAAAGAATTTATGTTCATTTATATTTATGGTAAATTTTATTGTAAAATATGAATTCACTTCCAACATCTTGTCTAGATTCAATGTTGAGGTAACTTATTCTTTAAGTAACAGAGATAAATATTTAGTAACATATTCCAAATCAATATTACATTTAAAATGAGTAAAATACATTTCTTCGAAATGATTGTGAATTAATCGCAACTATTACATTTTATTCTCCTTAGCTCTCATGAAATTAATTGAGAATTAACTATTTGTATTATATTCTAAAATGCAGAAATTATACAAATGAATGAAGTGATGAGATCTAATGACAAGTGTTTTTTTTCATATGTGTTTCGTTTATTTTGAATATAAAGCTTGCATATGCATTTTTGGAATGTAGTAATATATGTATATTAGTTATTGAAATAAAGTGCTTTTCATTCTGAGCCAGAAACAGACTCTCTCCTTCTCTCATTACAGATCTGATCCTGTACCTTCCCCAAGACATTCTCATCATCTTTCTGACACTTCTTTCTAAGGAACTCATTCTTCTTTTCTCTCTTTCGTTCCGGGTTCCCAGATTAATACATCTATGTGTTTATGAGAATAAAACAATACAACATTATCATAAAAGTGCTCATAAAAGATACGATAGATAGATACGATAGATATGATTATATAGATTAGATGGATTAGGTAAGATATATGGACAGACGGACAGACAGCATCTTTAGCAGTGATGGAGAATGTTCATATAACTTTGCCATGATTATGGCATGTTTTACATAGAATTGATCAACCCTTGAACGATATTGGAGATTGTTTATATATCTATGATCTACATTTATTTTTTGGAATGATTTAGCTTGCTTGTGACATAAACTAGTGTTCTTAGTTTGTGTTTGTCATGTACTTGAGCCCCCACAACATCAGGAGTTCTTGCTTAATGGCTTATTAAAGCCATGCCTATCTCTAAGACCGCAATCTCTCTCTCTCTCTCTCTCTTTCTTTCTCTCTCTCTCTCTCTCTCTCTCTCTCTCTCTCTCTCTCTCTCTCTCTCTCTCTCTCTCTCTCTCTCTCCAATCCGCCCCCAATGTTACAAAACTAACTGTGGGAACTTTTAATTTGCCGTTGGTAAGCTTGACCTATGACCTCACTTCAAATGCAGCAATTTGCATATTATTTTGAACTTAAATACAAGGTTTTGGGTTAGCTCTTTATACACACTGCAAATACCGGTAAACCTTTGCACCCAATGAAATAGAGCAGGATTATCATCTTTTCCATCTCTCAGTGGTAGAAACAAACAAGATCCCACTCTTAAAATGACAATCATCAAACCGTTTTTTTAAAAGTAGGATATTTTTTGGCAGTTTGTCTCTTATTAAATGTTTTAATAGTCTATTGGTTAATCTAAGCAAGAAGAATTAATTGGCCTGTTATAATGTCAGGATATGTGGTCATTGGTTACCCCAGTGGTCTATCGTGTTTGCCTGTTCAGCTTGGAATCTAAGCAGACATCATTAACGACTGCAAACAAAGTGAAATACAACTGGAATCGAAAAACAACTGGAGGAGGTCATTACTTCACTAACCAATCTTATTAGAATGTTGGACCCAAATTCAACAAATATTAAACTTAATATCCAACAGATTCTAACCCAATAAAAATTGATAATGCACCAAATGGAAACGTTACAATCTGGCAATGCAATGCACGAGGATTGTCAGGAAATATCAATGCATTAAAACTCAAAATAATTGATACTCGTCACAAACCTGATGTAACGGGGTGGTTTGAAGTATGTGTAAATACTATAATAAATATACTATAGACCACCCCTTTTTGTACTCGATATCTAGGGGATGACCGCCCTCGATATAATTAGTCCGATTCGAGTAAAGATAAGTGGTAAAACATAGATAGAAATAGATATAGTGATCTGAGCAGATATATTGAACAAACAAATACGAGTACTCGTAAAGACAACATTCTTTAAAATCAATTACATAAACAATTGTGAAAATTATTTTCATTAGGAATATACTCTGCTTTTAGAAATAAACTTTCACCGAATTACAAGAACACTCAAATAGATTTAAATAAACTAGCCGATCTGTTACTGACAGCTTTAGTTCATCATAGGATCGAGTGAAACAATCGAAGTCAACACCATGTACGATTTCATAACCTGTTAGTCCTCAGTTTTCCGCTTCCTCTGTTGCTGTTCAGAACTTCATATCTCCACGATGATACTTTCTACCATCCATCTCGGGACACAATCTGAACACGTTAGAATTTTAGCACGAGGTGGAATTTCGTCACAAGATTATACGTCTCACTGAACTTTCTATCCTTTCCTTTTTCTCAGCAAACGTCTCAGGGTACCTCACATCAGATCGTCCCAGAAAACTATTTAATCCCTTTGTATATTCGTCACCCAACCAGTTTTGGCGGATTGCCTGGACCACACGTTTTTACGAATGAATTTCTTTCAAGTTCCACTCAAAAGTCTTCACTGGTTATTTTTTTCCTCTGTGTCCTCTTCCAGGAAATGTTTAGACTGATTACCATTTTAAAACGGACAATATTAAACCTTATGAAATTTTATGTGAAAATATCCCCCTTTTTCTAACGTGACCAATCAGAATCAAATGTCTTTGTCGCCCTTACTTTCAGTGTCGATAAAGTCGGGTCAGCTTGACCTGGTAGTTTGAGTAAAGAATTTCTGCGATTTCTCAATTTTGACACATTTTCCATGAAAATGAAGTCTACCATGTCCCTAACAGTCCGTTCTGGCTGCTGGATAAACAAAGGTTTAATTAGAAACAACAGTCTTACTCTGAAGAACCTTACCGTACACGGCAGTATGGCAATATGATACGCGCTTGTCTCCATAAATCTAATTAATGGTTCTCTGGTCTCAACAAATGTATTCTTGATAGATCGCCGGAAATTTGCCCCTTCACATAGGCCCCTCCTTGAAGAGTAAAATCGGTATTTTGCTATCCAAATTTTCGGAGATCTAATCTGGTTCAGTTACACGTCCTCAGGTGACCCCTTCACCCCAGACGTCCCTTGTCTACTTAAGGAGTCAGCACCTACATTCTCGCTGCCTTTAATATAGCGTACCTGGACTTGGTATTGCTGCAGAAGTAATGACCATCTCAGTAATCGTCCTTTTGTCAACTTAGCTTGAGCTAAATAGGCGAGTGGTTGATGGTCTCTTTCCAAAATAATTTTTCGGTCATACAGGTAACGTTGGAATTTAGATATCCCAAAGATAATAGCCAATCATTCTTTCTCAGAGACCGAATAATTGCGTTCTACAGTTGACAATTTCCTGCTACTCTATGCAACCGGGAATAAGCTTCCGTCATGCTCTTGCAATAATACTGCCCCTAAACCACTATAACAAGCGTCCAATTGTAAGAAAAAATCTCGTGTCACATCAGGCAATTTCACTATTGCGTTTGACGCCAGTCTGTTATTTAACGTCTGAAATGCTCGTGCACACGTTTCTGTCCATACTACTTTCGTCGCAGCTTTTTCCGAGTCGAGTCAGTCAATGCGCTCGCAATAGCACTGAAGTTAGAAACATATCGTCGATAATACCTTGCAAATCCCAAGAAAGATCAAACTTCCGTCTTAGTGATCGTTCTTACTGCGTCCCTAAGTTAGTCGAACTTTGAACTATCTGGGGTCAACGTGTCTTCGCTAAGGGTATAGCATAGGTTGGTTAGTTTCCTAAACCCTATATGGCACTTAGATGGTCGTTCGGTCAGTCCAGTTTGTCGAAGTCGCACTAAAACGTTTTTCAGCAAAATGATATGTTCGTTCCATGTAGCTTTCGCTAAGAGTAAATCGTCCGTGATGTTTAAACTCCAGTCCCCCTTAATGGTTCAAGTAATTTATACATCATACGGGTGAAGACGCTGGGCACATTCTGGACCCCGACTGGCATGACTACCCACATATAAGTTCCATCTGGAGTTGCGAATGCAAGTCTTGCTCTGTCTTTCCTTCGAACTGGAATTTGCCAGTATGCCTTGGACAGATCTATCTTTGAAAAATATTTTGCATTGGTCACTCTGGCGAAAATAGGCTCAGGGTCAGGTAAAAGTTATACCTGGAATTCCGTGATCCTGTTCAACTTCCTGTAATTGACGCAAAATCTGTGAGTACTGACTTTCTTCTGTACCAACACAACATGAGAGATATTTGCCGACTCAGATGGTTCTATAACTCCTACGTCTATCATAGCCTGTATTTCCTTTTGGACAGTTTCTAATTTCGCATAGGGTAGCGGATATGGTATCAACTTCACTGGTTTCTCATCCAGTAATTTCAAGGTGAACTCTTCCAACTCCGTCTTGCCAGGTCGTTCTGTCAAGACGCTAGAGTAATCTTGGAGTAACGACCCCACCTCCTTACGTTGATCTGACGTTAAGGTAGCGTCAATTACAATGTCGACGTAGGTTTCTTCCCTCGTCAAAAGACAACTAGGGAGTACGTCCGCCTCTCCTGCGTTGCCGTCGAGTTCTTCCGTCTGTAGCAACCACGATCTATGTGGATGTTTCTCTTTCACGGTAACGTTTCAGGAGATGTACTTGGTACAACTTGTCCTTGTCTCCTACCCGAATACGGTAGTTCTGTCCACCCTTTTTCTCCGTTACCACAAATGGTCCCCTCCATGAGACATGCAGTTTGTTGTGCTCTAACGGCAACAACAACACCTTGTCACCGACCTCAAAGTGACGTTCCTTCGACCCTTTATTGTAATATTTGGCCTGACTCCCCCTTGCGTCGCAGAGATTTCCCGGAGCCAATTTACAAACCTCTTCCAGCTTCTTGCGGAGGTCAACAACCTATTGATATGTTGTTCGCACTTCCTCGGATGTTCGCTCATCCATCCATAATTGTTTTAACACATCCATGGGTTCCCTGACCGTCCTCCCATTAACTAACTCAAAAGGTGAAAAACTTAAACGAACTTGTATTACTTCTAGATAAAGCTGGAAGGTATCGATCTTAATCCGTAGGTCGACCTTCACCTAGCTTCTTCAAAGCTTGTTTCCATTGAAACGCTCCACTAATCCATTGCACTGCGGGTGATACGGGGTATTCATCAGGTGTCTAATGGACAGCAATCTATTTACCACTTCCTGTACCTGGCTCACGAACTGCGTCCACTGGTCAGTCAGTATATATCTCTTCCGGGATGAAGCCATGAAAATTAAAATGGCCATTTGATATAGCATTGTATTAATCCATGTGGATTTATAAGTTGTCAAAACGTAGGATTTCATCCTGAAGTATTGCTCTCAACATACATTAGGTTAAGAAACTTCAGAAACACCGGTGCCTGGAAAGTGATGCGGTGAATCCATCCGCAAACAACTCCTCGATTATAAGATTAGGTGAGGCCACGCCCATATTTCGTCCAACCGATTTAATAAAGGTTTGACAGAAGAAATTGAACTAATTCGAAGTTTTATAAGTAAATTAAAGTTGTCTCTTAAATTTAAACTTACGACTCAGAACAGAAAAAGTTGCAATTCATAAAGAGACAAAATATCAAGCTGTAGAAGATAACGTAAATGACATATTGAACAAAAGACAATTTTCAATGATAACGGTTTTGAAAAGAATCCCAACTATATATATATATACCATAACTCTTAGAAGAGCTTAATTCAGGACATTAAAAAAATACGTGAAATAAATCTTATATCACTTTAAAAAAAAAAAACACGTCTTTTTTTGTGTCCACTTCTGTACTATCAATACTCCAGGCGTGTTATGTAATGGTTGTCACGTGGAAATTTCCTTGACCAGGGGTCATTCCAAGTGTTCGGATTCACAGGTTTAATTCTGGCCGGCATTTCCTGGTTTTCCATAACTTTTCCCTTGTATTCTAACACATTCGTCGGCTGGCGCTTGCGGAATAGATCTTCTATGTCTTTACCTTTGGAAAATTAAGAAGAAAATTTGAAAGAAAACTATTGCAAATTCCTACGCGATATATTAAATGCCCAAATCCTTACATGTATTTTGCGTAACCCTCCTTCAAATGCGTGTACAAGTTTTGGTGAAAAAATATTAAAAGGTACACTAAGATTACATCATTTGTATATTTGACAATTTGACAATTGACCACTTCCCTAAGGATTCCCTGATAGTGCCCCAAACAATTACACTCCTTTGCCTAATTACCAAAGTTCTTTTCAGAGGCAAAGGGTGTGTGTGTGTGTGTGTGTGTGTGTGTGTGTGTGTGTGTGTGTGTGTGTGTGTGTAATTGTGTAGAGTGATGTGGTTTTGGAACGAGGAAAGATGCATAGAAGGTATATATCTGAATATATACTTTCTAATTCAAGGGAAAATCAACAATACGTGTTTAAATGAAAATAAACAGAGAGTCATAATTGACGTGTTTGAAACAAGATCTTAAATTATTCCTTTCACACGAGACAATAAACCACTGAAAAGGCCTTAATAATAATAATAATAATAATAATAATAATAATAATAATAATAATAATGGTCTACGGTATCCAAAGCTTGATAAGCTTAACAGTAAAAATAAATTAAACAAATAGATATATAATTTTCAAAAAAGAAAGTTAAGATGGAGATAATGGTGTTCAAGCAAAACTGAAAATAGCAGCCCGTGTGCTTCTTTCTATACCTGTAACATCAGTCTGTATTTTTTTATTTTTGTCCGTCGTGGATGGTTTTCCATGTGACAACTGACTTTGACCACTCGGACTCCTAAACAAAATTAACACAAAAACTAATGCTTTTTAAAATGGTCAAGGTATGAGTGAACTGTTAGTGTTAAATAAAGGTGATTTATATTTTTACGTTTGCGTTTCTTTATATTTGAAATCAAGTAAGTTAGACAGTAAACGAACAAAGAAATCAAGCGTAATATATTATCCACACTTATAACCAATCCCGGATTACCCATTAGGCAGAGTAGGCAACTGCCTATGGGCCCCGCGACTCTTATGGGCCCCATTAGGGGCCCCCAGGGGCCCCCATGAGACCGTGACCGTGGGTCTGGGGCCCCAAAAGTTTGACTGCCTATGGGCCTCCACGGTGCTTAATCCGGTGTTGCTTATAACGTGAAGGCATTTTGAAGGAATCTCATATATATATATATATATATATATATATATATATATATATATATATATATATATATATATATATATATATATATATATATATATATATATATATATAGAGAGAGAGAGAGAGAGAGAGAGAGAGAGAGAGAGAGACAGACAGACAGACAGACAGACAGACAGACAGAGACAGGGGGTAGGGCGACATACAGAAGGACGGGTATACTTACAATTTGTTCAGAGAGAGAGAGAGACTGCCAGACAGACAGACAGACAGACAGACAGAGACAGAGAGAGACAGAGACAGAGATAGGGGGTAGGGCGACATACAGAAGGACGGGTATACTTACAATTTGTTCAGAGAGAGAGAGAGACAGACAGACAGACAGACACTTTGATCCAGCAGCATTTTCTGGCAAGAATATAAAACAGCAATGGGATCACCACTAGAATCACAAGGATCGCAATTAATAGTCCTAGGATTGCTCTTCCTTCTGGAGAATCAAACAGTCCGGCTGGTGTGGTTGTGGTAAAGAAGGGGGTCGTTGGAACATAAGTAGTTGTCGTTATATTGGCGTTAGTTGTAGCTGATACAGTTGTCTGCTGCAGTATTATTGTAGATGAAAACAAATATGGAAATTAATACCTTGAAGTCATAAACGACACTACGAACAGGCCTTGTTTGAAGATATTGCGAAAGAGAAATGTCAGAGACCTTATTCTCTTTCTTTATTGATTTCAGTTTACAAAGATTCCAGGAAAACAAGTGTATAGACATCTCATATCTCATCTTTTAATGATTTAAAAAAAAGAAGTATGTTACAGTAATCTAACATTAATTACTGGTTTGTATCAGCTAGAGACTAACATTTCAAGGTAGACAATATTACCTATCCCATCTGTAATTACATGTTTCCATTTATCATGCTATCCAAATGTTTATATATCAGACTTAACACTGATTATTTGAAAACAGTTTTTAACTTGCAAAAGAAATTATATCCGATTTTAAACATTCGTAGAAGGTGAATTACATTTTATATTATATTGATCAGAGAGTATTGTACATGTTTTAAAATTGCATATTTATGGTGTTTATTTTTTGTGGTCAGTCTCTACAGATAATATATAGTAAATATATAATTTTAGTTCCACTGATACGGGGTTACTCAATTTTGATTTGAGATAATGCATCAGCGAAATAAACAATTTTTATTATATAATAATCAAAATGCCTTATAGGGAATATACTTGCTCCCGCGCACACCAATAAAAATATAAAGTACCGAATATATTAATTATTATCAACCATTTCTATATACAATCCTATAATTAAACGAATTGGATAGGCAGCAACCAGACGGTGAATCCAGAATGTCTCTTTAAGACTTGTTTTCAAATTAACAGTACCATCGTCGAGATTAAAAATAAAAGAAGATCGATGTATGTATGTTAAACCTAATGAGGTGTTTGTCCTGCATATTATATTTTCAAGTTTATCAAGGAAATTACTCTAGATCGTATTTAGTTATTCTCATGACACTTTTTAATTTTATTTTGGATTGCTGCTACTGAAATAAGTATTGTATTCATGAATGGACAATGTGGACATCTGGGTCTATTTATAAATACAAATAGAACTACGAGTTTTAAACATTCACCAACCAAAGCTTAGTTGGCAAACAAATATTCTGAAAAGGTGATATCTGAATTTAAAACCGGTTAACAATCCCTACTTTCCAGTCATATTTATCAGAGGTAATTGACATACTTACGTTTATCCTATCATTATTTATGATTATGTACTTATATTATTGTTAGATATTAGCTAAATCCCTTTGCAACAAGACACACGATAAGTTGAACGTTCATGTTCAGTTTTATTGAACACACTCTTGTCCAGTGATGCCACAATTTGTTCTGATTACAAGCAATCAAATGTTTTATTTTTTATTTAACATATTAATCTGTGCAGGGAGCATGATTTGTGTGATTACATGCGTGATATATGAGAATATTTCCGCCCATCAATGAATGAAGTAACAAATACACTTTTGGATTTCTACGAATACGTAGGTGAGAGGGTCCACATATATAAGCCATGTTAGTATTGGTTTGCCCAGCAGTTCTGGTACTTTCTTAGTCTTTTCTCTTGATCATATATGCGGTTAAGTTCTCGCTTATTATTATTATATGTCTGCCTTCAGGTGGTGGCTGCGCACATTGAATGTTTTCAAATGTAGAGATATGACGACGTGATAACGTCTCACCAATTCCCGTTCCAAGTTATAATATCCCCTCAGAACTCATTATAGATTTCTCCCAATATCGAGAAGGTATTGATTATTTACATTCAAAGCTGCCTGGTGTCTAGAGTTGGAGGAGCACCTCTGCCATGTCCAACATGTATACATCTTGTTGTTGAAGCACTGCATGCACTCGAGGAGCAAAGTCACCGACCCTAAAAATACTAGTTAAGTTATCGTTTGGAAGCTACGTTTAAAACGTATACTAGATTCCTATTGAAAGTTGCGGACTTTAGAGCCCAGCGATTCGAATAGGCACTGATATGGATCTAACCAGGTGGTTTGCAAGCAAAGCCAGTTTGACTGAGCTGAGTAACTTGGTTGATGTGAATATCGACCCGATAGAGCTTGTAATTTTTCAAGATCACACTGGACAACATTAAACGCCCAGAGGTAACATAAACGAAATTGTTGTAAAACTCCGAGATGCCATATTATTAAAAACAAAAACAAAAAAGAAACACAGGCCCACATCAAAAAGAAAACGAGAAGAAACTGGACTGTTGCATGTTGTTAAAGACTATATCAATACTGCCAAAACTGAGATAAATCAATGTGGAAGGAAATGTGACCGAGGTGCCTTCACTGCTACTCCTGGTTATATCATATAGCCTAATTAATTAAATATTGACCAGTCATGTAAAATAATTACATATACTGACATCTGGAATGTAAAAAAAATCATTGACTTGCTTTCATGTTTTTTTAAATATATAAAATATGAATAGACAGAAATCTCCCATCTTAAAGAGTCCCGTGTCCAGGTCGCGGTTATTTTAACCGACACTAACGAATTATGATGTTGATAAATGATCAGAGACATATAGGTTTGTTGAGACCAATATAATTTACGGACAATGAGGGCATTATTTATAAAGTGCTCACAGATGCAGTATCAACTTCATTAGTCGCTGAAAATGACATTAATTTCGAGAACGCAACGTCTATCCGACAGCGTACATAACCATCTATGGCGTATAATATCTACAATGTATCATTGCATATAAATAATGAATACCGAAGAACACTCGATGACGATGTTGCCGAATTAATACATGAGGCGTTTCATCGAATTAAATTGAATGCCAACATCAATGGCAAATTTCTACCGCTTTTCAACCAATATATGCGTGAGAACGGCGTTGATATACTGTCTGATATCATCATCAGCAGCAGCGGCATCATCAGATCTGAACAGTCTCCTCCACATGTCTCAATCATGTCCCTGTCACAGCAAACCTCTTCCTAGTCCATTATGTGATGTTGTGAGTCCATTTTGTTATCTCCCTACCTCTCACTATGCCACCCTGAACGCTGTATTGCAGTACTGTTGTGTATAGACTGTTGGCTCTAGTGACATGGCCATACCATTTCAACTTTCTCCTTTTGACAGTGGTGAGGAGGTCTTCATATTGGCCGACTTTGCGCCAGACGATGTTACGCACTTCGTTTTATATGTGGTCCATGTAAGAGATGTTAGGAATGGTTCTGTAGCATCTCATTTTATGTGCCTGAAGTAATCGTTGTAATTCGGCTGTCAGGGTCCAGGCCTCACATAATACAAAAGATGGAGATGACTAGTGCTCTCAAAAGTCTCATTTTAGTTTTCAGACAGATTGTCTTGTCTCTCGAGATCATTCTTAGGTTTGCAATAACTTCTGTTGTTTGTGCTTCTCGTAACATAATTTCTGCTCTTGATACCTCTTCGATGATTATAGAACTAAGATATTTGAACTGGTTCATGTTTCCAGTTCCTGTTTTCTGACTTTAATCTGGACTGAGATTCGTTTGCCACTATATGTCATCAGCTTTGTCTTCTCAGCGCTTATATCCATGTCAAATGTGGAAGATGTTTCATCCAGGTTCTTCACTAATGTGGCAATCTCCTCTGCAATGCCTGCCAGTCCATTAATGTCGTCTGCAAAGCGGAGGTTGGTGATGTTACGCCCTCCATTGCTGATTGTCCCACAGTGGTCTTCCAGGGCTTCGCGTATGATTCCCTCTGTGTAGATGCTGAAATGCTTGGGTGACAGGATACAGCCTTGACTTACTAAGACTGTTGTCTGAACCAGTCCTACACAGAACCTTGAACAATTATTGTATTGGTATCCTTGGCGTACGGCTGCTTGATGGCATTGGTCACGTTTTGACACATATTGTACTTTCGTCATTGTGGCCCACAATCACTCATGCTACACTCTGTCAAAAGCCTTTCTAAATATATGAACATATGATATATGTAATGTTCATATCGCGAATACTTTTCTCACAGAACCCCGAGAATTAATATTTGTTCTGTTGTTCTTCTTCCACTCCTGATGCCAACGTGTGTGTGCGCGCGCGTGTGTGTTTGTTGTCGTGGATGCCATTAAATTTTGCGGACTCTCAGCGGCAACAACCATTGGACATATTGTGGTGGTAAGTGAAATTATGGTACCATCATAGGAACACCAATCGAAACCTTTGTCGGAGGAATATCAACAGTAACCGGTGTGGATGGTACTACCGAAATGTAAATTAATTACGGTTGCATTCGCGAATACGTATTTATGCGGAAGTTTCCCTTGCTCGCCCAAAGTTGTCCCAGCACAACTGGCAGACTGTATTCGGTGACCGAATAAGTGAATTTCATAGGTGAGGTCGAAATGATTCTGATCGAAATGGAAAACCAATGACTCCGCGCAAATATATTCAGTTGGAGCGTAAGCGCCAAGAAACCAATAATTAATTTTAGGCAGTAAAAACAAGTTAAACGATTGTCAACAAACTTCAGTCTGTCTACAAACCCATGACGAGGTAGAGAATCTAAGCTTCCAGGTGGAATCACATCACAATTATTATTTCCAGTTCAGTACCCAGAATGTAGTTCTTGTCTATTTTTAGAACATTTTTCCTCTCTCTTTTTGGTGGTGATAGAAGAGTTTTATTGATGCATTTTTTATAGGGATTTAAAGGTAATTGTTTATTCTTGAGAATATGAGCTGAGAGAGTGGTTGTCAGTGTGTAATTTGGCGACAGTGCACATGGAGTAATAAGGCCTTGATGATGATCCGGAAGTGAAATCTGTGTTCTGTGTACATGCTGTTCTGTTTACAGTGCAGCCGCTCAAAAAAATGCCGGTGAACCCCTGACAAGAATATCACCGTGATGTCATCTTTGGATATATTTTAGATTAATATATGATTTGTATTGATTGTCACACAGTTGAATGGTCAGCACTGAGAAATATATGTAGAGAACATATAGTAAAATTAATTGTGGTGTATGTCCAGGTAGAGTGGACTACAATAACGTATTAACGTGCGTGTAAAACATCCCAGTGGGGAAAAGGTTATGGGTAATTGGAGAGCGTTTTCTGGTCTTAGTACCGGAATTGGTGTAATGGTCTCAAAACCTCATTGCCACATTATTCATGTATTGACACAGTACAATGCATTGACTGTTCATTAAAACGCATTGTTCGGTAAAATTCTAGACAATTTTATGATTTGGTGAAGGCTACTTTTTCCAATTGGTCACGACTAACCTGACAGGTAATACACTTGGATATCAGTAATTATGAGATCAGTGCTTGAGGGGATCGATCGACAAAATAAATTTAATGTGTGTAAGACAAAATAAATTTAATGTGTGTAAGACAAAATAAATTTAATATAAGACTGTTTTGATACTAGTCACACTAATATACTTGATAAGTGGAAGATTGCTTTAAACTTGTCCAGTTGCATTGCACAACATATCATATATAATGTATTAATAATTAACACAAGAAACAGATTTGTTAACCAGTAAATACAATGGACAGTCGCGATGAGTCCATAAGTTCCTAAATAGGACGATATGTGACCGGCGGTAATGTTCAATGTACATATAATCGGTGCTGATGTTTTTTTTTAAATTTATTTTTATACGCCGAATAGCGGATTAAGTAGCAATCGCATTTATATATCATATCATATATAATGTATTAATAATTTAAAAAAAATATTTGTCTACTTTCTTTAAAAAAAATTAATACTGATCTAAATTTGTGTGCGGATAAGGTAATACAACTTTCAAATGACACTTGCTTAACCCAAGTTTTGTTTTCATTTTTAAATTTGCAACAGATTTTTCTATTGTGTCAAAGGCGGAAAATATGGGTAAATTATATTCCTTATTATATTATATTTAATTAAAATATAATGTTTTCATAATATAAATGACTACTCTTTCTTATTAATCAAAAGTTGACTATTTCTCTTACATTCTTTTTTAATTATGAAACAATTGCGGTAACCTGGTAGATATAAAATAATAATTAATAATACGAATTTACTAATGGTAATATAACTATCTGTATAAATGAAATACTGTATCAATATATATATGGTTGATGTATATACGTGTAGAGAGAAACAGATAGACAGACAGACGGACGGAGAGAGAGAGAGAGAGAGAGAGAGAGAGAACGAGTTGTAACATTATCCGACTGTTCACAATATAGATTTCTAAAAAATTTTTGCTAAAAGTATGTAAAAAAATGTACTCACATTGTTCATGGTGAAAGTCTATAATTACATCCCTCAACACATATTCATTATATGACATTCATCGCTTGCATATACAACAAACGCTATTTCACCGTGAGGAATACTGAACGTAAAGAAATTTATACATAATGCTATTTGATGGCATCGTATTTATACAGAGGAGGGTGTATTGATTTTAAAATCCATTCGTTTTATCCAATTTCTCTGACAATTTACAGTAACCCATTTAAATGCAAATGCAGAAATCTCCAAGAATGTATTGATTGCAGTTTCTTTTTTGTGACTAGATTTATTTACACGTTTCCAAATTTTAAAGCAACCGTACAATATATCTAAAAAAATGCTAAAGACAATAAACAGCTAAATAAATAAAATTTAAGAAATTCAACCCCCACCCCGCAAAAAACAACAACAAACAAAAAGAAACAAATCGTAAATGATTTTGGTCCTCAGTAACAATCGCCTTCGTTGATCATTTTAAATACATTAATGCTATTTCAACGATTTAAAGATGGATGCATGAAAACAGTATCTTATGTACACATAAAATTTAATTGTGTTATATTAGGATTATTGCCCTGGTGTGCCCATCGTTATTATCACGTGGGTTTTCTTTAATGGCCTGCCCGCATTTTGTAAACTATTTTGTAATTATCAATGCCCATACAAGTCTATTTTTCAGCAACCTTTTTAGTGAAATTACTAGAAGATGAAAATGCGTGCACTGTTCCTTACTGTGACAGTGTATTCTACAATATTAATTTAAGATTTTCTTTTGGCGCGAGACTTTTATGTTATCTATCTGGGTATTGATAAATAAATGTTTAAATTTGTAACATGTTTGTAAGAACTTACATTATAGTTACTTTGGTTGAACGTATGCCAGTTGTGATAAGATTCATTCGCTTACCAATATGCCAGAACTACAATGAGCATTGATAAAGTAATCTCTCTCTCTCTCTCTCTCTCTCTCTCTCTCTCTCTCTCTCTATATATATATATATATATATATATATATATATATATATATATATATATATATATATATATATATATGTGTGTGTGTGTGTGTGTGTGTGTGTGTGTGTGTGTGTGTGTGTGTGTGTGTGTGTGTGTTCCATTATTCATATAAAACAACACTTTCAAACTTTGACCAATGAAGCACTTTTAGAAATGTACCACCGGTCTGTACTATATTTATGATATCATTACAACGTTTATGCTCAATTATAGGTCAGAAAATGAGATAACGAAAACAAGACTTGAGCTACTGGAGAACAAGGTGATTTTCTCGACAATGTCTACCGGTATTACAAATTAAGACAGACAATATATCAGACTATACTGTGAACGGAGCATGTGCCATTATTGACTATTTCCTTAGAACGGAGCATGTGCCATTAATGACTATTTCCTGGGAACGGAGGATGTGGTATTAATGAATATTTCCTGGGAACGGAGCATGTGCCATTAATGACTATTTCCTGGGAACGGAGCATGTGCCATTAATGACTAATTCGAGTACTTTTTAGTTTATTAATAATCTTTGTCTCTAAAAGTTGAGATATACAGATTAATCCTCACTGGTTATGCTATACTGATCACAAACATATGAATTACTATAAGTTTTTCAAAATTGAGTGTATCATAGCTGTACTCATTTTTTTTTGTTTTTTTTGTTTAAATTTTGTTTGTTTTTCAATTTCTTATTACTATAGCCAGTGCCGTCAAATATTTGTGCTGGACGAAATTGCACTCCAGGTTAGCGTCGCTTTTGACTCACCCCACAAATACCGTAAAATATAGCAAACTCAGCAAAACGTTACCCCTCCCCAAAAAAAAAATAAATAAAAAAATAAAAAGTAAAATAAAAATATGCCGACTTGGCGTCCTAGGCAGACACTCGCATCACTGGCTCCTTACTACAGCCTTGAGTATAGGAACTGTTTTACGTTCAGTTTGGGTTCAAGAAAAGCTTATGAAATTTTATTTTCAATTTATATCTTAAGTTGTGTTTATATTTGAAGATTATATTGCTATGTTTCCGTACCTGGTTCGTATATATTCTCGTGGAATAAACTGCGCAAGAAGCCAAAGCGTTTTCTTAAATATGGTAAATTAAAATATCAACAATCTTTATATCTTACGATATACATAATATTTCCTATATGCAGAAGAAGTGTATTATATTCCCACTGACTTTATAGTGCTATACACAGCTGTCCAGGTGGACCTTACTTGGCATGTACCGTGTGGTCCAATGGTATGTATGTTTGACCGTGAGTCAGACGAAGCGGGCTCGATCCATAAACGTCACAACTGTAGGCATGTTCGACCCAGTAGCTGCGAATGCGTTTCGAGATTCAAAAACGAACGTCTCGGTAAGAGGCGAAAGTGTAATCGTCTATGTATATTCTGCAGCTAACTAAACAGCTTAGCTGGTCAGATCGCTTCATTCGGACTTTGCCTACCCCGCCCGATCCCTGTATAACATAATGAACGGACTTTATTAGAGATCACGAGAGGCTGTGATGTTGTGCACAGAGTATTCCAATGAATGCTTGTGTGCGCAGGGTACTTCATTTGTGGGTATTATTGGTGAAACAGGTTTCTTATTGTTTATGAGGTGATGCTAATAAATAATAAATGTTGAATTAGCAACTGAACTGGGTTCTGTTTCATTTTAGTTGGATCAGTGAAATTTGTCAGGGATAAGTAAAATATGTACTGTTTGATCCCGTGGTTTAGTGACTTTATTGTACTAATTTTAGTCCTGCATCAGCGAACATGTGTTCCCCCCCCCCCCCAGCTTAATCTCATTATATTACTGCTAAGCGAGATGACATTCAGATTTTACAAGCCATGCCAAGTAATTTATTTTTCATTCCATGACAGGCATGGAGGTATTGTCATATTTTAATGCCACATGGGTTCATCTAGGAAACCAAAAACTTATACCAAAATGAAGAAAGAGCCCAACATTCTCAAGAATGCTAGCGACGCCCCCTCTCCCCCACAATCCAGTACAAATGTACAATGCTAAAAAGAAGTCGCGCACAAAACGAGACGTGCATAAGTGGTATAAAATTTGTATACCTACCGACCGACGGACCCTATCTACCTACCGACCGACCGACCTACCTACCTACCTATATCTATCTATCTATCTATCTATCTATCTATCTATCTATCTATCTATCTATCTATCTATTGGCATGGTCACACTTGACTTTTAAGCAAAGGGTGGTACGTGGCCAGGGATATAGTTAGGGAGGTAGAGATAGGACAGACACAGCAGTAACGATAGGAAAGCATAAGTAAGTAAATGATGGGCGGTCTACATATTGGCCCCTTCATACTCAGACTAATCATGTTACAGTAGCGGCCATGAAATATCTGAATCTCAAACAGCATAGCCCCGAGAATAACGAGGTCTTACGTATCATTGATTAGCTCGACAGAATGTGATTATCGAAAACTTATATGATAATTGTCAGGAGCTTCTGTAATTGTTGGTGTTAAATTGTCCGCGGGTGTGTCCACTAGATTGATCACTATTTTGTACAGAACGGTAATCTGGGCATTGGTTCACCTGGATTCCACTGGAGATGATTCAAGGCTGCACTGACGTTGTTTTAATATTACGGCATCTGTTTGTCGTGAATCTGGCAGCAGCTATCTTTTCATCCATCCAGATTTATTAGGTCTTTATTATGTGGGTTCCACACAGTTGAGCAGCACTCAAGGCCCGGTCGTGCAAAAGAGAAATACGCTGCACTTTTACTTCCTTGTTGTTGATTTAAAGACTGCGGCTCAGGAAACCAAAGTTACTTTTTTCTTCTCCATTATCTTGTCTATCAGCCTTTTCCAAGAGATATATTGTACTGCCTGCTCAGTAGCTAGCTTGTACACTTAAGATTGTTGTTAGACATGATTAAAAATTTCTTCCTTTGGACTTCAAAGATACTCCATTTCTCGGGGTGGAACGACAGAGGGCCAGTCGGTTCATGTCTGCTTGTAGGATCTCACAATCGTGTGTGTGTGTGTGTGTGTGTGTGTGTGTGTGTGTGTGTGTGTGTGTGTGTGTGTGTGATTCATTTCCCGGTAGAATATTCAGTTCTCTGAAAACAGTTTTGTTTTGGATTTGAATCTCGCATTAGGTCTTTGATGAACACCGGAAAGAAAAAGGGATCTAAAACACTCCCTTGAGGTACTCCACCAACAACTAGGTCTGACCTGTCTCTATCAACGGACTAATATCATCTTTCATCCCACATTAGTTTAATTTTATTATTTTCTTAATAATTTAGTTCAAGAATTGTATTGTCTTTGCGACATTATTTCTTTTCATTTGTAGCATTATATATCCAGTAATCCGAGGTGCACCGACAAATAATCGAAGGTATTCAGTCACTGACTAGTCAGTAACAACATCATAATAATTGGAACAGTAGCAGAAGCGACGGCAAGGTAACAAAGATAATAACTACAGTAAAGAAGAGAATAACAAAAAGATTCATATTTTTATTTTTAGCCGGGACACTCAAGCTTCGAAAGTTCCGGTGCTTTCGTCTTAGCAGCGATGGTGCAGGGTGGTGCGTACTTTGCTACGACTATTGTTCTAAATATAGTAACCAGATCACATGACCTTGGTAATGCAATTTACAAAATGGCGGCAAAGAGAAGTGATCTTTGTAAACAACTTTAGTATTATTAATATGCTTCATAATTCCGATTTCAAGAAAAAAGATGAATAAGATAGCAGTGAACGCGTACGACTTTGTGAAAGATTTCGTAAATCACCACCGAAAGATTACGTTTCAAGAGAGAGAGAGAGAGAGAGAGAGAGAGAGAGAGAGAGAGAGAGAGAGAGAGAGAGAGACTCAGACCACTTTGCATAAATATTACTGATAAATGAGAAAGTTATTTTTTAGTTTAGTAAAAGGAATCATTGCACATATGTTCCGGTATGTTAACCTTATCTACATCTTGATGGATCGAGCAGCTTTTTTTGTTGTGATTTGTCGAAGCAACATCAATTGGAGTTCATGAGTTTCCACGCTTAGTAATTTATTGCTACTAATCTAGAGCATTTTACAGCCGTGCATTGTGCATCGACATTGATCATTGGTAAAAAAAAATGGTGGATGCAATTGTAAGAATGACTACGTACCAGTCAGATATCTTATTGGAGTGAAAAGTATTTGTGCAAACATCGCTTATGTATGAGTTCATTCAAGTTGTGTTAATCGATCATGCATAATAAGTGTTCCGATCTGGGGAAAAAAAATTGACTGAATGCAGTTGTATGCCGCCGCAAGCAGAAGCTCACACCTATCTGCTCGATCCGCCAAGGTGCAGATAGGGTTAACACATCGAAACCATGGCTAGCGAAGATGGAGCTTTACTTGCTACTTTCACTTTCAGAGCACAAAGCCAGGAGAGACTGGCTTCATTTTTACGAAAGATATGTTTGCTGATGACAATGTCCTGGAGGAAATCACATTACGCTTTGGAATTCAAAACCATTTAATCTCTGGGGTATCATTAGATTTGCGTTCACATCACATGAGACTTTAATATGCAAAGCGACTGACAACTGCACACACACAAACACACACTGTGATGGATGCTTGGTTCGGGTAGGGTGCTCTCAATATATTATTTAAATTACTATATATTTCTCACACTGGCTCGATCAGATAATTTACTGACCTTTAGAAGTCTTTGGCTTTCTTAGAATTTCCTACGTTTCCCCACCAAATTACGAGTGGCTTTTCCGTAGCATTGATATATGACCTTCCAGCACGATGTTTGGTCAATTACAAAGTTTCTATCCCGAACATGCTAAATTAAATCGGGGTTCAAATAGTGACCACGCCCTCTCTCAATTTCGATTGGATATCGATTCTATCCTGTTATATTCAACTTAGCAGACATTGAGCACACAAGAAAGTGGAATTAAACTCAGTCAGCGTGGTGAGATTTACGTCGCCTATAAGGGTCCTATGTTCTTGACCAAAGCTTTCAACGTCCACGTGAGACTTTTCACATGCAACAAAACTGCGTTCTCATTGCCGGTAAAGCAACGTGATATATATATATATGTGTGTGTGTGTGTGTGTGTGTGTGTGATTTCCAAATGTACAACAGACGAAACGGAAAGAAGTCATGTTTTTGATTGATCCGTTAATGATATCCTTCTGCAGTTTCGTATTTCGCATCGGAATATATTTTTAAACAAAACAAGAACTTCTCGTGTTTTTTCATTGATTATACTGGATATTTAAAACAAGACTTTGTATATCATTAGACTTGTTTAAAGAACCTTTACTGCCTTTTATTTCGGTTGATGGGTTATCGAATATACATACTAGCCTTTAGATGTGCTTCTTACAGAAAGCTGCTACTTTTTAATCTTTATAATTGCTCTCTCTCTCTTATTGATATTGTCTTACATTAGACTTAGTGTATCGTAGCGTTATGAACTTTGGAAGAAAAGAGAGAGAGAGAGAGAGAGAGAGAGAGAGAGAGAGAGAGAGAGAGAGAGCTTTGAATGGTATGTGGATTAATGGGTTTCAGAGTTGGGGGGTGGGGTGTAAAATTAATCTTGTCTCCGGGCTCCAAACACCCTAGCTACGCCTCTGCAATACTTTTTAAATGCGAAATTAAATTTCTTGGCAACCTACCTATATATAAAGAGATATTTTCAATCGCTTCTCCAACGATCACCTTCAGAAACGGCTCAACTCATCGGCATCACGGAACATCGAATCAACGCCTTCACACGCCAAAAGAAAAACATTATCTAACGGAATTGTTATCTCTCAATGAAGTATTGGACAAAAACATTGGTTGTAAATCATCCAAAATAGTGAAAAGAAAGGTAGACACCCGCAATGTCTCCAACGAAGAGTTATTCCTTTCTCTACAAGATGAACAATCCAAATTTGCTTTAAATTTACTCACTACGCCTAAACGGTTCAACATATGAGTCCCAAATGAATAGTAGCCTCCACCAACCCTATATTCTCCATTGCCTTTTGACTACCATTGCCCAGAATGCTATTTTAAAAGTAAATTAGAGTAAATGTGTCAAGGCGAAGATCAGTGTATTTATTTTGTTCATATTTTTATATTCTATTAAAGAGTAGCAAATTCTTATTTTATTAGCATCTAATGTGGTAATTATTCACGGCATTGTTTCCATTACAGTTTAATGGCTTTGAAAAGTTCAACATCACACCCGTTAAAGGCACCGTATATCTGACCCAGATGGTGGACTTCGAGACATTAACTTATGGACTATTTTATCTTAATGTCACAATTTCGGTTAGTGATATTCAATGAAGGAGTAAATACACACACACACACACACACACACACACACACACACCTGAAATGTTAAAAAGGTTTATTCAGAAAAATGTTTCGAACGTCGTAGTTTTAATTCTTTGACATAAACTAACTATAATAAGGTATAACGATCAAGACCAAATTATTGCTGTTTTTCCCCTGTATTTAAATCGTAACACAGATAATTTACGTGTGACCGACTTGTAAAGAAACGCGTTTGCTCAGTTGGTAAAGAATTGCACACGTTATCCAATGGTCGCGGGTTCGATACCCGCCCAAATTAACCATTGTATGCTGTCTTTGTTTATCCTAGGGTAGAAAAGATACATAACTCCCATTCCCAATTCATGATACAACCAGTTCTATGATGAAAGTGCCCATATCCATTTGGCTTCGAAAGCAAATAATTGCTCATGTATTAAGTAATTTGGTTTATGGATATGATACTTGGAACAATATGTCAAATTATATATAAATAGTACATTTAATTAACCTTTAAGGCTGGATAGATGGACACTATTTCTACTTTTCCTCAGGACTCCATGAACAGGACAAGATGGAGCAAGTTGATTGTAAATGTCACTGATGTTGATGATAACGGTCCCGTCTTTACCACTGAGCCTTCCTGTAAATCGGCATCATGCTTGGTGCTGAATTATACCGGCATTCTTTCATTAGATGATGTAAGTAGATTTCGCATTTCTAAATTCTCTCTATATAAGCCAAACATGTGTCATCTTCATACAAGATTTATACACATTTGTAATTTCGTCCTATATAAGGCACACACGTGACGTTTTTCTTTGCGATTTTCGCACATTTATAAATTGTACAATTGTACAATTGTAATTTGAAACATTTATAAGAGATATTGATAACAATGTCCACGGTATCAAATCGATTGTACATTCAAGATACAAAACAAAGCATTCTCCCGAAGTTTTAATGTCTGTTGTAGATCGTGTTTTAAGATATCAATGAACATCAAAGTCAAACGCTAGCCTGAATTGTGACGAATAAGACAATATATTATAGACGTTTTTCTTCCTGCTACTACTACATTTACCTATCGTGTTCTTAGACTTTTAGAGTTGATTACTTTCGATAAATCACGGAAAAAACAAACTGATTATATATTCAACGTTCTGTTTTCTTTATTTGTTTTTACTGATGCTCTTGAGATCACCCAACGTTATAAAACAAAGAAACAATTTTTTGATACAGAAAAGATCAGAAAGAGAACGAAAGCATCCTCCGACAAGAGTTTGTCTGCATCTTACGGTTGATTCGAAATATTAACATAATATGCTTAATGGCTTGACTATTTTATTAATAATGCGAGTAAACTAAAATGCGATTATATATATGTTTGAAGTATAAAAAAATAATGCGCATTTCAGGGACTTGTTTGCAACCTGCAACCTGCTCCAATATTGGCAGTCGATGGTGACAAAACATTGAATGCTCAAGTGACATACAATATAATTGAAGGTAAGTTAACACGTAATAAATTAAATAGCTTACTTAATCCGTTCTTTTCATTGATAGGCGCTAATTTAATTAGGATCAAGGTAACTTTATAATCTTTAGATTATGTGGACGAACAGAGATTACAAAATATTCGCTTTTACAATAATTACATATGCTATTTTGAATAAGCCAAAGTAATTAAACTGAGTACTTTTATTTATCTTTTGTACCGTTTCTCCGACTGGATGCATGCGGAAATGTTAAAGCTATACATCGTAATAACCTGTTTTTCACTATCATTTTGTTTTGAATAGAGTAACTCCAGACTGCCTGAGATCCATGCTCACGTGATACACCGAACTTTAAATAGAAATGGTAACGTTAAAGTTAGTTTCTAGGATATAGCTTACGTAACTATATTCAAAATTCAATAAAATGAGTAAAACAAATCCTTCCTTCCAGCAAACTGATTTAAGACACGTAAGGTCCCCCCCCCCCATCGATTATTGCCATTTTATAAGAAGAGGACCAAAGGGGAGTAATCCAGTAAGAAGAACTTTTCTACGAAATTTCTTTTAATAACTAATAAGGTAGATTGGCTATCGTAATCGTGTTTCGTCTGCGACAACGACACACGCGCACGCACACACCCACCCATACACATACACACGCACTCGCATGCGCTCAGGACCAACGAGATAGTTAAAGCAAAATAACGACTTATGATTGTTTTACGGGTTACAAGTACTTATCATCAGTACCCTCTGCCTCTCCCCTCTTCTACCCCTCCCTCCCCGTGTAGAATTGTGATGACTGAAATGATTTCAAATGCAAGTTACTGTTTGTTGATAGGATTGACGTCACCTCTGTTGAGACAAGCTATCTACATCTTTATGTGTCTTCATATGTACTTTACTGATTCAGAAATGTTATTGAGATTCAAAGAGCTGTCGAAAAAATGCCTTGAAAAATATAAATAACGTTTTGTAGACCATTAGAGGATTCCTTCAGAATTGACGTAAACCTTCTTATGTTCTTTATTTACTTGTGTGTATATTATTGATCTTATCAAAGCAGCGTCTTTGCACTTCACTTTGATCAGTTTTATTAATATATAAAGCTTATTCTTTACAGCACACCCTGAATGGTACGAGAACTTTGTCACCATCAATGAAAGCGGACTCATCGAATTCTGTACCGGATGCGAAAATTTTACCACGAACGTTTCACGTTTAGTACTTGTTATTCAGGTACGTCGTGCTCATGGGTATTTTGAAATTTATGAAGGCCATAAATAGGTAAATTGTTATGTAACGTCTTATGACACGGAATGTGTTATTAAAAAGGGGTGTGTATTTGATTGTTACCTTATAAATCAGGATCAACTAGAAGCGTGGTTTAATCTGTTATATCAGGATCAACTAGAAGCATGGTTTTATCTGTCATTTGACTAAACAATGTACCATGTTGTTCGAAACATTGTAGAACACCGTTGGTAATCACCAATAGATTTTGGTATTTGATGAAATCATGGAGGTAAAGACGAGAAAGCATTGGATATAAATAGCTGATACTTTAATGAATTTTGTATTCACCAGTAACTGCGCTAACCGTCGAATTGCAGGTAAAATGTATATTGAATCACAGGTGCTCGACGCGAGCTTGATGTGAAGAAAAAAATAATAATTTAAAGAAAAAAAAACATACAGAGTGAGAAAAATACCTTAGAGTACCCCCATGACCCATTCAGACATATGACCCCCTCTATATTACTATATAAAAAGAGAAGGTTCGTAACTTCCGAACACTTGGTTCCACCCATGACCCTCGATTTCATTCTGCTATTTCTTTATTTAAAAGCACACGACCATTCTCTATGGCTTGTTTTACCCCTGAGATATTTTTCTATTCATCAAGCCATCATTGACTGTTCTACGTTGTACCAAACTAAAGTTACGGCTTCCGAAACGTGCGATTTTCGCGAATTTTTCATCTGTGGACAAGTGCGAGCAACTTTGACAACCGGTGAAAAGAGCTAGATTTACCGTGTTTGCGACTCTACGACGTATGCATTCTTCAATTACAGAACAGTGGTAAATGCAAAAGTAAGTTTTTACTTACCACTAACTTGATTCAACTTTAGAAATCCTTTTCCATGGAATAATTAGACATTTTCTTCTTCACTGCACAAAACTTAAGCACTCAACTCTATTTTCAAAACAGTTAAACTATGCGGCACACACGTCAACGCCGAAATATGATTGGCTCAAAAGGTTATACTTAAATAACATCAATGCACAAGATAAATAAATATTTTCAGTCATTATCTAGCGTATTTCTGTAAATTTTAATTTAACGTAGTGCACTAATTATTATTTTATTGATTGTATAATAGTTAGTATGCATAGCTTAATTAATTCCCCTGAATTGACCCACTTTCACAACCAAATAGTTGCGCGAAATTTAAATTTTGAGATGGGTCAGTTGCAGACGCTGGAATAGATAAAACAGAACAGAAATTTCTTAAATTGGTTAATGGTTTAAATGATAGATTATCATGGCTGTTGTGACTTGGCAAGTTAGGCTTTCTAACAATTACACACACACACACACACACACACACACACACACACACACATACATACATATATATATATATATATATATATATATATATATATATATATATATATATATATATATATATATATATATATATATATATATATATATATAAGAATTGAAAATAATTTGAACTTGTAATACTGTTTGCCAAATATTTGAACAAATGAGAAAATAATTACTATAATAATAATAATAATAATAATAATAACAATACTTATTATTAGTATTGTTATTATTATTATTATTATTATTATTATTAAGGAATAAAATAAATTGTTATAAAAATAGATTATTACAATTCTTGTATAGTAGTTTAAAATTTGATATAGTTAATTTACTCTGAAATTTACTTTGTTTTATATAAGACAGTATGACATTTGCTCATCACAATGGTCTTCTGGTTTTTATAAGTTAGGGAAATCCCTATTCTTTTATGAAGAAAAAAACCCCAACATCTTTTCCATTGATTATTATTCAGAAATATGACACTAATCATTAAAACTTTGAATAAAACTGATCATATATTATCAATTATGCATATAAAATATTCATTCCAGCAAGTACAACAAAAACAAGAAACACAAAAGTGAAAACTGTACTAAATGTATATTGTACAGTAAATGTTATCTGACAAGATTATTTAAAACCTTTTCAAATCTGAAATGTTGTCACCTTGCTCTGATTAATTAATACACTTACAGAACTAGTGTTACCAAAACTGAATGATTGTTATATGAAAAAAAATACATATATGACCTCTCACAAAAAATAATTTATACTATTTTCCTACATTGTTCATTTTGCATAGAAGCAAACAGGCATCAAACAAGAGGAACATATATTGTAAGTAATACACAACATATACTACTTTTTTCAAGATAAGACCATACATGCATGGGTGATTTTGTAAACAGTGGAGTGGTGGTAATAGACATACAAAAATGTTCTTTTTGTTTTAAAAAATTGCTTACATGTACAAAACCAGAATGATTATAAAATAAGAAATGTACAGTTATTGATCTACTATTAAGGTATGCAAAATTTACTGATTGATTGGTTCTGTAAAAATCATTTGCAATATAAAATTTCAAATATAGCTACATGAAAGTATATTATTGTAATCTTTCACATCAATAGTATTTTGAAACATGTCACAGATTGACTGGGTCTATCACAACAATCGACAATAAAGTGATTTGTAAACATCAATCATACATTTATATTCTATGGTAAGCATTTAATTGCATATCTATAGGACCTGTTAATTTCCAAACCAACTGTACAAGATAAAGGTATGTTCCTTCTACAGCCAAGTAATTTGGTGACACCATCCAGAATTCCATGTTATGCTAGACATATAACTAAATGCTGTTATTATATATCAATTTCAAAGCCAGTATAGGGTCTATCCAATCCCTGTATAGTCTAACTTACTTTTGAACATTAATAAAATAATAATGTGTCAAATGGCTAGTGCTTCCTTCATAATACTCTGGGTGAAACAAAGTCTATTTATTCATCCAGTTATACAAAGTTGTAAAAAAAAATATATATATATTGGTGTGACCATAATTTTTTTCTTTTTTTAAATCATATAAAAAATCCTTCACCACTGTGATTAAAACAAAGAATCATTAATTATCTCTCTGTAACATTAAAGTACAACATGATTAATAATAATTATGTCATATATATATATATATATATGAGAGAGAGAGAAAGAGATAGAAAGAGAGAAAACAAATGGCAATATAATTTAAACACTGAATGGGCCATGTCTGCTCTTTAACAATCAAAATCTTCATTAATGTTAGTGGTGCCTAGCACTTATATGTGAAGCACATGATAGTTTTACACTTAAAAAAATTGGCATCTTGTATGTAGCACATAACATGCTTCCGAAATGAATTTAATTAGCCCAGTAATGGTTTATACTAAGAAAAGCAGAGATGTAAGAATGAAGTCTCTTCCACCACACTGTAGATAATACTTCTCCTGGGTGCACACCATCAAAGTATAGCCTGAAATTGTAGCTCCATTGCTTCTTCTTATTTGTTCTGTTCCTATAGTTCTATATGTCCAGGCTATATATAGGTGAAAATGAATCTTTTCGCTCATTTAAATGCAGTATTAGCTCAATTACTAAATCAATTTGCTCCTTAAGCTTAATATCCTACTCCTTGAATAGTTTGGGGTCATCATGCCCTCTACTCATGTTCAATTCATAGACTGAGATATGAGGCATCTCAAGAAATACAATTTTACAGTTTTCATTTCTGCAGATTTGGATGAGCCTACCATACTATGATTCAAAACGCTGCACAACTTTCTGTAGTCTTCAATCTTTAAAATAAAAACCTTCCAGTTTATTAGTAAGATCGCATGTCCCTAACCATATATAAATGCATAGTTTCCCATAGTCAATGTTGGTCTGTACACAGAATAACTGTTCTGCAATTCTTGCAAACCTTATAGATGCAAAAATAACTAATATTCCAAAGTTATTCATGGTTTTATACCGCTGATCCAAATACCTTCCCTTGCAATGAATTTTAATAGCTTTGGGATACTCATGCTTCAAACTAGGATGGCAATGTTTGGTGATATGGAAATTGATAGGGAATGACAATATTGGTCTTATCATTCCATTGTTCACAAGCTTCACAAAATATGGATGCAGTCATGGTTGCTTCTTCATGTATAAGAGCCAGTTACAACTATTTTTGCAACAAAGTTATGAAATGATGTCATGATACTGTATGCTAAGATACAGAAATGCAGCAGTAATATGATGTGTAAAAAAAATTTGAAAATACATATGCATGAAGTTTGTTCATAGTATTCTAAATATAATGACATTAAATGTTCACAAGAAACGCCATAGGTCAACAAACTTGTGAAACACACAATATGAGCAACAAAATTAAATATACAATTATTGTGCATTTCCAGTTGTAATAATAAATGTAATTACTAAACTAAATGTTCATTGCCAGTGCAATATCTTAATGTTGCACACAGGCTTAAATAAATGTATGGATTGATCACCTGTGATAGGAACGGTAGACAGGTCTTTAAATGAAAACTTGTATAGCAAATCTTGCACGCAGAAGACAGTGCCAAATGAATGTAAAATCAATATACAGTACAATTTTAATGAATGTCTATGACATGCAATGCATATGTATCTACTGACACCACAAACATGTGAATTTTATTCCAGTCTTACTGAATTTTTGCCATCTCTTAATATTACTTAACCCTGCACATTTTCTATGATACCAGCCAGAACAAACATCACACTGATCCAAAATTTCCCTTCCACATATTCCTTTTGGCACAGCTTGCAAATTTCATCATTCTTCTCTTCTAACTCCCTTTCATCAGATGCATTATCATCTTCTTTGTCTGACAATATGGTACTTAACTCCTTTTCTTTTTCTTTCTGGCCTTCATGCTTGATATAACTTGATTAATTTATGCAAATAAGTATCTGCAATACTAAATTTATACTCTCATTAAGTTAACATATTCGAATTAATTATAACATAATGTGATCATGCTAATACCTATTTTTGCCGGGATACACAATAATCTGCATCGTGAAACAGACGCTGTGCACTGATGTTATTTAAGTATAACCTTTTGAACCAATCATATTTCGGCGTTGAAGTGTGTGCCGCATAGTTTAACTGTTTTGAAAATAGAGTTGAGTGCTTAAGTTTTGTGCAGTGAAGAAGAAAATGTCTAATTATTTCATGGAACAGGATTTCTAAAGTTGAATCAAGTTAATGGTAAGTAAAAACTTACTTTTGCATTTACCACTGTTCTGTAATTGAAGAAGGCATACGTCGTAGAGTCGCAAACATGGTAAATCTACTCTTTTCACCGGTTGTCAAAGTTGCCCGCACTTGTCCACAGATGAAAAATTCGCGAAAATCGCACGTTTCGGAAGCCGTAACTTTAGTTTGGTACAATGTAGAACAGTCAATGATGGCTTGATGAATAGAAACATATCTCAGGAGTAAAACAAGCCATAGAGAATGGTCGTGTGCTTTTAAATAAAGAAATAGCAGAATGAAATCGAGGGTCATGGGTGGAACCAAGTGTTCGGAAGTTACGAACCTTCTCTTTTTATATAGTAATATAGAGGGGGTCATATGTCTGAATGGGTCATGGGGGTAATCTAAGGTATTTTTCTCACTCTGTATGTTTTTTTTCTTTAAATTATTATTTTTTTCTTCACATCAAGCTCGCGTCGAGCACCTGTGTATTGAATCGGACGTGGTAATAATTCCGCATCAAGCTCTCAACTAGTCATATATGCTGTCAACATTGATTTCAGAAGAAATGCATTATGTTTCAAATGTATCCATTATTGTTTTATCTAGACATGTCCATCTATACAGTGATCATTAGTATACGACTAGAAAGCATAAATATAATCTTCACAGTGAAAGTGATCTCCCTTAATTTGTCCACTAGGTGTCATTTGTGCAAGGTAGCCCTGTCTTAGTTACATTGATTTGTTAGAATATCCGGTTTTTGCGGTCGATTTTAATAATTTACTTTGTAACTAGAAATGTATTTATCCATGACATGGATCATGAGCGGCGTTAAGAGGTGGCAAATGGAGCGACCGCCCCAGACCCGGCTCATTTCAGTGTTGGCAGTAGCATGCTAATCAAGATACAGATATTCTTGCCCGCGCGGTCGTGGTCTGTCCTAGGCCGATGATACTCCTAACGCCACTTCTGAATTGGATGTTTTATACATTTTTAAAAATAACAATGATGATAATATGAATGACTTATAAATTCCGTATGTATTATAATTTGCTTGGGGTTAATGCCCACGGCGTATTACTGTATCCAAAAGATGCTGGGAGAAAATGATATTGCCGAAATAATCTTGCTTTTATATCACAATTCTGTATTTGCCATCAGGACGTAGGAAGGCATTGGAGTCAAACCGAGTGTTCGGGTTATTGCGATAATTTTATTCGTTTTGTTTTCTTTACTTAATGCCATTTTTCAGTACACTATAATGATATAGGCTATGCATGGCGGTCAGTCGTGGTCAGTAATTTAAAAAAAAAACTGTATCAAGAGCTACAACTGTATAAATATATTGCATTCAAGAAAACGTTGAATAACTTAAGCGCGGTTTATAAACTGATGAAGTCCAGTAAGACAATTTATTCTTGCCTTGACGAATGTTAAACTGTATGTTTGATTTGTGTAAGACGTGACAGGACTTTTAAGTCCTACAAGGACCGAAAAAGACAAGCTGGTTTCTTGATTAAAGATTAAATGTCAAAAAAAAGCATTTTGTAATCATTCTTAATTTGATAATATCGTAAACATTTCGTTGATCATGACCCGGAAGACCAGAAACCAGGAGAAAGTCGTTTCGTATTTGGATTCTAGGATTAACACAAATTGTAATCATAACGGATGCTTGAGAGTCACGTTATTTTCAGTGTTAAAAAGACCAATTATTTTTAAAAATAAATAAATAATTTATTTGAGAAACATCGACAATTTCGGAAATAGTTTTGGTGAATAATTGTATATGGAGTACATACTTATGTGATCAAAGTTATCAAGAGCAACAATTGTATTACTCGTTTCTGATTGTAGGCGACGGAGCTAACAGATAACCAATTCAGTGCAAATGTTACAGTGATGTTGGAGGTTCAGACGAAGGAAAATAAATCGCTAGCATGTTGTAACACGTCTCCTTTGCCTACTGACGTTTTTCCTAATTGTTGTGGAACGTCTCCTTTGCTTACTGACGTTTTTCCTAATTGTTGTGGAACGTCTCCTCCTTCCACTGACACTTTTCCTAATAATTGTAACTGTACATTATCAACCACGAACGGAAGTAACAATGAGCTAGCCGCATATGTATTGAAGATTGTTTTCCCAACGTGTGCTGCAATTCTAGTCACCGTCCTGGTAATCGTCGTTGTCCTAGTGATACGGAAGCGGAATACTCGAGATAGTACGCACAACTTTAAAGGTTAAACGTTTTTCAAAATCCGAAGTCGGAGATATAAAAGACTTTTATTTACTGGAATCAAATTAAGTTTTTGTGAAACGTGATCTTGTAAAGACACACTAGGTCTTTGAACCTTTTCCTGTGAATGTTCTTCTAGTCTTCAAGAAATGAAACGAAAATTTGATTTATATATATATCTATATATCTATATATATATATATATATATATATATATATATATATATATATATGTGTCTTTTCGCATAATATTACATCCTTTATACACAATTTATGCAGCTGTCTTTATCGAATATCCCATATTGAGGAATTAATGTATTTTCAGCTTACTTTCTTGTTTGTTTTATGCTTAACTTCGGTTCTAACTGGATATGAATCTTGTCGTCAGATATTTGTCGTCTTAGTTGTTTACTTTGATATTATCTGATTTTAGATGATAAGTAAAATGATATGAACAAGAAGATTTGCATGCTTTAAATTTAATAATGTACATGACACTGATCTTTCCATTATTATATAATTTAGTTTTTCATTACTATGCAACTAGAGTCGTGTTCAAGAGTTACGGGAAAGAAAAACAATCACATGTTTACAGTTGACGGAATGGATCAGCATTGTCCATAGTAGTCTCCCCTTTTCATATGGACATACAATAAACATTTTTTGATAAACATCGAATTTTGTTGTATGTGAACCTCTGTCTCTAAACGTCGCTCAGGTAAGTTTGAAATTGCTGTGGCCATACCAGTTTCCATTTTTATTTAGAACTTATATATAGGGATACAAGAACATTGCAAGTAAATATTTACTTGACCTACTTATACGTTATAGATCACCTAAGATTACTGGGTCAGTATAAAGTGTAAGCTAGAGTTTTGAAGGTAAATAAAATATATGTTTCCTTTAGTTCAAACTCGTCGCCAGATTATCATGTCATACGCCTGGGGAAATAATTCGATTTGTGCAACTTTGTTAGTGAAAACCTGGTTTAAGCTGTTGCAGAATTAATAATTACAATGTAATAGTTTGTATTAATTTACAATCCCAAAATATTATAATGCAACATTTTAATTGTTTTAAAGACACATGACAACTTTATCATTCTTTGAAATATTTTCACAGTAAATTTGAGATATATTGTATGGAGAGTAGAAAAAGAAATGACCGCAGATGTCAATGTGCAAGAATTAATTAGAAAAATGTAATGCTACAGTCATGATTTTAAAAAAAAACATTAACCAAAATATTAATTACAATGTGTACATAAAACCCACTGTTGTGATATTTAAATGTCACACCGAAAGGATAAACCTTGTTGCCTGCCAGTAAACGTTTACACACTGTATAACCTAAGGATAACAGAGAAAATGTTCAGTAGTTGTGTAATGTTAATTTTTCTTAAATATGTAAATTAATAGAATATGATTTCTCTTATCTGTTAATTCAACGCTCTGGTGGCATAGAAGTTAGAGTGCCAACTTCCGATGCGGGAGGAAGCGAGTTATGGAACAAGACATTTGGGCATGACGTGTGCTGTCTCTGCTAGCCAAGATTCCCATGTGATAACCCTATCTACACTTTGGCGTATTGAGCAGATATTTATGTTTCGGATCTGTGACTTGAATCAACTGATTAATTTGCAATTTTCCACTGCCGGTCCGTGTTTGCACAAATACGTTTTCACTCATATATATATATATATATATATATATATATATATATATATATATATATATATATATATATATATATATATATATATATAAATGTAATGTCTTCCCTCTGGTATATAGTTATACTTTCGATGTTAAACTTACAAAGTATGCCTTATTCTTTTTAGTTTAATTGCCTCCGTCATTTTCGGCCGTTAGCATTACATATTAAGGGAGGCAACTCATGAAATCCAACATATGTTGTTCGGACAAAGCACGAATATATATATATATATGAACTATAGATAAACACAAAACATACTTCAGCATTAGCCATAGTTTCCATCTTGGAATTTCAAGCAGGACTCGGACTTGAATCTATTAGAACATTTCGTTACTAGGACTTTTTAAATTTAATTCGTGGATAAATCTTGGATTATATATATTTGGATCAGATTCTTAAGACTGTAAGTTATTTTTCATTTTACAATCTTTTTCCAGAGAAATACATTATTTGTTAAATTTTACAACTCTTGTCGTTTTCACATTTTCAGTGTTACTATTTATTAGAGCCTAAACAGGTAACAATGGGTAACAGGTAACAATGGGAGACATGAAACATTCGTCAGTGATACAAAGCCTCAAGCGAAATTCATGTTAAGCTTGGCATGATTTTCTATTAAAGCATAAACATGTAACACTTAAATCCAAAACATTGTATCAAAACAATTATTGCGGAATATTGCAAAACAGCTGGTATGCGGCATCCTACAAAATATCTGCTTTAGTTCATTCAGGAACGAATTTAATCAACCAAAACATAAAGTGCCTCCTACATGAGTGTACACGACTTGTTTACAAAGTAATTTCTAAGACACTATTGGGCACACGCACTGTGCACGTGAGCACAGTAAGGTGTACACTATCGTAAAATATTGCACGATTCTGACAATGTAAAGTTAACGGTGACAAAAATGATCATATAATAAAGTCATTTATACCGGATAATGAATACTACGTGTCCGTATGTTACAATAGAGTATATATAATGTAGAAATAGTGAAGGGGTCCACCACTAGAGAGAAGCTCTAAATGTATTTAGCTGTCAGGGCTGGATTGCCATTTCATTTTGCTTGAGCCAAAGAGTTGGGTGAGTTTTATGTGTTTTTAATCAACTCTTTTTATTGGTTACACGTTCAATGTTGTATTGTGTAGTTGCGTTATTTTATCGCACTTGTAATTCAATTTATTGAGAGGGTATGATCTATACAAGTTGGTAGCGAGATGATACGACTCATGATTATCAACACGGATATGGACACATGTGCATACTCCTGTTGATAATTTTATCTGGTCGCTATTATAACTAATGTTGAAAACGTACTATGTAGGTATTAATGTTTTAGTATATCGTATTTCTATTTTTATGGCATACCATTCGTACGTCACAGTCGTATATGAGGAATATTTCAGGCGGGTTATATTAACCTATTCGTACTCTTCACATATTTTAATGTAATTACAATTAAAGCAGACTATTCGGAAAGTTGTTTCTTTTACATTTTCAGCTCATTAGGTGTGAATAGCTGGACGAGTGAGCGAATATGAGGATGTCTGGTGCACCATTACGATGTTAAACCACCAGTTTAGTGCCCACGTGTAGATACATGAAAGTCTTGAGGGTGGGAGTGACCGTGCCGGAAAAAGGGCCGGAATGTAATAACAGTAGTGTTTGACTACATGAATGTAATAACAGTAGTGTTTGGCTACATGAATGTAATAGCAGTAGTGTTTGACTACATACATTTTTTAACAATAGTGTTTGATTTCACGAGTTTGGTATAGTAGTCTAATAAAATTACGTATTTGTTTTATATGCATATTATGTACCTTTATATTTATGTTATTATTGTGTTTATTGGACTGTAATACATCATTTTCATTGTCACTCACTCACATACGTGCTTATTTATTGAAACCATGCCCAGTCTCAAATGGTGACAGCTCGAATACGTTACAATCGCATCGGTTCATTCGGCTAAGTTATTTATTCAGCATTTTTTTTTGTAGTTCCCTCATTTTTGCGATGCATAATTCAGACTTTTTTTTATAGCTCCCTTATGTTTGCCGTGCATACAACCAATCGAACAGTTCTTGTTTTTCTATGTCTCCTATCGTTACTTCATAGTATAGCAAATCTATGTCCAATGTAATTATTTTAAATTAAAGTTTAAACGTTGTAGTTACAACAATTCTTTTACAAAACTATGCATGCTGTCTTATTTTCACAAACGCACATATAAATCAAATATTCCTAAACGAGAAGAGCAACAGAATAAAAATTTTCGGGAAGGGAATGAATTAAAAATGACATTGGAATATTTGAAAAAGAAGCTTGTGCAAATTTGTATGGCTAAAAGATATGTTGAAATAGCGGAGCATTGCGGTAAGAAAGATAAATTAGAAAATACAAGATAAACAAACTAGGGACCATGCTTCGGTCAGACTTAAAAGATTCTAATTTATGTGAAAAACCTAACAATTATGTTTGCAAGCTTGAAAAAATCTCTCTAAATAAAATACATTCTAAAATAATTAATGATGGAAAAAAATCGTTCAAACTAAAGCTAGTTTAAAACAGGAAACAATTAATTTTGTAAAATAATGCAGGGCCAAAAAAAATATCTAAGATATTCATATCCAGTTGAATTAGAACCAAATATTATTAAATCTGAGGGTATCACTACCCGAAATGTAGAAAGGGACGTTATCATAAGTATGACGAACAGCTTTGTAATTATACGAAACGAAAAAGTTCTGGACTAAAATGATTTACGGCTGAAATATAAAACGTTTTCTTGGAATGATATTGGACCGTATATATTGACATCATTGAGTCATGAATACAATACACTGAGGCAAATTGAGACGATTTCGCGTGGTTGAATTGATGCGAGAACACCTACTAATACTTATCTGGATGAGTTTATTTTTCTTCTCCATGATCACATCTGGGACGAATATACAAATATTAACTATGTGAATGTTGCCAACAGATATAATGAATGTCAACAGTTGATGTCCAAAAGATTCAGCAAGTGTCGCAGATGCACAAAACATATCCATGCACGTTCGCCATTAAAATGGCAAAGGCTATTTCAAGTCCTTTCAGGAGAAGAGTTTCTCGAATATGTTGCTGCGTTGTTAGCAAAACATAAGGTGCTCGTTGGTGATGGACATGTTAACATGCATGTTGATCAAGCCATTGTATGACGCTTAACACGTATATTTGCAGAACAATTACTTCGAAACCATTACGCATTAGAAATGCTAATACTGTCTGAGACGGTAACCTGCGAATGGTCAACACAACTCTCATCAGTCATACAAGCACTAAATGATTAAATCACATGCGCGATCGATTAAAACATACTGCGGCAATTCGACAGAAGGTTGCCACCTTTACTTTCAAATTGATTTCAGAACCACCACTATTTGTCCCGCTCGGAAACAATTTTGTTCGGTATCCTTATGAAACAGGAGAGTCGGAGAGTCGGAAGGAAGCAACGTCATGCTACTGACCCGACGATGTAGTCACAATTTTCTGACTGAATTACATTTCCGGGACAACTTACACATCATTTGGCGCCTGTGGATCAACTAGCAGCAAACCACCAAGGAGGGCATGTGTGCGAGAAGCATTGCAAGTTATTACGACACATACAATTACCACCAATATCCAATATAATGCTTTAGTGAATTAATAAGCATTTGAAAATTGACGGACAATCGCGCGGTGTCTGTACACATAAGTAAAAGTAGTGAGGTCAAGAGATGCAAAGAGGAAATAACTCCCATTTTGACGCAAAGTGTTCGGTAAAGTAACGTAACTATTTATCCACATTTAACTTTATACAATTTCGGAACACATGTTCTAAAAGGTTTACCTTATCTCTGCTTGATATAGTCGTGGGATAATTGCAGGGTAAACGTATATATCACGTGAGCTCTTATACAACATAAATATGGAACTTTTTTTTAGATGTTTCGACGGTTTGTCTATCTTAGATCATTTGTGGCATTTATGCTAGTTGAGCCGGGTAGGAATTTTTATATTTAATCGTACTACAGTTTCACGATGTGGTCCCACATTCAGAGCGATGCAATTGTAAGACCTAATAATGCAAGTATGTCTGCATTTCCTGCACCTCTTGGTATTGGTCATAGCATTCAAGTATGACATGTTTCAGTTGTTTGTATTATTAATATTGTTCTTACAACCGACTATGGTTGATTTGGGAGAATTTGTTTCACAACAAACTTTGGTTCATTTAAGGGTCATAATAACGCAAGTAATGTCATCTTCTCGCATATGGCTTAGCATATAGCTTTGTGTTTGTGTATTCTACACTGTTCCACGAAGTGACTATTGGTAGGCATGTTGATATGTAAGACAAATCATTATCTTACTGCCAGTCCTTCAATATATCCTTCAAGCATTTTTACATTACCGGTATCAAAATCTGCAAGAGTTTCAATCCTAGATATATTTCATCGACTTCTGTATCTGTCATGGTCAATATTGTATGTTGTTAATACGATTAATTTCTCTGGTGCTTCTACAATCATACATTATGCGCGCAAGATAATATTCGCGAAAGGAGCCGCGCATGTGGCAAACCTGTTCACGTAACTTTACTCCGATAACCACAGGTAAACAAAGGCCGAGCAACGAGACCAAGAGGTAACGCAATCAAATGTGATTTATATTATATTCGTAATGGCATGTGCTATTTTTAAAGATCCAAAATGTACTCACTCGACACTTTGAATTATGGCGCGGACTGTACTCCTCAGTTGTTTGACCAACAATGACAGAACTCCCTTTTTATAACCTTCGTCAGATACCACATAACATAATTCAGCCAATCGCAGAATGCAAGGCATGCCATGTAGTCAATCAGTGTATTGCATGATATGCCGTGTATAACATTGTAAACAATGCAGTTTTGTATGGTATACAATGTCAACATTACAAACACATCCATTTACAACACAATAAGTACTTTAATACTGTGGGGCTTGTCTATTAAACAAATAAGAACAGTTTGTGGGCTCACGTTTATGTGAAATTAAACGTTATGATGATAACTTAAGTCTTGAATAATAGAGTTGATTCAAGGAGACGTGGGTTCAGCACTTTATGCAGACAACATCTATTGTCATATCAAAACCATGAATTGCTTACATCGATACAAAGGAATTGCAATGATGTTATCACTAACACATGCAAATTTCTTTATTATTAGTACCCTACTGTCATTAGAGAGAATAATCGCAAATGCCAGAGTAAAAATCTTGAAATACGAAACTCTCATGCAAATCCAAAATGGCGGATATCGTGATATAGTGATCTACGTGGACTTTTCTCGCGATGATTTTGTATGTATTTCACATTAATTACAAATAGTAATAGCATAAGAGCATAATAAGTGTATCAGATAAGCTAAATAGTACGCTCTGAAAATACTTTATGACAGACCTTCAAAGACGTTTTACCGAAATACCCTTTGCCTCGCAAATAGGGTACACCTGTTAAGATACGTTGCCGGGATTGCAGTTAGTTTGACAGTCCATATACATTACAGATAAATATAATTGATATGCTTTGCAAGTGAACATTATAATTCATATTTATATGTACCATATTTATAAAAACGAACTTAATGGAATCAAACACTGAACTTTGTATGCGAGTCAGTGACTCTAACCATGGTCATTACACAGTTATCATTACTCTAGAGAATTATAACTTATAGCGTAATGTTTATTCCCCGTTAGTCATCAATGTATCCGATACTACTATATATCTCTCTCTCTCTCTCTCTCTCTCTCTCTCTCTCTCTCTCTCTCAAAACACACACTCACAGATACACACACAGACACACACACATATTATAGTTACATATCTACAGAAATCATAATTACTTTGACACAACATGCTAGACATTTTGTGTATTTTATTCCAAGCTGATTTTCCCTCTCTGTCTTCCCTATTTTGAATCTGTCTGTCGTTCTTTTTTCTTCCTTATCTAATTTAATTTGTTTATCATCTTTATCTCTCTGAAACTACAGTTACTTATCACCTCTTTCTCCGATTTAAAATGCAATTGCTCTTTCTGTAATAGTATTTATTATTTCTCTGTCTCCAACTTCATTTGTTCTTTCTGTTTGTCCAGTTGCAATTGCATTTGGTTTGCTTCTTTATCTTTCTGAAGTTCCAGCTTCCTTAACTCTTACTCTATCATGTATTTTAATTTTAATTCCTTTACTTTTATGTCAGAATCTGATACAGACTTACTGATTGAAACCAAATCACTTTTATCAAAAATACTCTATTCTACCAAATACTGGAGCAAGATAATTTTTCTTGCTTCGTTAAGAAAAGCATATGTCTCAGAAAGACCATATTTTCTGGCAATTTGAATCGATTGATCTTTTTTCCAAAAGGTCCAAATATTTCCGGGTAGGAGATAAAGAAAATAAAGAGATTTTCACTTGTGATGACATTATGAAAAAGCTAGCAGATTTCTCAAAAAATTTCAAAATTGTAAAATATTACTTTGGATTGAAAAAATGTCAAACCAGGAGAATTACAATTCTAAAAACAAAGTTTTATGAAATATTTTGCCAAAATTAATATATGCAAAGGATGAGCGCCCAATTTTCTTTGTTACTTGCTTAGATTCTTTAAACAATAACAAGAAAATAGTGAAGGCAACAAGCCTTTCAAAATTCAACAAATACGTTTTTCTCCAAATAAACAAGGTAAAAATGAGAAAAAGAACTTACGGTTTTACGGCACCCCCTTCCCCCCGAAAAAAAAATACAACCAAAAGTAACACACTAATTAAAAAATATATGTCCATGTGTAAATGAAACTAAGTTCAAATCCCAATGAAATCCAAAATGGATGGAGATTACATATGCTGTGGTCAGTGTCGTATTGATGTGTCAACAGTTCTAATAATTTCCATCTCATGCAAAGCTATTGCTAGTAAACAGCAGCAATTGTTTTCATAAATTTGAATCCGAAGTACTTAGTTTTTTGTACAGGTATTTCTATGTTTTGTTCCTCAGTTTCAATGACACTGTTGCATTTTGAGAAATTTAATCAAAACTGTATATATAAAGCCTATCTTAGGATATGTTAGTGTAGTCTGGGACGAGTGTTCGGTGATCGATTAAGAAAGATTGGAAAAAGTACAAATCGAAGTCGCAAAAATAGTTACAGTAGTAGAATATCTCTCTATTTGACACATGGTGGGAAAATGTACAGTCTAGAAGAGAAAGAGATTTTTTTCTAACACTCTCCAACATTAAAAACAGCCAAACGCAAGACTATATCGTTGAATTACTCCCTAACCATGTGTCCGAACAAAAAAGAATAACCTTCAACATCAAATAATATGGCCACCTGTAGTTTCATGCTCAATTGTACCAAAGCATCTTTTCTACCTTTAACAGTATCTTATGTGGAACGAGCTCGAACAGGATGCTCTAATTAGTATAACAGTGCTTTGAACACGTTTTTTTTTATGTCTTAATAAAATTGTATCAAGAACAATGCCAAGTATTATTAACCGAACATAGGATATACACAATCTAAGTTCATAAAAAGCTGATCTTGACCATGTTCAACTTGCTGGCACAACTTTTTGTTCATGCAGTGAGATTGAAAACATCATGCACTTTTCCTGTTTGGTCCACTATATAGTAGGCAATGAGGCGAGTTGAGAAATTTACTTTCAGTGTTTTGAGGGAAATGGCGATGCGAATGAAAAATATAGAATTGTGTATCATGTATGCAAATATCAAACTGCTGCTGGACGATTTCAATACCCCCCATCTCTCTCTCTCTCTCTCTCTCTCTCTCTCTCTCTCTCTCTCTGCAACCAATTAGTTTTCCGTTTTTTGTTGCCTTGTTGAATATGTTGTAAATACTTGTGTCATGTAAGGAGAGGGTTAATATAAGTTGTTAGAACTTGGGCCCAATCGCATTGTATCATATTGTGACAATAACATATGTGTAAAACCAAATCAATGATAAAACGAAGAAAATATGGTAAATCTATACAAGAGTTTAAGTAGGAAGATAAACAAAATGAAGTTGTATGGATTATAAATTAGGATTTTAATGCTTAAGTTTCAAGTATAAGTACCATGTACAGGTTAAGCAAGGAAAACATAAAAATATCCCGTTGGTTTCTTTGTTTTCATAGACCTTTAAATTTGTATACTAGTGTAAGACCATCACATTTGTATACTAGTATAAGACCTTCACATTTATATACTAATGTAAGACCTTTAAATCTGTACACTAGTGTAAGACCTTCAAATTTGTATACTGGTTAGTGTAACACCTTCACATTTGTATACTAGTGTAAGACCTTCACATTTGTATACTAGTTAGTGTAAGACCTTCACATTTGTATACTAGTGTAAGACCTTCAAATTTGTGTACTAGTTTAAGACCTTCAAATCTGTGTACTAGTGTAAGACCTTCCAATTTGTATACTAGTGTAAGACCTTCAAATTTGTATACTAGTTAGTGTAAAAGCTTCAGATTTGTATACTAGTGTAAAACCTTCAAATCTGTGTACTAGTGTAAGACCTTCAAATTTTTAAACTATTGTAAGACCTTCAAATTTGTATACTAGTGTAAGACCTTCAAATTTGTATACTAGTGTAAGACCTTCAAATCTGTATACTAGTGTAAGCAATATTTCACTTCTTTCCTCACTATCATTATTAAATTTATTCCTGTATCAACTATATATCGTTTTTTAATTTTTTTTGTTTAAAAAAAGCAAGTTGCCGCTACTCAAGGTCACTGGTTATGACAATTAGCACGTCTTATCAATTTATTCCCACGTAATGTACGTGAATATTTGCATTAATTATGTCTGTTTGAATGTCTGGCAAAACTTCAATAACGGCAACTCTTTCTGGAATGTGTTTAAGCATATGATGTAGGCACGTGACAGCAACAGTTATCTTTCTGGCCGATCCGGGTGACAAAGATTACAGTGAGACATAAAAATGGGATCAAAATTCACTTCGTGATGTAAAAACTGTACAAAGTGATCAAATTATTTAAATCCGTTCTCATATTTATACTAAATGTATCAAACATTTTTGTAAAACTTGTGCAATATTTTCGAGGTTAAACTCAGACTGGTCTTCTAACTTACTTAAGCATACGTGTGGTAGTTACCTCAAAGTCTCGACCCAGACTTCAAGTTTTAAAATAAAATCTATTTTAAGTATCGCTGTAGGATTTTAGGTTGATCTATTTTTAGACCCTGTCAGTTAACGTTATCAATTAAATCTCTCTCGATTTGAAATTTGAAACGAGCAAATTCTTATGTATGTGTCCTATATTTTTGATTGTTATAATTGCACAAAGCAGCCGAATTTTGAGTTTTAAGGTAGGTCACGGGTTTTATTTTTAATGTTTATTTTAACACTGCTTTAGGTACTTATTATAACTGAACGAATAAAAGAAAAAGGAAAGTGCCAGTACATACTAATCAATATAACCTATAATTATCAATAATTTATTTTCAGCATAATTTAAACGTGTATGGTCACTTTATGAAAATCCCTGTTTCTAAAAATAGATGCACCCACATGGCATCCGTGGCTCCATTTTACTCTTGGCCGTAGTGTGATTCAGTTGGATATATGACTTTATTTCATGCAAGGATGGACTTGAATGATTCATTTCATCGTCGATGAATAACTCAGGTACTGTTTTGTCAGCAACAATGAAATTAATTATCAAAGTTTTGATGTTATGAAAACTTAGTAGCTTGAAATTATTCGTACTTTTATGCATGATTAATCTGGATTTTTCAATCAGAATTTATTAATCTTTATTCTAAGAAAGAATAAAAAAAATAATATATATAGTTTCCATTCTTAGTGTTTACGAAAAACGGAACTTAATGTCTGGAAAATGTCAAATCCAGTTAATAAAAATAAAATACCCAGTAAATTATCAATACCCAGTGGAAAACAAATTAAATAAAATATACATAACACTTAACAAATATGATAATAATAATAAAATATAGTATTTTGAAAAGTGGCATATACTTTTTTTTCTTATTTTTTCAGGTAACTGGCCAGCCTTGGTATGGACTGTGTTGGGTATGTGACTTCTTAATCTTAATTGATATATAATCTTTCACTTTTTAATTTTGGCAAATGTTTGAAAATATCAATGGAGTAATATTTTGGGAATGAAGACATTTTCTGAAGGTTACCATTTAATTTGTGACTGTAAACCAGTCTATTTCATTTCATTTGTGAATGTAAACCAGTCTATCACAATTACCTTTCATTTATGAATGTAAACCAGTTTAGTTTTTTGCACTTAATGTCTGATAATAAACCAGTTAATTAATTTAAGTTGTGAATGTAAACCAGTTTATTACATGTACAGTGTATATCCATGGGGTGCATGATTGAGAGTCATACATTTCCTTGATGTTGAAACCTGGGGTCAGGCAGTAAGAAACAAACTTTTGGTATTAAAGCTGTAGGTCAAATAAAAATTTGGGCATCTCTGAAGTGCAAACGAGGGTAAAGGGAAACACATCAAATGTAAACCAGTCTATTATAATTAATTTGTGAATGTAAACCAGTCTATTACATTTAGTTTATGAATTTCAACTAATATATTACATTTCATTGCATTCAATGTAAATCAGTCCATTACATTTAATTTGTGAATGTTAACCAGTCTACATGTATTATGTTTAAGGGGGAACTCGCCAGTTATTATGTTCTTTTGAGAGAGTGACCTATGTAGGGTGAAGTTGTTTCCATTTAAAACATGCACAGTGGAAAGAATATTGATATACCTCTACGCTACTTTAAGGTAATATGGCTGGCATTTCTTTGGATATTGTACTTTTGGAAATTATTCATTATCTAAGCACACTGCTAACCAAAACGACTGATCCCTTGTGCTGAAAAAAATCAGCCTGAATTAGTCTAAAGAGTAAAGTACACTGCTATCCTTAGCGGCTCTTAAAATAGGGAAAATGAAGTTTGCCAGACTAGACAATACCAGCTTTTCAAAGTGAAATATTATTTTGTTGCTTTTTTATGGTTTGACGCCATTTTCAGCACAATATAGGCTATACATGGCGGCCAGTATTAATGGTGGAGGAAGAACCCAGAAAATCCTGGAAAGAACCACTGATCCACGAGAGCTACTAGCAATCTTTCTCACATACCCACATTGGCCGAATCTGAGACTCGAACCGAAGCAGATAGAGGTAAGATGGCAGTGATCTTTAACGTACAGCGCTTTTGACCTCTCGGTCACTTGGGGCCCCGAAAGTGAAATAAATGAATTAACTAATATAAAAAATGTAAAAATGTTTTTGGCTCTTTTTTATGATTTACCTATGAAGTTCAGGAAGTAAGTGAAAATGACCAAGCGGAGCTAGCACTTTTTGGAAGGTGCACATCTTTAGCCAAGCTTTATACTCTATAACCCATATTACACCCATCAATCACATACCAAACGAAAGGGAATTCAATTTCTTTTGAACTATACCTAAGATATACAAGATCTTTTTTAAAATAACCAGTATAAAATTCTGTTTCTTTAAAACTGCAAAATACGAAACTATAGAAAGCCACCTAATTTGTGAATGCAAACCAGTCAATTACCTTTAATTTGTGAATGTGAACCAGTCTGTTACATTTAATTTCTTACTGTAAGCCAGCCTATTACATTTAATATGTGAATGTAAACCAATATATTACATTTAATTTCTGACTGTAAATCAGTCTATTAGATTTAATTTGTGGATGTAAACCAGTCTATTATATTTAATGTTTGAATGTAAACCAATCTGTTACATTTACGTCGTTATGTAATTTCCATATTTCCAAATTGCTTGTCTGCAGAAACGTCTACAAGATGGAATAAGCATTGTGACAATTCCATTGATGACTGTGTCTATATTACACACTAAATCATTAGATGGAATAAGCATTGTGAGAATTCCAGTGATGACTGTGTCTATATTACACACTAAATCATTAGATGGAATAAGCATTGTGACAATTCCAGTGATGACTGTGTCTATATTACACACTAAATCATTAGATGGAATAAGCATTGTGACAATTCCAGTGATGACTGTGTCTATATTACACACTAAATCATTAGACTGACTAAGCATTGTGACAATTCCAGTGATGACTGTGTCTATATTACACACTAAATCATTAGATGGAATAAGCATTGTGACAATTCCAGTGATGACTGTGTCTATATTACACACTAAATCATTAGATGGAATAAGCATTGTGACAATTCCAGTGATGACTGTGTCTATATTACACACTAAATCATTAGACTGACTAAGCATTGTAACAATTCCAGTGATGACTGTGCCTATATTACATACTAAATAGTTAGATGCAATTCGCATTGTGACAATTCCAGTGATGACTGTCTATATTACATACTAAATTGTTAGAAGCAATTCGCATTATGACAGTTCCAGTGATGACTGTGCCTATATTACATACCAAATAGTTAGATGCAATTCGCATTGTGACAATTCCAGTGATGACTGTCTATATTACATACTAAATTGTTAGAAGCAATTCGCATTATGACAATTCCAGTGATGACTGTCTATATTACATACTAAATTGTTAGAAGCAATTCGCATTATGACAGTTCCAGTGATGACTGTGCCTATATTACATACTAAATAGTTAGATGCAATTCACATTGTGACAATTCCAGTGATGCCTGTGTCTATATTACACACTAAATCATTAGATGGAATAAGCATTGTGACAATTCCAGTGATGACTGTGTCTATATTACACACTAAATCATTAGATGGAATAAGCATTGTGACAATTCCAGTGATGTCTGTGCCTATATTACATACCAAATAGTTAGATGCAATTCACATTGTGACAATTCCAGTGATGACTGTGTCTATATTACACACTAAATCATTAGATGGAATAAGCATTGTGACAATTCCAGTGATGTCTGTGTCTATATTACACACTAAATCATTAGACTGACTAAGCATTGTGACAATTCCAGTGATGACTGTGTCTATATTGCATACTAAATCATTAGATGGAATAAGCATTGTGACAATTCCAGTGATGTCTGTGTCTATATTACACACTAAATCATTAGACTGACTAAGCATTGTGACAATTCCAGTGATGTCTGTGTCTATATTACACACTAAATCATTAGACTGACTAAGCATTGTGACAATTCCAGTGATGACTGTGTCTATATTACACACTAAATCATTAGTCTGACTAAGCATTGTGACAATTCCAATGATGATTGTGTATATATTACACACTAAATCATTAGATGGAATAAGTATTGTGACAATTCCAGTGATGACTGTGTATATATTACACACTAAATCATTAGTCTGACTAAGCATTGTGACAATTCCAGTGATGACTGTGTATATATTACACACAAAATCATTAGATGGAAAAAGCATTGTGACAATTCCAGTGATGACAGTGTATATATTACACACTAAATCATTAGATGGAATAAGCATTGTGACAATTCCAGTGATGACTGTGTTATTACACACTAAATCATTAGATGGAATAAGCATTGTGACATTTCCATTGATCACAGTGTATATATTACACACTAAATCATTAGTCTGACTAAGCATTGTGACATTTCCATTGATGACTGTGTATATATTACACACTAAATCATTAGATGGAATAAGCAGTGTGACATTTCCATTGATCACTGTGTCTATATTACATAATAAAAAGTTAGATCGAACGCAGATTGTGACAATTCCACCCTATTTTCATTTTACTAACACTGGCAACACTGGCAACAAGTGAATATTTAAAAAACAAATGACATTTATGGTTGTTTTCACATCAGTGGAGGTGAACACAATTGGGAAACAACAGACCACAAAAATTTCCACATTGTCTTTGAATATTTTCTTTCATCAAATCTCATAATCTTGGACAAAGTTTGTCACAAGTTTGTCATTGTCATAATGGTTCATACAGATTTAACTGTTCTTTTTTATAATTGTAATCATTCCACATATTATATGTTTACAAAATTTGAAGGAAATGAAAATAATTATCAAGATTTTTTGGACAATCACTGTGATGTCTAATGTTAATCTGAGTCTGTCACTGTTAATTCCTCCGACCATTCGGCCAAGTGCATTCAAGGCTTCCATTTATCAACAATTGCATGTTATCGATCTGAAGTCAATTTTTCTGATCTCATTTCAGACATCCTTTGGTTTATATCATTCAAATTTAGAGACAAGCTGAATAATGGGAGAGATCTGTGCATACTATATTGGATTTTGCTTCTGATTGGTCACAATTGGTTAACATTTTTACCTCTGTGGAGGTCATATTGCTGATATGATTTTGATCAAGCTTGTCAAGGTCTCTAATGAGTCAATTAATAAAATCTGATTTGTTTTTATAATGAATGAGAATCATACCTATTCATGAGCTAATGTGTGATCAGTTAAGTGATAACCATGCATATTTATCAGGCAGGACGTTGTACAGTATTACTCAGAAAAGCTTATTCATATTTTTCCATAGTAATGCAACCTATAATTCTAATTAGTCCAGATAAGTGGCTTTCTAATGGTTTTATTTTCATGTTTTCTCATGGGTCCAGATAAGTGGCTTTCTAATGGTTTTATTTTCATGTTGTCCCATGGGTCTAGATAAGTATTATTCTAATGGTTTTATTTTCATGTTTTCCCATGGGTCTAGATAAGTATTATTCTAATGGTTTTATTTTCATGTTTTCCCATGGATCCAGATAAGTGGCTTTCAAATGGTTTTATTTTCCCATGGGTCTAGATAAGTATTATTCTAATGGTTTTATTTTCATGTTTTCCCATGGGTCTAGATAAGTATTATTCTAATGGTTTTATTTTCATGTTTTCCCATGGGTCTAAATAAATATTATTCTAATGGTTTTATTTTCATGTTTTCCCATGGGTCTAAATAAGTATTATTCTAATGGTTTTATGTTCATGTTTTCCCATGGGTCTAGATAAGTATTATTCTAATGGATTTATTTTCATGTTTTTCCATGGGTCTAGATAAATATTATTCTAATGGTTTTATTTTCATGTTTTCCCATGGGTCTAGATAAGTATTATTCTAATGGTTTTATTTTCATGTTTTCCCATGGGTCCAGATAAGTGGCCTACTACTGGTTTTATTTTCATGTTTTCCCATGGGTCTAGATAAGTATTATTCTAATGGTTTTATTTTCATGTTTTCCCATGGGTCTAAATAAATATTATTCTAATGGTTTTATTTTCATGTTTTCCCATGGGTCTAAATAAGTATTATTCTAATGGTTTTATTTTCATGTTTTCCCATGGGTCTAGATAAGTATTATTCTAATGGTTTTATTTTCATGTTTTTCCATGCGTCTAGATAAATATTATTCTAATGGTTTTATTTTCATGTTTTCCACTGGGTATTGATAAGCGGCATTCTAAGAGTTTCATTTAATTGTTTTCAACTGGGTCCAGATAAGTGGCATTTTCATGTTTTCCAATGAATCTGATAAGTGTCAATCTAAGGGTTTCATTTTTGCAATGTTTTCCACTGGGTCAAGATAAGTGGCATTTTCATGTTTTCCATTGGGTCCAAATAAGTGGCATTCTAAGGGTTTCATTTTCATGTTTTCCATAGGGGCCATGTAAGTGTCATTGTAATATATCAAATGATTGATACTGTCTAATAATTTCTTATATGATGTGAAATGGAATCGATAGCAAGAGGTTATAGAAGTTGTTAAAACCTACAATAGCTCTGTCATATTATTTGAAATAAACTCCATAATGGAACATTATGATCTAACTTTATATTAAATTGGTTATCGGATTGAATATTCAGCAAATGGTACAAAAACATAAGGAGGCAGTAGTGAACATTAATGACACCAATCATTTCATGCATTCCAGTAGACACTGCTACAAAGAAAGAAGAAAAAAATCATTTAAGTGCTAGAATGTTGCCCAAAGTGAAACCTTAGTTATCTGTAGCCTGCATGACTGAATTGTTTTTTTATTTGTTAAGGTTTAGTGAGAAACTAAGAAGACCTTATTGTCAGCATGACAGAGAAGATATAAATGCTTAGTGGGAATGTGGCTTTATAGACTGATTTCCTGTACCGGTATATTTGCTTTACAGACAGAAAATGTCAGGTATGAAGTTTTGCAATCTAGAATGAGGATTCCTGCCTTGTGATTACAAAGAGAATCCATCAATTTGTACATATATGCAAATGTTTATACACTGTGTTTTTATTATGTGCAGAAATTAATATATGTACCCCTTTTGTCTTTGTTGACTGCCATCACATTGAAAAAGAAATATCTTTTTTATATTGTAATGTTGTAATATGTTTCTTCATCTTCTTTTGGAACAATTTATAATTTTTCTCAGCTGTTTTGTTCTACTGTTAAGACATCATTTGTTTTTTTAATAAACGGCCATCACATCATCAGCAGTCAACCCGCTTACGCTATGATGGAGCCTAATTAATTGCATTAAATGACCACAACTTGGCTCTTGACACCACATTGTGCTCAAAACTAAACAAACTAGGACTACATTCATCATTACTTAAATGTAAACAGAAGCGAAAAAGGAAACGTTGTTTCAGAGTCGACTGGCGTAGAACAGGAAGAAGAATTCAAGTTATCTCCCTTTTGCCTATATTAGATAGACAATTGAAATAATCGGCCATTACTTTTGATAACTTGCTTCAAATTCATCTTAAATTGTCAACTGTTGTGTCAACTGTACCAGAGATACCACTATGTAATGCATTATTAAACACTCAGTCAGTAGGATCAACGGAAAAGCGCACAGAAATAGCTAATTATATCAAAGACCAGAATATCGATGTCTTCCTCCTGACAGAAACATGACTAAAAGCAACAGGCGATGAGCCCAAGTGTGCGGATTTAATACCCACTAATTACTCCATCAAGTTGTTCCCCAGCAACTCTCACGGAGGTGGAATTGATGTCATCACAAAGAATTCCATGATAAAATGCCTTAATTCCAACACAACCTTTAATATCTGCCACACATCCTTTGAACTAGTCCAAACAACACTCATACTGGAACAAAGGTCAGTCAATTTTTTCTGTCTCTACCGCCCTCCTCCTAGTAGAAAAAAACTAGCTGACTGAATCTCTCTTTTTGAGCAGTTTCTGAATCTTCTGAGTATGGAAATTCGATAAGTGTCAACCTAATTATTCTTTGAGATTTCAACTTCCACTTTGACTGTCCTGGAAACCCATACACGTCAAAACTCCTATATTCCATGCATGTTTTCAATCTTAAACAATCAGTTAACCATCCCACCCATAAATTTGGTGACATTTAGACTGATTTATTTATAGACCTTATGATAGTTTTCTGCAATCCACCATTGTATCCCATGAACTTGCATCATATCACCTCTGCATTAATTGCCATCTCGACGTATCAGTCCCTAACCCACCAACTCTATTTGCTACTAAGAGAAACCTCTATATGATAAATATAACCAAATTGATGCATGACATCGAAGAAAACCTAACAACTTACATCCTACAGCAGATCAACTCAATAACTGCCTGCGTTCATTGCTTGAAAAACATGTCCCAGCCACCAAATGCAGAGTACCAATAAAAAAGTGTTCTCCATGGTATAGCAGTGTTGGCGACCATCTTCGCACTGCTAAAAGACATCGCCGAAAAGCAGAGAGGCTTTGGCTTTCCACCAGATGAACTATTCATAAACAAATATATGATGCTACCAAGAAGAACATCACAAACATAGTTCATTTAGCACAATTACCCCACTACAGTACAAAGATCACGAAGAGTTTCAGCTGCAATCAGCTCTTCAAGATTACTAACAAGCTAATGTCAAATAACATATGTACACAAATTCCAACTATCTTCTCTCCAGTAGCCCTTCCGAACGTATTTGTAAATTTCTTTCATGACAAAGTACAAAAACCATTAGCGAATCGCTTGACAACACACTTTCAATTGACTCTTCACAATACAGTTATGATATAGAATTTCAGTGACAACCATTAGGAGGATATGAACCTGTCTGTGTTCATTTAGTACAGACAATCATGATGAAGAGTGCACCAAAGTCTTGTGAACTTGATCCAATTCCGACATCACTTCTACTTGAGTGCTTAGACCCAATATTGCCTTCACTAACTGATGTTATTAATATATCTCTCTCATCACAGGAATTCACATCATATTTCAAAACTGACATCATAAAGCCTCTGCTGAAGAAACCAACACTGGACCATAACGATTTAAAGAACTACCGCTCAGTTTCTAATCTCTCATTCATATCAAATTCTTTGAAAAGGTTGTTCTAACCCAACTTGTATCTCATTTGAATTCAAACAGTCTTTTTAGCAATGTACAGTCTGCATATCGCCCTTGCCACAGTACTGAAACTACTATTCTGAAAGTATTTAATGATAGTCTCTCTGCTTTGGATAGTGGAAAGATTAGTCCTCACCCTCCTTGATTTGTCTGCAGCATTTTAAATTGACACAGAGACCATGATGTATTATGTATTACTTCACAGTCTCCAGCATGTATAATTGTATTTTGCACTCAGAATATAGCCTTACAGTGGTTCAAGTCCTACTTAGTCAACATGACACAAATTGTATCTGCACATGGAATACATTTCAGCCCAGTTGATCTATGTTGTGGTGTTCCATAGGGATATTTTCTTGGACCTGTTATCTTCATTCTAGTTGTTCTCTGTGCTATATTTTAATGATAGACCCCAGTCCAACATACCTTTCCGGCCTCTCCAATGTGTATACACCAGCAAGATACTTACGCCCTTCTTCTGACAATCGTATAGTCATTGTTCCCACTATGAAAACGAAGTCATATGGACAACGTTCTTTTGCATACCAGGGCCCCGCGATGTGGAATTAATTGCCTATTGAAATTAGACACAAAGACACAGTGGTCCCTTTTAAGAGAGCTCTTAAAACTCACCTTTCTCGATTGCAGGAACCAACTTAGAGACCTTTTAATGTTTTGCATCTTATATGTTTTCAGCATGTTTTTATGTTTTCCAATATTGTGGTTTTTGTTAATTGTTTTTCTGTAGTGTAGTTCTATCATTATAGATGTTGTAAAGCCCTTAGAGCTTCTGAAGATTAGGCACTATACAAAGTCCTCATTATTATTATTATTATTATTATTATTATTATTATTATTAATGTTGCATAATGGAAATGAAAGTAATTTGACAGTTCAGTTTTGGTGATGAAGTTATTTATATTTTAATATCATAGTATCTTGCCTACAACTGCTTCAAGATAAAGGTCTCCATTGCTTTAGCAGTCTTAGTTATTGCACAGTTCTGGATAGAATAATGTCATGATATATCTAATATGTAAATTAAATTGAGTTAATTAGTTATGGTATGTCCCTATACATTGTCCACCCACATTGATATTTCCAGCTTGTGGACAACCACAGGGTAAATTTTATCTACCTTAGAAGTACTAATCTTCAGGACATTCTGTGCTAAAATGATGTGCTGGTCTGGTCTTGAGCATAAATGTTGTTTCATAGCAATCAAATAGCTCAAAATATTTTTGACCACATGTCTACAACAACATTGAAAGTAATGTTGCTTTGTCAGCAACCTAATTGAAAGTGTATTTTTGACTTTTTGTAAAAATGATGGAGGTAAATTCGATCCAAATTATCGCTTAATACAGGCATTATTAAAACTGTTTCAGAGGTGACTACCGGTACCCTATCACTGGCCTGCCTCATTCGCAACTAATTGGAAAATATTTTTTTTTACCTGTATTTGAAAAACTAGGTAAGAGTGCTGCTTCTTAGGATACACTTTATCACAAATTTGCCCACTGGTGTGGCTTTCTTATAACAATATGGGAAACCTATTTTGATTTGTGCTCAGAAATGATTTAGTCCGTTTTAATAAAACTTGTTAGAAGCGTTTAAGTACATGATTTTGAAAAATTGTGGTGGGTTGGCATATCAACAGTATACTAAATCTCTTTTCAACTTCAATGTCCAATCTTGGCAATTCTCGTCCCCTAGTGGTCCTAGTTCCATATCAGCCGTTTGGAAAAACTGTTTTCAACTTCTACTCAAGAAACAAGCTTAATTCAGTTTTAATAAAACTTGGCAGGAATGTTCCTTGAGAATCACATTAATATCTGTGATCACTTTCACATCAGTGGAGTGGTTTTCTAGGAGGAAACCTGTTTTTAACTACTAAAGAACAAAAGAACTAGTTTTTATGGAATTGTTTGAGCATTTGTGAAGACATCCTTTGAAAAACCTGGTCTTTGCCTTTCTTTTCTAATAATTCTCTGACTTCCAAACCATCCACACAATAAACATGTTTGACTTCTCCAGAAAAGATGAGACATTTTTATCGGACTTTAATATTTCTTTAAAAGGATACTATCAAACGTTTGGTTAGGTTCTTCCCTAACAACAGCATTGCTTTCTTACAGCTAAAGGGAGGTCTTTTTATACTTAATTATAACAGCTCAGCCAATTTTGAGTAAAGTTGATAAGAGCATTTCTTGATAAATGTCATCAAAACTTTGTCAGTTGTATATTCCTTTGTACTGGTATGTCTTGCAGATAATCTATTTGAACTTCTTCAGAACGGCAGAAAGCCAGTTTGGTCAAACTTGGTATAACTGTTTTGAAGGACATGCTTTTTGAACGTTTTATGGAGGAGGGTTCTCTGGCAGTGATGTGGCTTCTTTAGCAATCTGGTGTAAGACATGCGCATGATATGTATGCCTGTGAATCTTCTAGTCCAGCTAATGTAAATACAATACCGTGACCAGTCTTTTTAATATGGTGACAGATTGGGTGGGTGGGTTTGGATCTCACTGACAATTAACAGTATATGTCTTCAAGGCCATAATATTTTACTTTTGAAGTGACGTGTCAGTGTTGTATTAGTAAGTAGTACTATTGCTACTATTGCTACTACTACCACTGCTTTCATATGTCACACACACTGTACAGTATGATGCACATTTATACTGTTGTATAAGTCACAAGTATTGTAGAGTGTGATGCATATTTCTACTCTTGTATCTGTCACACATACTGTACAGTATGATGCATATTTATACTCTTGTAACTGTCACACAAACTGAACCATATGATGCATATTTGTAACAGTCACACATACTGTACAGTATGATGCATATTGATTATGTTGTATCTGTCACAAGTATTGGAGAGTATGATGCATAGTTCTACTTTGTATCTGTCACATATTATGTACATTATGATGTATGTATGTATTTATTTATGAGGTTTTATAAGACAGCTTGAAAAAGTACTCATAACTAGGTTTTGTAATTGATTTTGACCCAAATCCATGAACCTGTTGCATTTGGTCAATAGTAAGAAAAAAATGAAACCAGATATGTGATAACAACCAGAAGGACAGACAATACAGAATATGACAATGTAACTAATGTTTTTTGAAAATGCCCAGGGACAGTAATAACTATTTTGAAAAACATAATTGTTAGCTATGTAACATAATTCTTTTTGGTTTTCTCAGTGTCTGGCTGGATTGAATAACAAAACCATTTTCAAAATTGTTCAACGTTGACTTGCATCTTGACAGATTTTAGTGTTTTAAATAAACTTTAAATGTTAATAATATGGGAAGAAATCTACAAATACATGCATACAGTAATTATGCCAACATAACATGCATACAGTAATTATGCCAACAGACATGCATCCAGTAATTACCAGATAATGCCAACATGCATGTATACAGTAATTATTCCAACATATATGTAAACAGTAATTATGTCAACGTACATGCATCCAGTAAATATGCCAACATAAATGCATACAATAATTATGCTAACATAACATGCATACAGTAATATGCCAACATATATGCAAACATTAGTTATGGTAACATAAATGCATACCATAATTAAGCTTACATAAGATGCATACAGTAATATACCAACATACATGCATACAGTAATTATTCCAACATATATGGAAACAGTAATTATGTGAACATAAATGCATACAATAATTATGCCAACATTACATGCATATGGTAATATGCGGACATATATGATTCCAATAAATATGCCAACATATATGCAAACAGTAATTATGCCAACACAACATGCATACAGTAATTATGCCAACTTACATGCATAAATCATTTATACAAACATCTGAACAGGAAAATAGCGCCCTGTATGATTAAAATATATTTCATGGTTTTTATTGTTCTTTCCAGATAGTGTTGACTGATATGAAACATACTAAACTCAGCTGATTACCCAGATGTTCAGATGCCACCCACAGGTGCTAAAGCCAAGGTCAAGGACCCTGAGTATTGTAATTGGCTCAAGGTTGGCTTGGCTTTGTACTATCTCAAGGTTGGACTAAGTTCCTTTATACAGGATGTGGTGGATGCAATGCACAAATTCATCTTACAAAAACTGTATAATGCCTCAACAGTGCCAGCACCACTTTGTTCCAGCTGTAACGCCAAGGATGTAAAGCAGAACAGAAATGGATACACCTGGAAGTTTAAAAGTCCCTGCCCAATCAGTCTCTGTGACACCTGGTTGACAGAACTGCTTGCTTTGTGCACAAATCCCACATCTAGTAAACTCTACTGTGAAAACTGTGATGTGACTGCCTGGCCAAAAAGTCCCTGGGAATGTGGAAAGTTTTATATGCCTCGGGGTCAGACAGTCAACAACACTGGTCCAGCCCAAAGTGATTCCCAGGCCTTGTTGACTCTGATGTCCAACTGTAAACACTTCCACAGTAAATTGTCTCCAGGAGGTATCCAGCTGACACACATGGTATAATCATTTGCCTGGTAGTCATTTTGCATTATTCATTTTATCGCTTCATATCTCTGCCAACGATTAAACTTCTAGCTATCTCCTTTCAGGCACTGTTCGTTCATGACGAATGTGTGAAAACTACTTTCATTGAACTTTGTACACAGTGTTACGTATATTTGATATAAGTGATTTATATTTATTTTATTGTTTGTTTGTTAGATTCAAATTTGGCATTTTAAGTTTAAGATTCGTTCATTGGGGGGGGGGGGTGACCTGAACTTTACAGAACAAACACCAGGTGTTGAACACATTTCTGACCTGGCTTCAGAGTTGTAAACAAGCTTTTATAATGATTGGTTGATTCCAAGGACATTATGGAGCTTTGTATAAACATCTTTTTATTTTAGTTGGGTCATACGTTGGGTACGTGAGCTTTTGAATGTAAATTTGTTCTAAAAGATTCTAGATGATCATGTGACCCTTTTCTTGTTTACGTAAAAACAGGTATATAAATTATGTTTTGGAGCAAACTTTTGGAGTAGACGTTGGGCTGTTAGAATACTAAGTTGTGTGTCGTTTTGAGTTATTTTAAATTACCTTGCACTGGAAATTATGTCAATTCGTTTGGATCAATAGGAATTATTTTGTTATTTATCTGGAAAAGAATTGTGCTCATAGAATTTTATTACCAAGAACTGACTTCATCAAGTGACATCGTCTTCCATCTTGGATACTTCTCTGGGATTCGAACTTGGAATTATTTGGACATTTTATTACCAGGACCGTTGCAATTTCTCTAGTGGATAATATTTTGAATTATTTTTGGATTAATTTCGGAATTGATTCTTAAAACCGTAAGTTTATTTTTCTTTTCTGGAAAATATTTGTGCTCAATAAATTGTTTATTAAGTAATTACAAGCTTGTTATTTTCACTCTTTCTATGTTACTGTTTATTCGAGTCTAAGCACGTAACAACAGGTATTTGTTGTTGTTAATCACTTATTAATCAAGTCATCTATGCTCTAGGAGTTACCACCACCAACCATTACGACTGAGTTTGTGAACATTACCCTGTACCAACACCAAATCAGATATCAGTCAACCAATCAGTGTGCCACAGCATCAATTAAACATAATAAGAAAGATGAGAATAGGCTTTCATGAAACTGGATATATAGGCTGGCCACCATTTGAGAAAAGTCTTGAAGTTTGATTGAGTCTTTGCACTCTTGGATAAAAATGGGAGACAGTGATCCCAACAACCATGAAAGATACAAACCGATTTTCAAGTCCCTGCCACTTTTTACTCCAGACCCAAACGTATCCAACAGTTTACAAATTTTCACATGTCTGTGTGCAGTTTGGACCATTCTTATTTTGATCTCTGGCAAAATAGTATAAATTTTGGACGTTAACTCCAAAAAGTGGTATTAGTTTGATTAATAATTGGGTCTCAAAGCTTTGCTTTGAAATCTTATATGGGGACGTCTCATTCTAACATCTGGCCCAGTTCTTACTTTATTCAAATAGTTGATCCAAAATTGTACAATGGTCTCCATCTAATTTGTCTTTGGCATGAAACACTTGATGGCCAGTCTCATCTGCCACTACCTGCCTTTTGAAAACATTTTGTTGACCACAAACACATATATATATATATATATATGATCATTGATTTTGAGTCTTATTATGTTCCTCAGTCCTGTTTTTCCAGTCTTGATAAATTAAGTTGAAGTGTTATCTGCAGACATTTCTATTCATTAATGTTTTTGAACTCAGTACCTTGCTCCACCATATTGACGCATACTAAAGGTGATTCCTGATTGTTCAATGATAGTAACATGGCACAGAGACAACATGCCAATTCAGAATGGGCATGAGGCACTGCAAAAAAGGATGAACGACATGGGGTAAATAAAGCACAGATGATTTTATTTTCCCCAGAATTCAATTAACTTTTGTAAACTACGTGCGTCCAAACATAGCTCTGAACATTCACATATTCAAGATGATTTCTACCATTAAGTTGAAGTTGTTTCAACCCTTAAATAATGAGCCTCCATATCCCACCCCCACATGTCACTAAAGTTAGAAGAAGGTGGGGTACCGGACATCTCTCTGACTCACATAACCTATATTATTTAAAAACAATAAACCATGGGGAGAAAAATCTGCCAGGGGGTTAACAATGAAAAACAGGGATGTTCAGCTGATATAACTCCAAAAACAAATTGTGTATTCAAAGTGCTTTATTGTTACACATATCTTCATATTTTTTAAAATCTAAGTCACACACAGAGACTCACACACAGACACACGCAGACTCACAGACTAACATACAGACTCACACACAGACTCAAACACAGACTCACACAGACTCACAGACTAACATACAGACTCACACACAGACTGATACACAGTCTCGCACAGACACAGACTCACACACAGACACACACTCACACACAAACTCACACACAGTCACAGACTCACACACAGACACTCAGACTTGCACACAGACTCACACAGAGACACACACACACACTCTAGTATGTTGTTTTACTGGTATAGATTTTGTCCCTGGGTAACAAGAAACAAATCAGTATTGAATATCTGAAGTGCAGATATACACATATGGGTGCCATCAACATAATATGCCTTAACATGTTAGGAATATAATCAAAGAATGAATAAATATTAGTACTGTATCAATTTGCCTGCAATGATATCACTTGTTTAATTCACTTTCAGGTGTCTAAAATAAGGAACACAGTGATGCATTCTGGAGACATGACGTTATCAGATAATGAGAGGACAAGTTTCATAACAGATATCATTAAATTCTTAGAGGACCCCTGTCATCTCAAATCACTTGATGAATGTAAGAAGGCTGTGCTTGAGATAAACAAGGTAAAAAATATGCTTTTGTCATGACTAGATGTGTCTTGTTGTTGTAGATGTTTGGTGGAGAAATAACCACCAAGCCATGAAAAGATACTGGCAAGCTTTCTCACATATCTACATTGGCCGAATCCGAGACTCGAACCCATGCAGACGGAGGTGAGGTGGCAGTGATTCATAATGGAGAGCGCATTAGACCACTTGGCCACTTAGGGTTCTAGATATGTCTTGCTTCCCATGAATTTAGTTGGGGATATTGTGATACCCTTCATTCATCACTATGTATATCCATCTGTCAAAACATGTCTCAAGGTATATAGGCTGTGGCTAATATAAACAAGGTCAAGAACATGTTTCTATGCACTAATTGTTTCCTCCTATTTAATAGGGGATATTGTGATACCCTCTCTCTGTCCGTCTGTCATCACATGTCCCTCTTTCTGTAAACAGGCTGGATTTGAACATGATATGGTGTACACTACCTGCTTATTTTCATGTTTTGGTGGGGGATATTGTCCATTTGTCCATATATCCATCTGTTTGACCATCAACACAAAGTAATCAAGCTATGACTGAAGTAAGTGAGAGGTATAACATGACTTTGTGGACACTGCTTAATATTACATGCTTTAGTAGGGGTATAATATGATATTTTGGGTCTGGGGTTCCTGCATAGGGTCACATGTCTGATATAAAAAATATATAAGTATGTACCTTTGGGGTAACCATCTGTCTGCATGCATCTATAGCAGGAGGACACATTATACAGCACTCCGGTGGCCTAGTGGTTAAAGCATCTGCCCCAGATGATGAGGGTCACAGGTTTAAACTCTGGCCAAATTAAATCAAAGACTTATAAAAATGGTACTATTACAGCTGTCTTACTAGGCACTCAGCTGTCACAGAATTAGGCGAAAATTGAACTGATTTTTGTTCTTCTTGAATTGCAAACGAAACTCACCATTTTCTTGATTTCGTCGTACACGCATTACCTGGGGTGATTAAGTGGTTTTCTCCAAGGTAAGTGGCGTGTAACGATTTGCTTGTGCCAGTTTGTTATTTACATGAAATCCGAAATACTCGTTTCACGTGGTGCACGGCAAGCTCGATGTGATTTATGTTCACCTATAGAGAGTATATAAGGCGAGATATTTCTCATAATAATGACGGGAACCAAAATATCTAATCGAAGGATAGATAAGCTCGTCTTGCAATCTCCAGCCAAAGGGCTGTTACCGTGTTTCTGATACTGTAGCTGTTACCGTGTTTCTGATACCGTAGCTGTTACCGTGTTTCTGATACTGTAGCTGACAATCGCTGTTACCATAGATCTGATAATCGCTGATACCGTAGATGTCAATGTTTCTGATACCGTAGATCTGATACCGTAGATCTGATACCGTAGATGTCAATGTTTCTGATACCGTAGCTGCTAACGTAGTTGATACCATTTCTGATACCGTAGCTGTTAACACATCTGATACCATCTTTTGATAAACGTCTTTGATATCGTCTGATTTGTTGTGGGACATCTATTATTTGTTCCGGAACATCTCTGTATAAATATCTGAATGTGCTTGTGCCGTTAATTTGTGCAAACGGAATTGAAGTATCTGTCTGTGTGTCGAACTGTGTGTTCGTCTACATCTGTGTAACGTGTAAATATCCGGAAAGCTAGAAGTCCGAGTGTCGGAGCTGTCTGAGTTGTAAAACATCCGGGTCAACATCTAGGGTAGTGAGGAACCGTTGGTTCTGGTAGATGTTGTATGCTGTCTGAACGTATAACTGTGGTGGATCCGTGAAGGGAGACGTCCGATAATAGTATTGGTCAACCCTAGGTTTTCGGGGAAACTGGGAGACGATTCAACTGTTGCTGAATCGTGCGGTTATACGGGGTCGAGACACATATGTGTATTGAAATTGTAATACAATTGAATACATTGTTGTATTTGCATGCTTATGTCAGATCACAATAATATTTCAAGTGATAGCATAGATATCAATAAAAGCTAGCAACTTGATTGAATACAAGTATATGATCGTGCTAGTTATCGCAATCCATCGTGCGATAGATTAGTTTGTCGTTTGTGTTTATTTTTCGTAATTTATACTTGCATTAATTTAACTTTCGTAAAGGATCCTTGGATCTGTGTATAGTCCAAGAGATCCCTTTACATCTGAGATTCCTTTTGTATTAATATTTAATTTGTTCATGTATTGTGAATGGTTGTGAGTGTAATTGTGGGTTGAGTGCATGAATTATTGTGTTGTTACATCTGTATTTTTTTCATTTATAATTTATTACATAAATTTATATTTTCTTTCACAAATTGTGTTTGTATTGTTCATTTAATCCACCCTCCTCTCGGTAACAATTCTGTTACAATGGTGTCAGAAGTGGGATCGTTGGATTAAGTGAACTGTCAATCATTTTTGTGAAGGTATACATTTAATGTTTATATTTGAGCGTGACCTTCTGTTAAGATAATACTCTAGTTGGAGTTTATTTTTGTTTAGTTTACCTAGGTCCGTGTGTCCAGTATAAACGTGTTTAAAGTATTGGTTTGGTTATATATCTATATTCATATTACAATTGTCATTGTCATGTCATCCCTTAAGGACTTGGTTGCCTTAGGCAAAGAATTTGGATATGAAGGTGAAAGCTTAAGGAAATTTTTTCAAGAAGAACAAGCCCGGGAAAGGGAAGAAAGAGCGAGGTCAAGGGAATTAGAAAGGGAATCCGAAGAAAGGAAACGGGAATTAGATAGGGAATTCGAAAAGGAAAAAGGGGAAGCCGAAGAAAGGAAATGGGCCTTTGAGAGGGAAAAGATAGAATTAGAGAAGCAGGCCGAAAAGGATAGGATAGGATGGGAAATGGAAGCGGAGCAAAAGCGAATAGAGTTAGATGAAAAAGCAAAGCAACGGGATCATGAGCGTAAGGTAGAATTAGCGACATCTGGAAGAGAACACGATTCTGCCACTAACAAATTAAGGGGCCCCAAATTACCTCCCTTTGACGATGAAAAAGATAACATAGATAGTTATCTTCATCGGTTTGAGCGGTATGCTGAAAACCAGAAGTGGAGTCAAAATGACTGGGCACTGCATCTCAGTGCGCTTTTAAAAGGTAAAGCGCTGGATGTATACTCTCGACTTCCTAGGGACGATGTGTTTAAGTACGACGTCCTAAAGGAAGCACTTCTCAAAAGGTACGAGCTCACTGAACGAGGATTTCGTAAAAAGTTCAGGTATAGCAAGCCCGATAAGGGAGAAACCTTTGGTCAGTTCACCGTCAGAATTGCGAACTATTTTGAGCGGTGGATTGAATGCGGCAAAGCGGTGAAAACGTTTGAAGGGTTGACTGATTTCTTGCTCAGAGATCAATTATTTAATACAGTTGGGCGAGAATTAGATCAATTTCTGAAGGAGAAAGTCTTCACAAACGTAAAAGATATGGCTAAGCAAGCCGATTTATTTGCCGAAGCTCATGGGGGAACCCAGAACGTGGTTTTGAAAGATTTTAAGTCTGGAAACCAGTCTGTAAGACCTATGCCTAGGGAGCCTGTAAAATCAGCTGAGGTAAAAAGGTCAGTTAGGAATCCAGTTTTTCAGCGTGTGCAATGTTTCTTGTGTAATGCATGGGGTCATGTTCAAAAAGACTGTCCTAAAAGAAAGGCACTTATACATAAGGTAGCTGTGGCTATACAAATTAAAGGTATATCTGATAACATCATACAGGTAGAACCTTGTATTCATTCGCTTGGCACGTGTTTATTTCCTGAAGCGCGTGTACCAACCGCGAGAGGGTTTGTCAACGGTCGAGAAGTCGTGGTATTGCGTGACACTGGTTGTACGGGTGTAGTGATCAAACGTAGTCTCGTGCAGGATAACCAAATGCTCGGGTGGGAATCCCCATGTATGTTACTTGATCAGACGATGGGTCGATTTCCCGTAGCAAGGATCACAGTAAAAACACCTTTCTTAACGGGAACTGTTGATGCCCTTTGTATGGACAATCCTATTTACGATCTGACGATCGGTAATGTTGAAGGTTCCCGTCTTCCAACCATGGCCGATTTTAAAATACCTTTGGCTCAGGCAGTCGAAACGCGAGCGCAAACACGGCGAGAGAAAACCGCGTTTCGTAAATTAATAGTCCCTGAATCGATCTCAGGAATTTCCCGCGATGATTTCAAACAAGAGCAAGAACGTGATGAATCCATCAGAACAATTGTTGAGAAAATCACGTCTGGCGCGATTAAACATTGCAAGCGTGGGGGTAGCTCGAGATTCGTACGCAAGAACGGATTAATTCATAGGGAGTTTAGCGCTCGGGAGGGTAAGAAGTATTGGCAAGTGGTCGTACCCCAGAGATATAGATCTCAAGTACTTAGGGTGGCGCATGAGTCAAGCATGGCAGGACACCTAGGTAAGGCTAAGACCACTAGCAGGGTAGTCGCTGAATTCTACTGGCCCGGTGTTAATGGCGATGTCACACGGTTCTGTAGGTCGTGCGACGTATGTCAGAAAACCGTATGTAAGGGAAGGGTCACAAGGGTGCCCTTGGGACAGATGCCATTAATAGATACACCGTTTAAAAGAGTGGCAGTAGATATTGTAGGACCAATACACCCAGTTACCGAAAGAAAGAATCGGTATATTCTTACTCTGGTTGACTACGCAACCAGATACCCTGAAGCCGTAGCGTTACCAACTATTGAAACGGAAAGGGTAGCTGAAGCATTAGTTGATATCTTCAGTAGGGTAGGGGTGCCAGAAGAAATCCTCACGGATTGTGGTGCCCAATTCACCTCTGACCTCATGGGTGAAATAAGTAGGCTGTTATCCATCAAACAGCTAAACACTACCCCATACCATCCGATGTGCAATGGACTGGTAGAGAAGTTTAATGGTACCCTGAAGAGCATGCTACGAAAGATGTGCGCGGAACGTCCGCAAGACTGGGACCGTTATTTAAACGCTGTTCTGTTCGCGTACCGTGAAGTACCGCAGGAAAGTTTAGGGTTCTCACCCTTTGAACTGTTGTATGGTAGAACAGTTCGAGGCCCGATGCGGATACTACGCGAACTATGGACTGGTGATGTCGCGAATGAGGAAATAAAAACGACTTACCAGTACGTTTTAGATCTAAGAAACAAACTTGAGAGTACATGCCAGATGGCACGTGACGAATTGATTAAATCGGGGCGCAGATATGCCAAGTATTACAACCGCAGAGCGCGTAATAGGAAATTTCTTGTGGGAGATCAGGTGCTATTGCTTCTTCCAACGAGTTCGAATAAGTTATTAGTCCAGTGGAAAGGTCCATATGAAGTTAAAGAAGTAAAAGGTGACATGGACTATAAAATTGACATGGACGGTAATGTAAAAACATTCCATTCGAATATGCTCAAGTTGTATATTAAGAGACAGAGCGACAAGTTGGAAAGGGGGTCTTAAATGTCGTCTGTACGGCAGTCGTAGACGATGATGAAGCTGATTCGAATATAGAGAGTTCCCTTGAATGTCCCTTGGGAGTTGCGGGGGAGGGGATAGATAAAGTCGATGTGAGTGCGGAGTTGACGAAAGATCAGCGTCAACAGATTAATGCGCTCTTGGCTAAACATTCTTATGTATTCACTGACAGACCAGGTTGTACAACTTTGTTGGACCTCAAAATTAAGCTGAATACGTCTGACCCTATTCGAATCAAGGGCTATCCGGTGCCATACAACGGACGTGAAGCTGTGGACGAAGAGGTGGGTAAAATGTTGGATCTGGGGGTGATTGAACCCTCCAACTCGCCATATTCTTCTCCAGTAGTGCTTATCAGGAAAAAGGACGGGACGAACCGATTCTGCATTGATTTTCGGCAGTTAAATAAAATCACTGTGTTCGATGCAGAACCAATGCCAGATATGGAGGGTCTATTTGCGAAGTTGTCGGGAAACCGATGGATTTCCAAATTAGATCTGGCCAAGGGATATTGGCAGGTTCCCATTGTCCCAGGATCCCGACCATTGACAGCATTTGCGACCCAGAAAGGACTGTATCAATTCAAAGTGATGCCATTCGGGTTAGTTGGAGCCAGCGCCACCTGTTGTCGTTTGATGCGTAAATTGCTTAAAGGTTTAACAAACGTTGATAGCTTTGTAGACGACATATTCGTGTACACGAATACTTGGAGTGAGCACGTGTCCGTCCTGAGCGAGCTCTTCAATAGACTCCGCAAAGCGAACCTTACAGTGAGACCCACTAAATGCAGTATTGGTTATACAGATTTAGATTGTTTGGGTCATAGGGTCAGCGGTATGGGTCAGTTAAAACCTCATCCCAAGCAAATTGAAGCAATTAGAGACGCACCGAAGCCAACCAACAAAACGCAGGTAAGATCATTTCTAGGTCTAGTAGGTTTTTACAGAAAGTTTATACCGAACTTTGCAGCCATTGCTAGCCCGCTGTCTGATTTGACCAAGAAGGGGCAACCAAACAAAGTTGAATGGGGACCGCCACAGGATAAAGCATTTTGTACTCTGAAAGAGAAACTGGTTAGTGCACCTATATTGAAATTGCCAGATGTCAGCAAACCTTTTATTCTAAGAACAGACGCTTCTGAAACTGGGTTGGGGGCAGTTTTACTGCAAGAGCAGGACGACAGTAAGTTACCCGTAGCTTACTCGAGTAGAAAATTGCTACCCAGGGAGAAAAATTATTCCGTTATAGAAAAGGAATGTTTGGCCGTAGTATGGGGAATTGGGAAGTATCACGCATATCTGTTTGGGAGAGATTTCGTTCTCGAGACTGATCACCAACCCCTACTGTATTTAAACAAGGCCAAGGTCGCTAACGCTCGGTTGATGCGTTGGGCGCTAACACTACAACCTTATCGTTTCCGTGTAGAAGCAATAAGGGGAGTTGAAAATATAGGCGCAGACTACTTGAGTAGGGCCTGATGGGAAATTTTGTATGAATTTGCCCAGTAATAAAATCCAGTTTGTAGTATAACCAGTGTAAATGTTGTAAGATATCATCAGTAGTTATTTTTCTTCTATTCTGTGTTAGTTTTAAAAATGTGTACATTTTTATTCTTAGGGGGGAGGTATTGTCACAGAATTAGGCGAAAATTGAACTGATTTTTGTTCTTCTTGAATTGCAAACGAAACTCACCATTTTCTTGATTTCGTCGTACACGCATTACCTGGGGTGATTAAGTGGTTTTCTCCAAGGTAAGTGGCGTGTAACGATTTGCTTGTGCCAGTTTGTTATTTACATGAAATCCGAAATACTCGTTTCACGTGGTGCACGGCAAGCTCGATGTGATTTATGTTCACCTATAGAGAGTATATAAGGCGAGATATTTCTCATAATAATGACGGGAACCAAAATATCTAATCGAAGGATAGATAAGCTCGTCTTGCAATCTCCAGCCAAAGGGCTGTTACCGTGTTTCTGATACTGTAGCTGTTACCGTGTTTCTGATACCGTAGCTGTTACCGTGTTTCTGATACTGTAGCTGACAATCGCTGTTACCATAGATCTGATAATCGCTGATACCGTAGATGTCAATGTTTCTGATACCGTAGCTGCTAACGTAGTTGATACCATTTCTGATACCGTAGCTGTTAACACATCTGATACCATCTTTTGATAAACGTCTTTGATATCGTCTGATTTGTTGTGGGACATCTATTATTTGTTCCGGAACATCTCTGTATAAATATCTGAATGTGCTTGTGCCGTTAATTTGTGCAAACGGAAATGAAGTATCTGTCTGTGTGTCGAACTGTGTGTTCGTCTACATCTGTGTAACGTGTAAATATCCGGAAAGCTAGAAGTCCGAGTGTCGGAGCTGTCTGAGTTGTAAAACATCCGGGTCAACATCTAGGGTAGTGAGGAACCGTTGGTTCTGGTAGATGTTGTATGCTGTCTGAACGTATAACTGTGGTGGATCCGTGAAGGGAGACGTCCGATAATAGTATTGGTCAACCCTAGGTTTTCGGGGAAACTGGGAGACGATTCAACTGTTGCTGAATCGTGCGGTTATACGGGGTCGAGACACATATGTGTATTGAAATTGTAATACAATTGAATACATTGTTGTATTTGCATGCTTATGTCAGATCACAATAATATTTCAAGTGATCGCATAGATATCAATAAAAGCTAGCAACTTGATTGAATACAAGTATATGATCGTGCTAGTTATCGCAATCCATCGTGCGATAGATTAGTTTGTCGTTTGTGTTTATTTTTCGTAATTTATACTTGCATTAATTTAACTTTCGTAAAGGATCCTTGGATCTGTGTATAGTCCAAGAGATCCCTTTACATCTGAGATTCCTTTTGTATTAATATTTAATTTGTTCATGTATTGTGAATGGTTGTGAGTGTAATTGTGGGTTGAGTGCATGAATTATTGTGTTGTTACATCTGTATTTTTTCATTTATAATTTATTACATAAATTTATATTTTCTTTCACAAATTGTGTTTGTATTGTTCATTTAATCCACCCTCCTCTCGGTAACAATTCTGTTACATCAGCTTTAAGCTGTTAGTAATATGACTTGTCTGCCTGCCATTGCATATGTACTAGTTTCATGTACAAGTGCCATTGGCTGTAAGATCATGGAAAATATTGTGAGATTTAGCCAATGTGTGTTAAAGTAGATGTGACTTTAATTAATGTTGTTGTTCTAGTCCATACATTTTGTACAAGATCAAGGTCATTGGAATTGTAGCGATGTGTAAGTTGCATCGGTTTATCTTGTCCACTCTTTCCTCTGTTGGTGATGCAGATTAGGCAGAAATAACTCATAATTAGAAGGCCAGTTTATGATATCCCAAAATGGACTTAAATTATTTTATATATCTTTGATCAGTCTTGTCTTCCACTATTCTTTTTCGTTATGAACATATGGACAAACAAAGTGTTTAATTTGGCTGATTTTGACAACATTTCTTCATCCCAAGTTGTGCAAAAAGTGTTTATCATAAGTACATACAATTTATAAAGGCATGTTCCTTTGGATATATTTAGATGACTACTTAGATTGTCACACTGTTTTACAGATGATATTAACAATCTTCAAAATATTGTTTGTAATTTCTGCTCATGTTCGGTGCAAGCATTTATACAAAACATATTTTTACCTTGCCTACCTTCATACAGTAAAATTTCTTGAATATGTTTCTATCTGTCTATAAACCTGTTTTAGATTGGCATGATTTTTTTATTTATAATTGTTTTATTTTTTTTTAAAGTATTGGATATAAATATATTAAATGCATACCTTGTTATGATTTCGATATGTTACTCATCCATGACATGAAGTTTTAGGAGGATGTTTTATTTAAAATTAGATTTATAACTATCAAGTAATATCTACAAGTGGAAGTCAAGTGGAAGTTTATTAGGGACATTTAGTTCTCTGGAAATATGGACAACCATATGACGTTTTGGTTCAGTTAGATGAACTTTGCCATTTGGTGTGTGATCAACAGTTGTGGCATCACTGTACATGACTAATACTTATCTGTGGAAACACTGAAGATACAATTGATGACATGGGGTTCTATTTAGATGATAAAAGTCTATCAGAATTCCTCGTGCATGCCTGAAGACAGCTATATCACACCATTGGAAGTCATCTTTACATCATTCCATCTGACATGGAGATTATATCTACCATCCATGAGGAATATCACAATGGTGAGCTTGACATGCCAGTTGATGCTAATGAGCCTGGCATTGGCTGTGATGCTAGAAAGGACCTATTGTAAAAGGAGTCGCCACAAATGGCCAGGAAATAACCTACATTGCCTACACAGCAGCTACAGCTACACACACAACAGTAGGTTAGGTCAGCACTTCAAGAAAAGTTCAGATGTGGCAAGAAGCTGAAGAGCATAAAGGCAATAAAATGGTGCTAGTTGTGAGTGGCTTTACAATGGAGCATTGACCTTTTGATTTCATTGACGAGTACCTAGTAGTTTCAGTCATGTGAGAGTGGGGAACAGCTAGTAATACAACAGCTGTTGTGATGACAAGCACTATAATGTTTTCGACCTGAAAATGACAGGATAATCTTCAATGATTACAGATAACTACCACTCCATTTCGGGTTGATCATCTTGCCTTTCTGGCATCTGGCATAAGGACACAGCCCATCCATCTTTCTGGCATCTGGCATAAGGACACAGCCCATCCATCTCAGCAAATGATCCAGATATCAAAGGTTGAAAGCCTAAGTAGAATGAATAAAATTTGGTTTAGAAAATAAAAGCATTTAGTTATACTAGTCCAGTCGGTCAAGTGCAGTGATTGCTTTTTATGATTCTTATTATCTTTAAAGTAGTACTAGAACCGAGTGAGAAGCAACAAATAATTTACTTCTATAGAATACGGTGCGCCAAGTGGCTGAATTGTCTAAAGCGCTCTCCGTTACGGATCACTGCCATCTCACCTCTGTCTGCGTGTGTTAAAGTCTAAGATTCGGCTAATGTAGTTATGCGAGAAAACTTGCCAGTAGCTTCTCGTGGGTCGGTGGTTCTTTCCAGGGTTTTCCTGGGTTTTTCCTCCAACAATACTACTGGCCGCCATGTATAGCCTATCGTGTGCTGAAAAATGGCGTTAAGCCCTACAACAAGAACAACTTCTACAGAAGACAAAGTGAAAACATAGCAAATAAAACATAAGGTTATGCAAATTAAATCCCAACAATCCTAGAACTACAGACACATGTCCTAATAAAGTTCTGAATAAACGTTAGTGAAAATCCAAATTAAATCCAGTGCTGAAGGTGTTGATGTGCCTGTGGTGACCCATGTAATGCTGATTATGTAGTCTTCTTTGGTGATCTCAGGTCACAATTAGCATGATCTAATAAACACAACTACTTAATGGAAACTAGAAATTTCTTAAATGTTTACAAAATGAAAGCTTCGCTAAATACAGATTATTACTAAAAAGTATAATATAAACTTTGTAGTAACAACAGATGGACCTGGTAATTCATAGGGAATTTCCTATTAATTCTAGATTCAGAATGAGATAAACATGTTTACTACCGAAACAAAATCAATAATGAATCAGGTCAGGTTGAAAATGAACTTGAATTTGGATAAGGCTATATGAAACCTACAATGTTACATTACAATAACATATAATAAAATATAAAATTAAAAAAAAGCTTTAAAACAATCAATGCAAATTAAATATACATGACAGGCTGTGCAAGTGCAAAATACCATCATTGCTGTTGATGTCATCTTGGTTGCTAAATTTGTTTACCCTGTTTGATTTTTTTTATGTCTCAGGCCAGCGATCTAGTTGCCATCATTCAGGAAGTTGTTTCCCACATAGAGGACTCCTATTCCTATTTGGATCAGGACTAGAATTCATTTGGAATGCTTTACTTTTGGGATTTAATTCACCTAGTTCTTTAAAGTTTCATTTTGTATTCATGGTAAATGACTTGTGTGAATTTTTTTCCAAAACTTGTTGCTTTTGCTCTTTTCAAATACGTTAAGACCTTAGATTCATAACAGTGGCCACATGCTTGCATACCATCTGTCATAATCCAGTTTTTGGTGTCAAGTAGACTAAGACATTCACATAACATCTCATGAAAAGACCAGCATGACTTTCTCATCAAGGATCTGACAATCTAGCTCATCTACATACTGCCTGACCAATCGTTGTGATTGACTGCTGGGTATTAGGTTCGTAAAATTTCCCACTTGATATAGTGGTTATTAGAGGTTTTCTTTTGCTAATCATGTCAGAACACACTTCGGTGTTAAGAGTTTTGCTTTAGTCTTGAATGGTTGGTATTCTGGCACATGCAGTTTGAGCTCTCAGCAAATCACAAAGTACAATGTTGATCCCTAATGCATATATTCTTCAATGTGCTGTTGAACTAATTCACTGACTTGGGAAACCAGCTGCTTGACCTCATTGGTAACCATCACTCCCTATCGAAGATATCCCGTGCACAAGTTGACATGACATCAATTAATGTAAAGGCATTTTGAACCTCTGCTTTTCGGGCATCTTGACATTGTATTCTTTTACAACCATGTGATATCTTCTTGGTTACTCTAAAAAGGCTGGCAGTGTCAGAGATTCAAGCCTTTGTATGGAAACCAGAATTAACCAATTGTCTAGAGGCTAAACCATGTGCCTTGGAGCTTGAACTAGCCATATAGCAAGAACTGAAGGCTCAACCTTTGTGCTTTGGAGCTGGAATCAGTCATTTTGCAATAGGTACAGCCTGGTGCCATGGGGCTTTAATTGGCAGATTAATGTTGACTGCTAGACGTTCATACTGCACATCATGTGGATTATCTGTCTTCTTCAGAGCAGTAGTGTTTTTTGACCAAATACTGCACTCCTTTATTAAAAGGTTTGTTGCAAGAAAGCCTCATTCATAATTATTATCAAGCTTATAATCAATTATTAAACCATCTAATTGTGTTGTTCAGATGTCTGCAATTTTCAGAAAACCTCATTAAGCTATCTCTTTGCTTTGTTTTCTGTTAATTGTAGATATCTTGCCATGGTGTTACCACCACAACAGAAATACCAGCACTGTCCAAGCATTTCAAATATGTTGAAATCACATATCCTTTTCAGTTACATGTAGAATGCATGAAACATTATACACCCAGCTCCTGTTTATCCAGTTTCATGTGTATCTGTTTTTACCACCAACACAAAACATTATGCCTATCTGTTTTTTTTCAATTAAAGCCAGGTGCTGTCTCCCATGCCAGCCAGCTAATTATCTTGTGCTCTACATTCAACCATAATATCCGCCTGTTTGAGTTGGCCTCATAGGGAACATTTTTTGTTGTGTAATGAGTGCTTTTGGATCAACGCAATATTTGTGTTTGGGTATGTGGGACAGAAAAAAGCTATGAACCCTGACTTGGTAGCAGCCACTACCCGAGGGGGCTAGTCCCAAATAGTTAAAGTTTGGGATAGGTCCATGTGGTAGTGGTTGGCTAAAAACCCTACCATGATAAAATCAACAGTTCTGTGCTCCCCAGAAAGATTTGTTTCAAATATATCTTCAAGCTATTTCTCCAATACATTTTCACTTATTGGTAACAAAATTATACTGATATCATATTTTGCACAAAAACTAAGTCACTGTGACCTTCTTTATAGGATGTTTAAGAAGTAATCAGTTAAAGTCATGTCCTTCCTGTTTAAGCCATATGCAATATACTTTTAAGCCTATTGACATCAAATATATGCTTCATGTGCAACATGAGCAAAAACATGTCTTTAACTTTAATTTTAAAGAATTAGGGTAATAAACGCAGATTTATTCTCAAAATTTTGAATCTGCATATATTTAGCCCAGGGACAATTACATAGTAAATATTTACTTAGCACAGTCAAATTTTACCAGGTCAGGATGAGTGGACAAGCAGTTTTCTTGAGCCTTGATTATGTACTCAAACTGAATCATTATTTGCTTTCTGTTGAATTTAGGAAAGATGTCTTACAATAAATTACCCGTTTACCCTTTTTGAAATCAAACATGATGCATACATATATTCCTGCACTAGCAATTAATTGACTTTTCAGAAAACATTGTTTCATTTACCTTTACTTGGTATGAATTTTCATCGTTTTGCAAAAAATGGCAGTTTGTGATGTACTTGCATAAATATTTGTGCCATGTGGAGAGGCTCTTGATTTTATTGTTTCCCCAAAATGGTCATTGTTTTTAAGACTATAAAGTTATTTTTATATGAACCAAAAAAAGCAATGTAAGGTTAAAATAGTTAATTCAAAAATGCATATTTAAATTTAATATTCTGTAAGTGCTTTAATTCCAAAATCTCGCCAGTTGCATCAATTTATCTTGTCCACTCTTTCTGCTGTTGGTGATACAGATTAGGCAGAAGTAACTCATAATTGGAAAGCCAGTTTATGATATCACAAAATGGACATAAATTAATATATCTTTGATCAGTCTTGTCTTCCACTATTCTTTTTCGTTATGAACGTATGGACACATACATGTATAGCAGTCTGTCTTATATTGAGAAATGGTGTTAAACTCCAAACTACATCAGCTAAAAATAGAATAGTGAATTTCTGAAGCAAGTATGAAATATCTGATTGAATCCACCCTACACTACTCAGAAGTTACTAGTTTTCTCCATGATGAATTTATTATGTGATATTATCCGTGATGAATTTATTATGTGATTTTCTCCATGATGAATTTATTATATGATAAGGAAAAGGAGTAAGCCAGTAAGACTTCAGATATATTGTTCATAGGTCAGTTAATGCTGCCATCTTTGTATATCTCAAGACAGTTTTCATTTTTCACTGTAAAAGATTGCAGAATCGACTTTGAATGAGTGATTGAGGTTTATGCAGGGTTGATTATTTGGGTATTCAGACCTTCTGTGTTTCTCACGATATGATGCTTTTTCTTTAATGAAATAAGTTTTTCTCAAAGAAACATTTAACCTCCATTGTTTGTTTTGTGCGTGTGTCTTTTTTCAAACTTTATTTAAACATTTTTTTAATATTATTCAAAAGTAGATTGTCTATTCGCAGCTACACATGATGCCATCTCATTTTCAGATAAATACTGATTCCTTGGGAGTTTTCTTCAATACTGACATGGAGATGGAGATGAAGGCTTTAAGTGCATGTGTAAACGATCTTAGACAAGAGCTAGGAGTACATATGGTGGAAACTGAGAAAACTGTGGAGTCTTTGAAAGAAGAACTAAAGGATCATCAGAAGCAATTGGAAAACATGCAGAAAACTGTTAACTTACTTAAGAGAAAAAATCGTATGATTCTTAGCCAGCAAAAGAAAAAAGTTAGAAAACTTGAAAAGATCGGTACAGAATTTAAGCAGTTCTCAAGTACTGTGACATCAGATCTGAAAGATGTGAAAAGAGAGGTCAGAACACAAAGTGCTATTTGTTCAGTGGTGAAGAAAACTGTAAACTTTCTTAAGAGAAAAACTCTCATGGGTTTTAGCCAGCAAACTAAAAAGGTTAGAAAACTTGAAAAGGAAATGCAACTAATAAAGGGTGGCGACTCTCAAGCATCAGGAGCTACAGCCGGTCAAGAATCAGAAATGAACATGCAATCAGGTATGAAATATACATGCAATTGGCAATATGAAATGTGCCAGTGCTGACTTTAAAGAACTTGTTTTTGTTTCTTTTTGTGTAAGTAATTGATGGAATGTATAGCAATTGTACTAATACTTCAAACATTCAGATATGATTCACCACCTATAGAAACTATACAAATAATGGAATGTGCTATTACTGATTTTAAAACATTGGACATAACTGATAGAATATCTAAGAGGAATTTGAAAATGCTAGGTCAGGGACTTCCATCCTGGTTACATTGGAGTCCATGATAAAATAAACTGGAGCCTCAATCCTATATGAGGTTACCATGAAACTTTTGGGCCTGCCTCCTATGTTAGTAGTGGAGAGTATCCTGGTAGTTGAGTAGAGGAAAGATCTGGCTGCCAAACATTGGACATAACTGATAGAATATATAAGAGGAGTTTGAAAATGTCAGGGCCTGCCTCTTACGTCGGTGGATTGGAAATAAATTCAGCCAATGACAGGGAAGCAAAACTCTTCTTTAGTCAGAAAAATTGGCCATGAATTATCCTTGAACTGTTTGATGCGAATCCAATGTAATTCAATTTGTATAACCTTTTGGGCATGACAGTAGAGCCAAAAAGTGTAAAACATGCTTAGTTTAAAAGCAGTAATACATTTTCTATTATTGCATTGATATGTCCCCAGTTCAAGGTTAATATTCCCATCAGTTATTATTTGTAGGTATATATAAATGAGACATGATCCAGGTCTGATTCCTGAGATATTTTGATTCATTCAGAATATTGTCTTTTCTTTCCTTGTCTCAGGATGTGTGACATATAATTTTGGCATTTATGTCTTTATTTCAGTAATTTGAGTGTTTTGAGAACTTCACAGGTGATGTAGTGCTTATTCTCTTTTAACCCTTTCTAACAAATAGGTGTTATTGTAAATATTAGCCACCCAGTTATTGTTTTGCCTTAAGCGGTGTGTTAAGGCATCCACGAAAAGATTGCCTGGCATATGCACGCTATCTATACTTCAGATGTACACACATATGCAGGTCTCCTTTGTTACCCTTGGTCTGATGAGGGGTGGGACAAAACAAAATATTACTGTGTTTATAACAGAAGGAAGGAACCTTCACCATCCTTTTCTTCACAAAAATACTTCTTCCATTTTCATGATGGGTCTAGAACACTTCCTGATTTAGGGAGGACACCAGCTCCCCTTGAGAGGGGACCTGTGTGTCAGTCAACAGTCACCAGGCACTGGTTAATATGTCAGGATATATTGATCTAGTGACTGTAATTGGTTGCTGGACACCTAGCACAAGTATCCAGGAATGATGAGTGGGACTTTTGTCCCAGTTACTGTTGGTGAGTACAGTATTCCATGTGTAAGCGATTGGATTGGGCATTAAGTCTTGACCATCACTTTAGGGAAAAGGATCAGGCTGATTCCCCCTTTCTCCATTCTTTATGTTACTATTCAATCCCAAGGAGTATGGACTTGATGCTTTTATCCCCATCATAAAAGGGATCACGTTTTTACCCCTCCACTCAACCCCCTACTCAAGTCTCTAGTTCTGTCCCTATATAGTTTTTAAGGACACGCACTATCTGCAAGTGAGCTGGCCATGTTTCCATTTCCTTGGATGACACCATGGATGACTTTCCCAGGACATAGATCCACTAGCTTCACTATGTAGGACTGCTGCTCATCTTCTGTGTTGAATCAAAATCAATCCCTTTCTGCAGGCAGATTAACAGTAGTTTTTTACCAGCCCTTTAGCCATGAGGAGATGTGATGACGAACACATAATAATAGAGTCCTCTACTCCAAGGGAGAGATAAAGACAAATGGTCCTGTTTCACACCATGAGTGGAGACAGGAGAACAACCACTCCATTTTGGTGGAAGCAGATGAGTTTCCAGAGACTTGGTTGCATCAGAGACCTTCTTTTATGGGATATCCTATTTCCTCTCACCCTGTCGGTCAGGTGACAAAAGGAGGAGGAGGAGGTCTAGACCTTTGACAAGGCTGTAAACCAGGTTTACTGCCTTCTATCAACAGATCTGCTTCCAAAATCCTTTGGATCGGAGGCATTAGGACCATCTCCTGAAGGAAATGAGGCTTTTTAAGACACATTCTAAGTCAGGCTGCTTCCTCCGTTTGCAGTGGTTAGGAATCTAACTCGAAAATTATATTGAAACAAAGGCATGTCCATGCAGCTGAAGGAGTTGGTTGTTCACTCTTGTATGATTCAGTACATGGTTTCTTACTGGGGACAATTGATCTCTTTACCTTCTATCGTGAACTAAGGTGCTTTCCAGGTCCGGATATTAACTGAGTTTTAGGCCAATCTCTCTATTATGTCTGCTGCACGTTTGTTAATCTAGTGTCCTAAGTTGTGGCTGCATTTCATAGTGTAGTTTGGGAGGATCACTGTATCTTGCCACTTTCCAAAAATTATTGCAGTATGTTTCCAAGACACCGAGACACATTTTTTTGACAACTATGGCAATCTTTACCAAGATTGTCAATCTCAATAATAATGCTGCATTGGAAACATCACAAGATTTTGCTGATGTTTGACTAAAACAATTAAAGGACTGCTCTGCTTGATGTGGATATTCTGTTATGAGGGTTAATTCCTATGGTGGCCTAGTGACCTGGTAAACGGAGAAAGAAAAACTCAATCCTGAAAGGAGGATAGGCCCCCTTACCAAATATTTTGAACAGTGTCCCATTATAACTGTCAGATACATTTTATCACCCCCTACTAGCAATCCTTTAATCAATAAGTTGGTCAAAAAGACCAGAAGGATGTAAGCAGTTGGCAAAAGGGATTTGTAACCTCCCATGGCAAGTCTTCTACTTCATTATATAATGTAGATGCCAGACTGGTTCATTTTCAGAGGATTTGTCAGACAATACAGACAGTTCAAGGGCCCTTGATACAGTGAAGATGATTACAGATTTATTTTATCAAGGACCTTGTTCTTCAGCCCAACTGATGTCTCAAAGAGAATTGATGTACACCCGTTCTAAGTATACATAAGGGTTGACAAGAGAGGATGACAAACATCTGACATCCAAGATTTAATTCCTAGATCATTCTAGTTTATACAAACAGAGGCAGTTTTGACTCCTCATAAATCTTTCCACATTGAACAAGTTTCTTCAGCAAGAGCAATTCAAGATGGAAAGATCCACCTGAGTCAGGAATGCTATAAGATTCAAGACATGCTGTTTTCTAGTTTGTCCAGTTAGGACCGGACATTATTTCGTTCAACATAGAAGGAAAAACAAATGGCAACAGTGCTCCTTTCCATGCTTCAAAGGTTCAGCCTACATTGGGGCAGCTACCAGTTTCTGGTTATTATTTTATCAAAAGAGCATATCAGTCTCTATCCAAGACCTGTCTATCGTCAAACCCATAAAGTTAGGCTTTCTTATTCTTCCCTTGTTGATGTCATGAAGTCACAGTTTCGCTAGTGTTTCTCCTTATTCTACCTTTTGAGCTATGACTGTATGTATTTACATATTAAACCCATTTGTGCCAGCCAAACAAGTTGATATTGCATCATCCTGTCTGCAGATAGCCATTTCAAAAAGGTGATGAATGAAAGATGAATGACCATTCTTGGTCAGGTGAGATCAAATACAGTATTGTATATGAAGTGTCTTAGAGGTCTAACTGACCATTGCCATTTTCACAAATGATGTAGCGCGCGCACACACACACACACTTGATTTGGGGGGTATGTGTGAGTGTAGGTTCATGTCTTACTGCCTCAAAATCAGTGTTGTTTAACTCTATTCTGACTGCATCAGCAGGGGAGTTGAAGATCACATTTTCAAGAATATCTCACCTAGTTGGCAGCACATATTGACACTGTTGCTCAGTTTGGAGACTAACTGCATTTTTGTATATGATTGACAATTTGATGCATTTATTTTTATCAAAGAAAATCCAGGCATAATTGAGTTGTATTTTTCAAACACCATTTCAATTGCTTTAAGAAATAAATATGTCTAATCATGTTTACTTGAATGAGTAAAACATGCTTCTTCATTTATGTTTATGTGATCATAATATCTTCAGTGTACAATTACCACCTTGCAAATCCAGCCCTTCTAAGCTAATTTTAAGATTTAAAAAAATAAGTTGTCTGCCTACATTGGTGGTAATGAGCGAATCGAGTGATCTCTCCTTGGATAATGAAATTGGTCCAAAATCCCATTTATACTTGAATTACTACTGGAACAGAATAGATACTCTGCAACTATTGTGTAACTGTGAGCAGGTTGGAAGGTTGAATCCATTTTATAATTGGGCAAGTATTATCAAAATAAACATTTTAGCCAGAAACTGGTTTCTTTTTCAAATATGTTACTACATCTTAATACTTAGGAGAGTAGGTAATTGATAATTCTGATAAGGCAATTCCAATTCTGATAAGGCAAGTTCTTTGTTTGTTTGTTTGATTAGGATTTTAAATGTAGCTTTAACAAGTTTTCAGTCATATCGCTACGATGTCTGCAGTGAGGCAGTTTCAGTGAATCCCCAAAGGGTGCAAGACTGAGAGTCAAAACTCTCCTTGGTGTCAAAAATGGGGGTCAGACTGAGTAAAAAACAAACTTTGGTATCAAAACTGTGGGTCAGATTATAAAGTTGGGGGTCTCTGAAGCACAAATGAGGGTAAAGGGAAACACTCCAGGTTATAATGATATCTAGTACTGGGGCATCATGCCACAGACATTTAGCATGTTGTCCCACCCAGCCCTAACACTAACTTCATAATGCTGAGCGCCAAGCAAGGCAGCTGTTAGTACCAATTTTGTAAGTCTTTGGTATGACTCGGCCGGGGTTCGAACCCACGACCTGCTGCTCCAGTGGCTGATGCTCTGACCACTAGGCCATTGGAGCAGTAAAGGTAATTACAGATATTACTCGGAAACAGAGTAGATTTGTTACAGTGACTTAGATAATTTTTCATTTGATACAACTTAATTGTGGTCTGGAAAATAAAGGGTTATTATGAACCAGTAATCAAGATAATAATTTGGTTCAGGAGAAAATCATTCTGTTTTTTAAAAATAAAAATGTTCTCTATTATTATAGGAGGACAAAATTAAATGACATTTATCATATGAAAAGCTGTAAAATAAGCATAAAGCAGCAATTTATTCAGGCAATACCAAGGTGTTCAGTGGTTTTTAGTTTTTATTTTGTGCAATGAGTTTACTGGAATGCATCAGAAACAACAAACAATGCTTATCTGGTTTTTAAGCACAAGACAGAAAATGTGTGCCCAACATTGGATATAAAATATTACAAGTACTTGAAGATTTTTCTTTGCTGATTTAATATTCTATTCTTAGTTTGTTTATTTTGAATAATTATTCAATGAACTCCTTAAGGTGTTTTGTTTTTGCTAATTTATATAATGTGTTATATAAAGATTCATACATCCTTTATAGCAAAATTATAATTTAAAGTTGGATATTGTTTTCCAAGGGGGAGAACTCTCTTTGTAACTCAAAACATGTGATTCTCTAAAGACCTGATCTCTTTACTTTATTTAATATGCCTGCTGTTACTTTTGCAGCAAGGTAAGCCAATCTAATGTAATATTACCTTATTAATATTGATGTATCTCACTCATTATTTTATCCATAGAAGATCATGATTATACATTGGTCTCCTTAAATTCCCCTCTCCCAACCAGACGTCACTTGATTTATTCAGCCAGAATGCCATGGTAAGACTTTTCTGTCTTAAAGTACCCCTCTATGACAGATGGACATCAGATGTGGCCAGTAGTTGGTATATTAGTGAAAAAATGTCAAATTTACCCCACATGAGTAATCACTACTAGGATGTACAAATAGAAATCTCTTGAATATTTATTGATTTCTACAATTAATACATCAACATTCATTCCAACATGACAGTAAATAAACTTTAATCCATTCAAAGGGCTAAGTAATCAGATTATCCTTATACCGCCAGGTACTTAGAAAGTTTTGTCAATTTGATAGTTTCTATTATTACAACCAAAAAGTATGAAGGTGACAAAAGCTAACCACTAAGAAGCAAATTATTGTTTTAGCTAAAGTCTCTGTGACATTTAGGGCAATTAGTAAATTAGTTTGTTGGCTGATGTGTCTTCTCCAATAGATTACAAAATATACGTGTTCCTTTGTAAATATTGAGTATATTGTGTTACAACTACAACTTGCCAATGAAGGTATAAATTGTTGCATAAAGCCCAACATGTCATCAGACATTCTCAATGAAATCAGTGGACAATTACAATTACAGTCAGATGTTTAGACTTTGATTTTATTGACAAGGTGGTTTGCACCATGACTCCTGACTATATTATATACTTATTATTGTCAGAATAGCATTATGTGTTATCTTGATTTTATTGACAAGGTGGTTTGCACCATGACTCCAGACTATATTATATACTTATTATTGTCAGAATAGCATTACGTGTTATCTTGATTTTATTGACAAGGTGGTTTGCACTATGACTCATGACTATATTATATATTTATTATTGTCAGAATAGCATTATGTGTTACCTTGATTCCATGACATCCCCATGATTGTTATATGAAAGTAATTAATACTTTGAAATTAATTACTCGTTTTCTACTTCATATATAATTATTACTCGTGTATGTCTGATGCCATAAGATACAATCATGGTAATAAAACATATAAAAGACTTTTACAGAATTTTGCCAAAGTTAAGAAAGTAATCTGTGATAAGGACTGTTTAGAGAAAAAGGTGTGGGTTAATGCAGAGTTCTTCCCTTTTTTTAAAGAAAATGTTGAAACATAAAACATTAATTTTAGAACAAAAGGTGCATGAATCCCAAACGAAAATGTTTTAGAAAATAAGGAAATAATGATAATAATTTCATAATATAATTATATTTATAAAAATCATTTGTGAAATACAGTGAAATTGTTACAATCTTGTAACAGCGAGGTATTTAATTGCTAAAAGAAGCTATATAAGAATACATTAATAAAACAATGTAGCCTGAAAAATGAGGGGCTAAAATTGTCTCAAACGTATATAGATAAATATATTTAAGTACAAGATTTATTTGCATATTTATGTGTATTTTTATAAAAATTACTAATGATGTAATGTGTTATGAAACCTTAAGAGCTCAATGTTTATTTGTTGCAAAGCTATAAATATATCTAAATATGTTAATTTCTTTACATATTTTATATACTTAAGAAAAATGATATACTATAATATATATTTTTTGTAGAAACTGGATTTATAATATTTGCAGAAAATTATTGTTGACATATTCCATATTTGACATACATGAAAATTTTGAAGAAACATGGATATGTTTGTTGAAATAAGACATGTGACACCTGAATAATGTTTTACAGTGGATATTATTGCCATAGTAAATTAAAATCATTTGTTGTTTATATATTTTTACATGTAATTTGCAATATATAAAGCATTTCATATATTTATAACCATTGTTCTAAACGTAACATTTTTATTTATAGCTCTCAAAGAAACACTTGACCTTAAATAAATCTTGTAATGAACCAGACTGATCCAACTATGGGAATTAAACCAACAAATATTCTAGTCGGAAGTTCCATGTTGAAATCATTAAACTACTGAGTACCTTTGGGTGGGGATCTCTGGTTTTTTAGTTATGACGTCAGGTGCAATGGCCTCAGAAGTAACGATAGATCTATACATTATGATTGCAACAATTAACTCCCCTTATACTACCATATATTTGTTACTAAATTGGCTTATAAATAGTTTCTAAGTTTTAAATCCTGGTCTAATTCCAGGATAATTGGATAGAGCCAGGGTAAATAGCTGGTTGTATAAATAATTTATTCTTTTTGTTCTGAGTAATGTATTCATGTATATTCTGAGTGCAAGAGGATAAAACATTTAATGGTGTTGCAAGTATGTGTGATTCAAGCTTTTGTTTCCTCTCAAGAGTTTTAACACTTATGTGAATATGCATGTAAGCTATACAGGTTAGTGACATCAGAGCCACTCAGGCCTGTGTTTAAACAATTAGTAAACTGTGATATGTAATCTACCCAAACTTGTGATATGCGGGCCTGTGTTTAAACATTTAGTAAACTGTGATATATAAACTACCAAACTTGTGATGTCAGGGACACTCAGGCCTGTGTTTAAACATTTAGTAAACTGTGATATGCAAACTACCCAATCTTGTGATATCAGGAAATTCAGGCCTGTGTTTAAACATTTACTAAACTGTGATATGTAAACTACCCAAACTTTTGATATCAGGGCCACACAGGCCTGTGTTTAAACATTTAGTAAACTGTGATATATAAATTACTCACACTTGTGATATCAGGTCCAGTTAGGCTTGTGTTTTTAAATTTATTATAATTTAATGGACTGAGGTATGTTACAAGCTCTTGTGGTGATTTATGAGGAAGATGTAATAAATATGTAATCTAATAATGCAATAATACGGATCAAATCTATTGAAAACATTATGAGTACTAAGACAAGAAAGTTCTGTTCTTCTTTCCCCCCATGCCTCATGTCTGCACTCCCCAATTCATTCGATAGCATACATTTCCCCTGCAGTCCCATAACTGCAAATGTGTTTCCCTTACACTCCATTATTGCAGTATATTTCATATTTTCTTATTCAGTCCCTTAATTCAGCAGCTGCATTCTTTTTTCTACTTGCGAGTGAAGTGATGATGATAATGACAATGTTGACAGTTATCACTATTATTAGTTTTGTTGTTCATTTTGATGATTGATACTCTCATGTTGCTGCTACCTGTGCTGTTAAACCCAACAACTACAATATGTTTTCAGATCTTCGAAATATACAGCTGTTGTTCATCGAAGCCTATAAAGGTATCCAGATCATTTTATTAAACGCAGGATTTGACAAAGCTGTCTACTGGAAAGACATAGAAGACTTCTACACAGACATAGACATAGATGAAGAAGAAGAGTCTAAGGCAGTCACAAGTTTTAGACAGATTTTTGAGAAATGTGACAGGAAAGTAACACGCATTATTCTTCAGGCACCTGCTGGTCAAGGAAAATCTACTTTTTGTCGGAAAGTTGTACATACCTGGTGCTCTGTTCAAAACAAACGGTTAAATAATCCCATTGATGATGAAACTTCTGACAGGTCTGAAACAAGTGGTTTAAAGCATGAAGATGATATGCTCAAGTTTGATGTTTTATTGTATATATGTCTTAGAGACATTTCTGATGCAAAAACATTGATGGATGTGGTACACGCACAGTTCTCACTTGTTGAAACACAGGGTCACATGTCTCATATTGAAGCATTGATTGGGGTAGCAGAGAACAACAAGGTTTTACTTATTATGGAAGGCCTAGATGAAATGGACATTTCATTATCTTTCATTGGTAAAATAATGCGAAGGGAACTGTATCCAAACCTTACAGTTCTGGCCACAACTCGATCCTGGAAGATTGGTGAGTTAGGGTTAATCAGATCAGCTCATTTCGACCTGTTGCTGGATGTTCAGGGGTTCAGTTTTGACAACTGTATGTTGTTTGCCAAGAAACTTTTTGACAACTACTATAAGGATGAATCTGCCATAGCACAGTTTCAAGAGGACATCTTGTACAATTATGTGATCGGAAGTCTCATCCATGTACCACTTCTCCTGCTGTTCATTGTTCAAGTTTGGTATGAACGGAAATCCTTTCCACAAACAATTCATGAACTTTACTTCGAAATGTTAGATGTAATAGTTAATAGATACATGAAGGGTAAAAAGAGGATAGAAAAAATGAGGGAAAGCAAGATCAGAAATCGCCACTAGAAAGTACAACTTTCAATGCAAATCGGAAGCTAAGGAAACTGTCACTTGTTAAACACTTTGGTGCAGATTTTCTGGCTGCTCTTTGTGAAGTAGCAAATCATTTCCTTATCAATGCCTGTAGAGAAACTTCTCTGGTTTTTGATGAAGAAGTTCTTTTGGAATTACTCGGAAAAGAAGGGACCTCAAAGTTTCAGACAGCTCTAGACTTGGGTATCCTATCCAAGTCAGAATCACGAAGTACATTTCGTGAGAAAATACGTGTGACGTTTCTCCACAAAACAGTACAGGAATTTCTTGCAGCCATTAACATATGTTGTAGAGAGGACAGATGTAACATATTTCTTGATTCATTAAAAACATTTGATGATGTGCTTCAAAATGAACAGATGATACAGTTTGCTGCAGGCATTTCCACAACTCATTGTCAAAAGATATATGAAAAGATATATGAAGTATGTGAGAAAGACAGACTAGAAGATAAGGATACACTATTCTACAATAAAATGCATTCTCTAAGTAGAATTTGTATAGACTGTGTAAGGGAAGCCCGTAACGAGACTCTTAGTCTGAAATTGTATGGTATTGGTGCAGCGTATCAACAGATCTGGAATGAATTACAATCTGCTTTGAAAAACACTTTGAAAGTCAGAATTCACCTCAAATATCTGCATCTGCGATCATGTATCTTCAATGATGCTGAATTTAATTTTTTTGAGTTACAATGTCTGACGAAGCTCACGCTAGGATGTGTGACTGTGAAGGGTCAACCATTGCTATCAAAGTGTACTGAGCTCAAAGATTTGGAATTGTTTGATTGTACCTTAGATGATGATGTATTGGATTTGTCAGAGTTTATCTGTCTAGAAAATTTCAGCCTTGAAGATGTGACCATGAAGGGTAAACTGTTGCTATCAAAGTGTACTAAGCTCAAGTGTTTGGACCTGAGTAATTGTACCTTAGATGATGATGTATTGGATTTGTCAGAGTTTATCTGTCTTGAAGATCTCAGCCTTAACAATGTGACCATAAAGGGTAAACTGTTGCTATCAAAGTGTACTGAGCTCAAGCATTTAAAAGTGAATAATTGTACCTTAGATGATTATGTATTGGATTTGTCAGAGTTTATCTGTCTAGAAGATATCAGTCTTAAAAATGTGACCATGAAGGGTAAACTGTTGCTATCAAAGTGTACTGAGCTCAAGCGTTTGGAAGTGAATAATTGTACCTTAGATAATGATGTATTGGATTTGTCAGAGTTTATCTGTCTAGAAAATCTCAGCCTTGAAGATGTGACCATGAAGGGTAAAATGTTGCTATCAAAGTGTACTAAGCTCATGATTTTGGACCTGAATAATTGTACCTTAGATAATGATGTATTGGATTTGTCAGAGTTTATCTGTCTAGAAAATCTCAGCCTTGAAGATGTGACCATGAAGTGTAAACTGTTGCTATCAAAGTGTACTGAGCTCAAGCGTTTGAAAGTGAATAATTGTACCTTAGATAATGATGTATTGGATTTGTCAGAGTTTATCTGTCTAGAAAATCTCAGCCTTGAAGATGTGACCATGAAGGGTAAACTGTTGCTATCAAAGTGTACTGAGCTCAAGCGTTTGAAAGTGAATAATTGTACCTTAGATGATGATGTATTGGATTTGTCAGATTCTATCTGTCTAGAAGATCTCAGCCTTCAAAAGGTGACCATGAAGGGTAAACTGTTGCTATCAAAGTGCACTGAGCTCAAGTGTTTGTACCTGAGTAATTGTACCTTAGATGATGATGTATTGGATTTGTTAGAGTTTATCTGTCTAGAAGATCTCCACCTTCAAAATGTGACCATGAAGGGTAAACTGTTGCTATCAAATTGTACTGAGCTCAAGTGTTTGTACCTGAGTAAATGTACCTTAGATGATGATGTATTGGATTTGTCAGAGTTTATCTGTCTAAAAGATCTCCGCCTTCAAAATGTGACCATGAAGGGTAAACTGTTGCTATCAAAGTGTACTGAGCTCAAGTGTTTGGACCTGAGTAATTGTACCTTAGATGATGATGTATTGGATTTGTCAGATTTTATGTGTCTATATAATCTCAGACTTACAAATGTGACCACAAAAGGTAAACTGTTGCTATCAAATTGTACTGAGCTTATGTTTTTGGGCCTGGATAAATGTACCTTAGATGATGCTGTATTGGACATGTCAGAGTCGATCCGCCTATATGAATTCAGCCTTACAAATGTGACCATGAAGGGTAAACTGTTGCTATCAAAGTGTACTCGTCTCAAGGTTTTGAAACTGATTAATTGTACCTTAGATGATGTTGCATTGGATTTGTCAGAGTTTATCTGTCTAAAATATCTCAGCCTTCAAAATGTGACCATGAAGGGTAAAGTGTTCCTATCAAAGTGTACTGAGCTCAAGTGTTTGAACCTGAGTAATTGTACCTTAGATGATGATGTATTGGATTTGTCAGATTTTATGCGTCTATATGATCTCAGACTTACAAATGTGACCACGAAGGGTAAACTGTTGCTATCAAATTGTACTGAGCTAGTGTTTTTGGACCTGGATAAATGTACCTTAGATGATGCTGTATTGGACATGTCAGAGTCGATCTGTCTAAATGAATTCAGCCTTACATATGTGACCATGAAGTGTAAACTGTTGCTATCAAAGTGTACTCATCTCAGGTTTTTGAAACTGATTAATTGTACCTTAGATGATGTTGCATTGGATTTGTCAGAGTGTACCTGGTTGGAATCTTTTGTGTGTAACAGAGTGACCCTGACAGGTAGAGGTAGACTACTGTGTACTTGGGTAAAACAGCTGATACTTGTAAATTGTAACCTGGATGAAGTTACCATGGACATGTCAACTTGTCCAATGAAACTAATCCCCCAACTGCAGAACACATCAATGGAGAATGCAGATCTGAATGATGTACTTCTGGGCCGATATTGTCAAGTCACCCTTAAAAATGTAACCATGAGCAAAGAGTGCAAGGAGGTGTTTTGTAAGAGCCTGTCCCAGTGTAAAAAGCTAGAGAGATTATCAATAAAGAATATGGATTTGTGTGATGCACTTCCCAGCCTTGTCAGTGTGAAATATGTCAACCTTGATGATGTAACAATGAGCAAAGAGTGCAAGGAGGTGTTTTGTAAGAGCCTGTCCCAGTGTAAAACGCTAGAGAGATTATCAATAAAGAATATAGATTTGTGTGATGCACTACTCAGTCTTGACAGTGTGAAATATGTCAACCTTGATAAGGTAACCATGAGCAAAGAGTGCAAGGAAAAATTTTATAACAGCCTATCTCAGTGTAAAAATCTACAGAGATTATCAATAAGGAATATGGATTTGTGTGATGCACTTCTCAGCCTTGTCAGTGTGAATTATGTCAACCTTGATGATGTAACCATGAGCAAAGAGTGCAAGGAGGTGTTTTGTAAGAGCCTGTCCCAGTGTAAAAAGCTAGAGAGATTATCAATCAAGAATATAGATTTGTGTGATGCACTACTCAGTCTTGACAGTGTGAAATATGTCAACCTTGATGATGTAACAATGAGCAATGAGTGCAAGGAGGTGTTTTGTAAGAGCCTGTCCCAGTGTATAAAGCTAGAGAGATTATCAATAAGGAATATGGATTGTGTGATGCTCTTCTCAGCCTTGTAAGTGTGAATTATGTCTACCTTGAAAATGTACCCATGAGCAAAGAGTGCAAGGATGTGTTTTGTAACAGCTTATCCCAGTGCAAACTTTTAAAGAGATTATCAATAAAGAATGTGGATTTGTGTGATGGACTACATGAAATGCATAACATGAAGAGACCGAATTATATTACCCTTGCGGGTGTAAAAATGGGGACATTGGATAAAGTGTTGATATGTAAAAGTTTATGCCAGTGCACACAACTAATGAACTTAACACTGAAGAATCTGGATCTGGGTGATGGACTACTCTGCTTGAACAACTTGGGGATACTGAGTAGTCTCACCATTGATAATGTCACCATGTGTAGAGATGGATACTTGATGCTGTGCAGCAGTATTTCCACACGTAAACATCTGACATTATCACTGAAGCATCTGGATCTGGGTGATGCAATACCCAGCTTGGACAATCTGGAAGAATTTGAACTGGTTAATATATCCATGTCCTTAGAGTGTGTAGATTGCATCAAGTCATCAAAGCAATGTCAGTTGTCTACCTGTTTCAAGACAGCTCTGAGCATAGAGATGATTGCTAACAGTTCTGACAAATGTGTTGTGAACAATACATTCAAAATAGATGATGATGAACTGGATGATTATGATGATGATGATCTGGATGATGTTGATGGATGATGATTATTTGGATGATAATTTGGATGATGATGATGTTGATTTCGATGATGATGATGATGATCTGAATGATGATTATGATGGTTTCCTTAATGATGATGTTTTAGATTTTCTCTGTTAATAGTACATTGGTTAAATTGTGACTACTGTTGAAGCAAAGTAAAACACAAATAATTACTAGATGATATACATATAAATGCATCATTGATGGTGCTGAAATGCTTTTAAATATAATGTATAATATTTAATTATTGGACTTTTTCAAGTGTGATGTCTAGCAATATACCAACTATTTTCGAGATCAGTTTGGTATGTACCCATTTTAACTTCTGATTCCCTGTCTTTATTTACATACAGTTTAGACTTCAAACTAAGTCTTTTTAACCAGATTCTCAGATGATCAATTTCTCTCACCACTAATATACTAACTGTATTGGCTTAAAATGGTTCAGTTATGCTTATTGAGTTATTGCTCCGCCAAATATATTGGTTGCCATGTATAGCCTATCAAGTGCTGAGAACAATGACTATGTTTTAATTGCATTTGTCAAAATTTATTTTATGTAACTCTACACTAATTTAGACATTGGAATGTGTATCACAATGACCTAATTATCCTGCATGAGCAACATTTTTATTCTCAGCTTTGTTGATGGTTACACAATATTCTTGACAATCTGTTACACAAGAGTAACTCCGATTTTAAAAAAAAATACATCTTTGTGACCTATTTTTATGCCAAAGTGATGTTTATGCATTCATTCATTCATTGCATCAAACTAGATCACCATGACCTTATCTTCATATCTGAGCAAATGGTGTTTTCAGTTATTGAATTATTGCATCATGAATACCTTTGACCCTGTGTTTTCTCTTAATAGGGTAAATCAGATGTACAAAATTTAATTGGTGACATAATTTTCAATCTTGGGTCCAGGTGATACTTATATTTTCAACTGTTGTTTGTTACATCTTCAGTTATTTTTTTATAATATTACATTTAGACTTTATTACAATATGTTCAACATAACACTGATGAAACATTCAAGGTTGATTCAATTTAAATTCGAAGTAAATTTACATTAATATTCATTTCTCTTCAAAGCAGCAACGTCACACTCTCACAACCAATAGGTAATCTGTTTAAATCCTTTCCAGACTGAGTCATCTTTTATGGTGTATCTTTTTCAAAGATTCTTCAAAACTGTCTCTTTATAGTGTGTTACGTTTTGTATGAAACTTATTGGAGTTATCACCCCTGATTGTCCGACCCGCTCACTTTAATTTCTGTAAAATTAACATCCTTGAAGTTTTTTTGCATTTCAACCAGCTATAATTATATTAATGAGACCTTTGATTTGTTTAGTTGTCGATATTTAGCATTACAATTAGCAGAGTTATTGCCCCTGATTGTTTGACCATGCAACATTATTTCTGCACCTTAACTCCTTAATTATGATTGGGATTCAACCAAATTTTGTTTGCAGCTCGATTTACAGGACACCCAGGTCAATTTTGATTGTCATCATTCTGCATCTTGTAGTGGAGTTATAGCCCTTGATTGCCAGACTCATCCATTGCTGTTTTGATGCAATAAATCCAATTAGTTTTTCATTTTATCTAAAGCAGGGTTCGGCAATCTCTTTTTCAGATTAATTACGAAAATATCGAGTGTGTGCCACCAGTCAGAGAGTAACAATGTTAAGATCAAGACTTTTTGCTGCTCTTAGTGTGCCACATAAAACCTGTTGACATGTCACCTTGCGAAATGTGTGTTGTAGGGTGCAGACGCCTGATTTAAAGCACACATGATGCTTGATACTGATGAAGTCTAATAGGTTTGATTGTCAGCTTTCCACATTGTTTTCTAATGGAGTCCCTATCACTTGACTATTGGCACATCTGCATTGATTTCAGCGCAACTAATTTATTTATGACTGAATTTCAAACCAAATTCATCAGACAGATTGAAATCAGCAGTTTGCATCATTACCTAGTGAATGTTTCTCATAGGGTGTTGGACAGATTTGTTAAATTATGTTTACAATAGTTCAATTTTGATTAAATTTCAATAAAGTGTGGTAAGCTGGTATATGTTATTGAGACATTGACTGACATTAATTGTCAGTTTGTTTGGTATATCTTAATGCTACCTTTGATTGTCAGTGTTTCTAAAGTACATGTGACCTTGGCTACAACATGATTTGATTAGTAATCTTTCTCTCTGTTGTAATAATTTTCATCATAGTAATTGTCTTTCGTAACATTGTGACCTCAGAATGTTATGTTACTAGCTTTTCTCTCATGGCATGTATCTGTATTTTGATAACAGATTGGCTTGGTTTTCTCTCATGGCATGTATCTGTATTTTGATCACACATTGGATTGGTTTTCAATCATGGCATGTATCTGTAATTTGATAACACATTGGCTTGGTTTTCTATCATGGCATATATCTGTATTTTGATACACATTGGCTTGGTTTTCTATCATGGCATGTATCTGTATTTTGATAACACATTGGCTTGGTTTTCTATCATGGCATGTATCTGTACTTTGATAAAACATTGGTTTGGTTTTCTATCATGGCATGTATCTGTATTTTTATAACACATTGGCTTGGTTTTCTATCATGGCATGTATCTGTATTTTTATAACACATTGGCTTGGTTTTCTCTCATGGCATGTATCTGTATTTTGATACACATTGGGTTGGTTTTCTATCATGGCATGTATCTGTATTTTGATAACACATTGGCTTGGTTTTCTATCATGGCATGTATCTGTACTTTGATAAAACATTGGTTTGGTTTTCTATCATGGCATGTATCTGTATTTTTATAACACATTGGCTTGGTTTTCTATCATGGCATGTATCTGTATTTTTATAACACATTGGCTTGGTTTTCTCTCATGGCATGTATCTGTATTTTGACACACATTGGTTTGGTTTTCTATCATGGCATGTATCTGTATTTTGATAACACATTGGCTTGGTTTTCTATCATGGCATGTATCCATATTTTGATAACACATTGGCTTGGTTTTCTTTCATGGCATGTATCTGTATTTTGATAACACATTGGGTTGGTTTTCTCTCATGGCATGTGTCTGTATTTCGATACACATTGGTTTGGTTTCATTTCCAGCAGTCAATCCACTTCATCAATTTACCAATTTGATGCTCAATGGTTGGACTGACCCATTTTGGTTTACACACAGTAATCACAGTACTTGTTAGTTATACATGCAGTTCAATATTAATAAATAGTCTGTGTAATTTCATTATTATATTACTTTTTGCTAATTGTTTTTTTGTGTTAAGCTTTATATTGATAATTCATCATACATTGTATGTTCTGTATAATTAGTATTGTATACTGATAATTCATCATCAGTTGTATGTTCTGTTCTATTAGTATTGTTCTTATAATTCATAATTATGATTGTTAATGTAATAATTGTATATATATATATATATATATATATATATATATATATATATCTATATATATATATATATATATATATATATATATATATATATTTACACAGTAGTTTTCAATAATCATAAATGTGACACGTTTGAACTATTGTAAATCCACTGACTTAAATTCATCGGTTAGATCAATCATTCTCTATTTATTGATATGGGTGTCTGCTTGAGCTTTCCTTTCATCGACATAGACTCAGTCATTTGTATCAGTTCTATTGGTATTTATTTTTACAAGTTCAACATGATTGACAGCACTCAGCACTGTAGCATTGTTTTGATAAATTATGAGGGAAAACTGCATGCACAGACTACACACTTAAGTTTTTGTACAAATTCTATTGCATGAATCAGATTTGTGTACTGTCCTTTCACTGAAACTAGTTTTGTCAATAATTAAGTAATGCCACTAATTTATAACTGTTGTACACAATGTGTTTAAGAATCCATAGTCAGCAATCAAAGTGCCCATGTGGATCAGGTAGGACATATGCCAGGTAGATATTGTGTTTACTGCATAATAATAACTGTACAGTTGGATATGCTCAGATATGTACAAATAAGTTATATATCTATTTGTACCTGTCATTTTATATCTCTTTTATGTTGCCTGACCTTACCAAGAACATATAAATTGTACTTCTTCAGCATTTTCATCATCAGAGATTTATTTACAGATATGTATGGAATGATATTCATTCGAAATAAATTAAACTTTTGACTTCATTATGAATATCAACACTCAGCCTGTACTGTGACATTGTTTTGATAAATATTAATGTAAAACTCCACATTTGACCTAGAAGAGTTTTCTAAAACTCCACATTTGACCTGGAAGTGTTTGGTAAATATCGACATTTAACCTGGAAGTGTTTGGTAGAACTTCACATTTAACCTGGAAGCGTTTGGTAAAACACCACATTTGACCTTGAAGTGTTTGCAGAATTTCTATCAGATGGTCCTCATTTGGGTACTGTTCTTTGACTGTAACTAATTTTGTCAGTAAGAAAGCTTTTGACAGTCCTCTATAATTGTTGTACACAATGTACTTGAGAATCCCAGACTCATTTCATCATTATCCTCTATTAGAAGACCATAATGAGCGGTCACACTGCTCATTTGTATCAGGTTCTGACATAGACCAGGTGAGTATATTCTAGCACACTAAGACATAGCCATGTGATCTTATTCTGGCACACTAACAAATAGGCCAGGTAAGTATATATAATATGTTAAGACTTGGAATAATTCTAACAAAACTGATAATTTATATTTTGTTGTTTTTGTATTATATAGCTTATAATGGCACTAATCAGCCATGTTTTGTATTTTTGTTGATGTAGCTATTGTATTATGGATATCTTACAGTTAATATAAATTTTGATGTAGATGTTTTGATAGCAACAATGTTATTAAAATGTTTTAGAGTTGGAATGGCTCAGATACGTGGACATATATCACATGCTTGATTACCTGTCATTGTATATAAATAGTATGTTGCTTGGTGATTCTCAGACAATGTAACTTTTATTTCTTCAGGATTTTAATAATCCATGTATATATGCAATATATTTCTTTAAGAAAAAATAATTTGTATCTATAAATATTATAATGCTGTTTACTTGTATGACTTTTAGACCTTTGCAAGTATACAGTAGTTCTCTTAGGAATAACTTTAAAGCTGTATAAGGTTGGTGTGGTTTTTTACAGCAAGAGTGGTTTGATTAGGAATAAATGTAATGCTGTATAAGGTTTGGTGTGGATTTTACAGCAAGAATTGTTTAATTAGAATAACTTTGAGGCTATATAAGGTTTGGTGTGCTTTTTACAGCAAGAGTGGTTCTCATAGGAATAACTTGAAGACTGTATTAGGTTTGGTTTGTTGTTTGCAGCTCGTCAACACAAGCAGGTTATTCTGTACCAAGGCAGTTGGGATATCAAAAACTTCTCCAAAGATACTATCATAGCCAGGATGACATCATGGTAGTACTGGTCATTAGTTTCACATGTTGACCACTAAGCCACCCTATGCTGACTGTTGTCCCATACTCTAACCACTGGGTGGCTAACCCATTCTGACCTTTTTTTTGTGTTTGATTAGGATGTGTAAAGCAGTTTTAACAATTTTTCAGTCACATCGCTACGATGTCTGCACTGGGTGGCCAACTCAATTTGACCTTTATTTTGTTTGTTTGATTAGGATGTGCAAAGCAGCTTTAACAATTTTTCAGTCACATCGCTACGATGTCTGCACTGGGTTGCCAACTCAATTTGACCTTTATTTTGTTTGTTTGATTAGGATTTGTAACATAGCTTTATTATTTTTCAGTCATATTGCTACGATGTCTGCACTGGGTGGCTAACCCAATCTGACCTGATCGGAAACATTGTTTGTGCTTTTGTATACAAAATGTTTATTACCTTTTATATATCAATATTTATGTTGCCTGTCCATTTTAATCATGCATGTATGTATGCAATGCTGTACTGTAAAAATAGAATTTTTTTCTACAAATATTAAAGTGTTGTTTACTTGTAGTACTGTTTTTTTATTAGGAAATACTTGATGATTTTGTATAAGGTTTGGTGTGGTGTTTTGTAGCATAGCAGCACAAGTTACACCAAGGCAATAGGGATACAATTCCTTGCCCAAAGATATCATGATAGCCAACCCAGGCTGATAGTATTGGTCATTAGTCCAAGATGTTGACAACTGAGTCAACTTTACAGTAGTTATGGTCTTTAGTCCAGTTCTGAATGTGATTCACTATTGAACTTGAACTTCTTATTAGTAAGAAGATATATTGTGTCACTGTGTTTGATTGGCTCATTATTTGATGTACAGTATCACAGTAGGGTTCATGGGTTCTTTATATGGTATGCAGTATCACAGCAGGGTTGATTGGTTTGGTTCTTTACATGATATCCAGAGTCACAGTATGGTTGATTGGTTCTTTACATGATATACCGTGTCTCAGTATGGTTGATTGATTCTGTATATGATATACAGTATGCGGTATAGTTGATTGATAGATACAATAGATAGATAAGATTAGATTAGATTACATTATATTAGATAGATAGCTTCATAGATTAGATAGATTACATAGATTAGATAGCTTCCATAGATTATATAGATTACATAGATTAGATAGATTACATAGATTAGATAGCTTCCATAGATTAGATAGATTACATAGATTAGATAGCTTCCATAGATTAGATAGCTTCCATAGATTAGATAGATTACATAGATTAGATAGATAGGTTAAATAGATAGGTTAGGTTAGATAGATATATTAGGACAGAATTTTCAGTAAAAGTAACAAGATAGACATTTTCTCAAAGTTATATTAAAGTAAATTTTACTCTAAAATATATTGACGCAATTTTCTACTAAAATACATTAAGAATCAATTTCATTTTTAATAAGTTGTGCGATTAAATGCAAGGCACAATAGGCTTAGATTGTAAATTAATCTTGCAATTGTCAGCTAGAATATTATGATCGTTAAGCTACCTATTAGAGGACAGAACACCCCAGGAGTTCCAATTGGGTTGGTATCAGGACATCTCCCCCCTGGACATTTCCCCCCCCCCCCCCGACATATCCCCCCCCCCCCGACATCTTCCCCCTGGACTTTCCCCCCCCCCATCAAATAGGACTTTTCCCCCCAGTCATTTCCCCCCCATTATCTTTATACTACTTTATTTATATATAGTAACATTTAGCTTTGATGTATACTCGCACCTCGCATCACCGTTAGTACATAGGTATGACTGTTGTCACCTGAAATAAATGCATTATCAAATGTAAAATATCTACTTTCCTGATCTCTCTCTCTCTCTCTCTCTCTCTCTCTCTCTCTCATACAATCATGCTTTTACTCACTGTAGAACAGGAGGTTTCTTTGAAGTATGAAGAGGCTTCAGTCTAAACTTTATTTATTGTGCATATTTGGTATATTTAAGATAAACAACAGAAGGATTAGCCATCGTTCAATTAATTGTAGTTGTTTCAGTACAGTACTCAGGCCAGATGTCAACATAAGCGGATTATGATGTAACAATGCACTGTAAAAATGGGTTTGTCTTACTTGTTCTGTATCTATATAAACTCCAAACAGTTTAAACCAATACATTTTTTGAAAAACCCATGAGATGGAGTTGGAAACTGTTGCGAGTATTCGAGGAAAAAATAAAGTTGTGTTAAATGGTTTTGTTTATGTTAAACAAAAAAGTTTAGCAAACAATGTTTTTTTTTTCCTGGTACCGTATATGACAATGTGTTTGCATTTGTATTTGTTGCATTAGTAGGATCGTGCTAATTATGTTAATTCGTCCAATATTTGGACCCATACACGCACGTATCAGTCATACTTATTTCCTTATTTTCATATATCATTAAATATTGTATTTGCATTACCATCAATAGTGTTTTCTTGTTAATCCGGAAATCCCAAACTCGGTTTTCTTGTTACAAATCTTGTTATCTTTATTTCAAATAACCTTTTTCTTTTAACATAACTTAATATAAGTTTTTATAATTAAATATGAATTAAGTTTTAAGATAATGGGGGGGGGGGGAATGACTGGGGGGGGGAAAGTCCTATTTGATGGGGGGGGGGAAAGTCCAGGGGGGAAAAGTCTGGGGGTGGAATGTCCGGGGAGGAGATGTCCTAGCCTCAATTGGGTTAGTGGCTTCAATTAGATTCTCTTCTAGAATCTAAATTTGGAGATTGATTTTAATTAGATGTGTGGGTTACTGTTACACCAGATTTTTCTGACACTCATAGACTTCCAATTTGGAGAGTGATTTTAATTAAGCGAATGAGCTGTTGACGCATCTAACTTTCGGTTGAATGACGTAAACAGACATGAACGCCCTGTGGTAGAGATGAGGGTCTCTGATTCTGGCCGGAGTAAATTGAACATCGATATGTGTTGCACTACCATATTTGGTCACGTGGTTGTGTCCGAATCGCGTATTAAAAGATGCGACACGCACCCAATGAGTGCTTTTCATTCTGAGCCAGAAACAGACTTTCTCTCTCATTACAGGTAAATACCGTTTATGTTCGTATAAACTTCTTTAAGGAATAAGCATCTTTAATGTTTGAGATTGTGACGGTAAAGTTCATATGTTTGCAACATGTTTTTACTGAATTATTTTATTTTATAATATATTGTAATGCAATGTTTAATTGTATTAAAGAATTCATATTCATTTATATTTATGGTAAATTTTATTGTTAAAGATGAATTCACTTCCAACATCATGTTTAGATTCAATGTTGAGGTAAATTATTCTTTAGGTAACAGAGATAAATATTTAGTAACATATTCCAAATCAGTATTATATTTAAAATGAGTAAAAATACATTTCTTCCAAATGATCGTGAATTAATCGCAACTATTACATTTTATTCTTTTTAGCTGTCATGAAATTAATTGAGATTTAACTATTTGTATTGTATTCTAAAATGCAGAAATTATACAAATGAATGAAGTATTGAGATCTAAAGAAAAGTGTTTTTCATATGTGTTTCATTTATTTTGAATATAAAGCTTACATATGTATTTTTGGAATGTAGTAATATATGTATAGTAGTTATTGAAATAAAGTGCTATTCATTCTGAGCCAGAAACAGACTCTCTCTCTCTCATTACAGATCTGATCCCGTACCTTCCCCAAGACATTCTCATCATCTTTGTGACACTTCTTTCAAAGGAACTCGTTCTTCTTTTCTCTCTTTCGTTCCGGGTTCCCAGATTAATACATATATGTGTTTATGAGAACAAAACAATTATCATAAAAGTTCTCATAAAGATATGATAGATAGATTCGATAGATAGGATTATACAAATTAGATGGATTAGATAAGATATATAGACAGACAGACAGATAGATTCTTTAGCAGTGATGGAGAATGTTCATATAACTTTGCCCTGATTATGACTGGCATGTTTTACATAGAATTGATCAACCCTTGAACGATATTGGAGATTGTTTATATATCTATGATCTACATTTATATTTTGGAATGGTTTAGCTTGCTTGTGACATAAACTAGTATTCTTATTTTGTGTTTGTCATGTACTTGAGCCCCCACAACATCAGGAGTTCATGGTTAATGGCTTATTAAAACCGTGCCTATCTCTAAGGCCGCAATGTCTCTCTCTCTCTCTCTCTCTCTCTCTCTCTCTCTCTCTCTCTCTCTCTCTCTCTCTCTCTCTCGCTCTCTCTCTCTCTCTCTCCACCCCGCCCCCAATGTTACACAACTAACTGTGGGAACTTTTAGTTTGCCGTTGGTAAGCTTGACCTGTGACCTCATTTCAAATGCAGCAATTTGCATATTATTTTGACCTTAAATACAAGGCTTTGGGTTAGCTCATTATACACACTGGAAATACCGGTAAACCTTTTGCACCAAATGAAATAGAGCAGGATTATCATCTTTTCCATCTCTCAGTGGTCGAAACAAATAAGATCCCACTCTTAAAATGACAATCATCAAACCGTTCTTTTAAAAGTAGGATATTTTATGGCAGTTTGTCTCTTATTAAATGTTTTAATAGTCTATTGGTTAATCTCAGCAGGAAGAATTAATTGGCCTGTTAAAATGTCAGGGTATGTCACCAGGGTATATTGGTCACCCCAGTGGCCTATCGTGTTTGCCATGTTTAGCTTGGAATCTAAGCAGACATCAATAACGACTGCAAATAAAGTGAAATACAACTGGAATCGAAAAACAACTGGAGGAGGTCATTACTTCACTAATCAATCTTATTAGAATATTGGACTCAAATTCAACAAATATTAAACTAAATATCCAACAGATACTAACCCAATAAAAATAGATAATGCACCAAATGGGAACGCTACAATCTGGCAATGGAATGCACGAGGATTGTCAGGAAATATCAATGCATTAAAACTCAAAATAATTAATACTCGGCACAAACCTGATGTAACGGGGTGGTTTGAAGTATGTGTAAATACTATAATAAATATACTATAGTCCACCCCTTTTGGTACTCGATATCTAGGAGATGACCGCCCTCGATATAATTAGCCCGATTCGGGTAAAGATAAGTGGTGAAACATAGATAGAAATAGATATAGTGATCTGAGCAGATATATTAAACAAACAAATACGAGTCCTCGTAACATTTTTTTAAACTCAATTACATAAACAATTGTGAACATTATTTTCATTAGGAATATACTCTGCTTTTAGAAATAAAACTTTCACCGAATTACAAGAAAACTCAAATAGATTTAAATAAACTAGCCGATCTGTTACTGACAGCTTTAGTTCATCATAGGATCGAGTGAAACAATCGAAGTCAACACCATGTACGATTTCATAACCTGTTAGTCCTCAGTTTTCCGCTTCCTCTGTTGCTGTTCAGAACCTTATATCTCCACGATGATACTTTCCACCATCCGTCTAGGGACACAATCTGAACACTTTGGAATTTTAGCACGAGGCAGAATTTCGTCACAAGATTATACATCTCACTGCACTTCCCACTCTTTCCTTTCTCTCAGCATACGTCTCAGGGTATGTCACATCAGATCGTCCCAGAAAGCTATTTTCGTCACCCAACCAGTTTTGGCGGATTGCCTGGACCACACGTTTTTCGAATGATTTTTTTTCAAGTTCCACTCAAGAGTCTTCACTGGTTATTTTTTACTGGTTCTTTTTTTTTCCTCTGTGTCCTCTTGCAGGAAATGTTTAGACTGATTACCATTTCAAAAAGGACAATATTAAACCCTATGAAATTTTGTGTGAAAATATCCCCCTTTTTTAACGTGACCAATCAGTATCAAATGTTTTTGTCGCCCTTACTTTCAGAGTCGCTAAAGTCGGGTCAGCTTGACCTGGTAGTTTGAGTAAAGAATTTCTGCGATTTCTCAATTTTGACAGATTTTCCATGAAAATGAAGTTTACCATGTACATAACAGTCCGTTCTGGCTGCTGGATAACAAAGGTTTAATTAGAAACAACAGTCGTACTCTGAAGAACCTTACCGTACACGGCAGTATGGTGATATGATACGCGCTTGTCTCCATAAATCTAATTAATGGTTCTCTGGTCTCAACAAATGTATTCTTGAAAGATCGCCGGAAATTTGCCCCTTCACATAGCCCCTCCTTGAAGAGTAAAATCGGTATTTTACTATCCAAATTTTTGGAGATCTAATCTGGTTCAGTTACACGTCCTCAGGTGACCCCTTCACCTCAGACGTCCCTAGTCTACTTAAGCAGTCAGCCCCTACATTCTCGCTGCCTTTAATATAGCGTACCTGGACTTGGTATTGCTGCAGAAGTAATGACCATCTCAGTAATCGTCCTTTTGTCAAGTTAGCTTGAGCTAAATAGGCGAGTGGTTGGTGGTCTGTTTCCAAAATAATTTTTCGGTCATACAGGTAACGTTGGAATTTAGATATCCCAAAGATAATAGCCAAACGTTCTTTCTCAGAGACCGAATAATTGCGTTCTGCAGTTGACAATTTTCTGCTACTCTATGCAACCGGGAATATGTTTCCGTCATGCTCTTGCAATAACACTGCCCCTAAACCTCTATAACAAGCGTCCGTACGTAAGAAAAAATCTCGTGTCACATCAGGCAGTTTCACAATTGCGTCTGACGTCAGTCTGTCATTTAACGTCTGAAATGCTCGTGCACATGTTTCTGTCCATACTACTTTCGTCGGAGCTTTTTCAGAGTCGAGTCAGTCAATGCGCTCGCAATAGCACTGAAGTAAGAAACATATCGTCGATAATACCTTGCAATTCCCAAGAAAGATCAAACTTCCGTCTTAGTGATCGGTCTTAGTGCGTCACTAAGTTAGTCGACCTTTGAACTATCTGGGGTCAACGTGTCTTCGCTAAGGGTATTGCCTAGGTAGGTTAGTTTTCTAAACCCTATATGGCACTTAAATGGTCGTGCGGTCAGTCCAGTTTGTCGAAGTCGCTCTAAAACGTTTTTCAGCAAAATGATATGTTCGTTCCATGTAGCTTTCGCTAAGAGTAAATCGTTCATGAAGTTTGAACTCCAGTCCCCCTTAATGGTTCAAGTAATTTATACATCATACGGGTGAAGACGCTCGGCACATTCTGGACCCCGACTGGCATGACTACCCACTTGTAAGTCCCATCTGGAGTTGCGAAGGCAAGTATTGCTCTGTCTTTACTTCGAACTGGAATTTGCCAGAATGCCTTGGACAGATCTATTTTTTTAAAAAATATTTCGCATTGGTCACTCTGGCGAAAATGGGCTCAGGGTCAGGTAAAAGTTATACCTGGAATTCCGTGATCCTGTTCAACTTCCCGTAATCGACGCAATTTCTGTGAGTACCGTCTTTCTTCTGTACCAACACAACATGAGAGATATTTGCCGACTCAGATGGTTCTATAACTCCTAAGTCTATCATAGCCTGTATCTCCTTTCAGACAGTTTCTAATTTCGCATAGGGTAGCGGATATAGTTTCAACTTCACTGGTTTCTCATCCAGTAATTTCAAGGTGAACTCTCCCAACTCCGTCTTGCCAGGTCGTTCTGTCAAGACGCTAGAGTAATCTTGGAGTAACCACAACACCTCATTCCGTTGATCTTACGTTAACGTAACGTCAAGTACAACGTCGACGTAGGTTTCTTCCCTCATCAAAAGACAACTAGGGAGTACTTCCGCCTCTCCTGCGTTGTCGTCGAGTTCTTCCGTCACAAATGTAGCAACCACGAACTATATGGGTGTTTCTCTTTCACGGTAACGTTTCAGGAGACGTACGTGGTACAGCTTGTCCTTGTCTCCTACCCGAATACGGTAGTTCTGTCCACCCTTTTTCTCCGTTACCACGAATGGTCCCCTCCATGAGACTTGCAGTGTGTTGTGCTCTAACGGCAACAATAGCACCTTGTCACCGACCTCAAAGTGACGTTCCTTCGACCCTTTGTTGTAATATTTGGCCTGACTCCCCCTTGCGTCTCAGAGATTTCCCTGAGCCAATTTACAAACCTCCTCCAGCTTCTTGCGGAGGTCAACAACCTATTGATATGTTGTTCACACTTCCTCGGATGTTCGCTCATCCGTCCATAATTGTTTTAACACAGCAATGGGTTCCCTGACCGTCCTCCCATTAACTAACTCAAAAGGTGTAAAACTCAAACTAACCTGTAGTACTTCTCGATAAAGCTGGAAGGTATCGTTCCTAATCCGTAGGTCGACCTTCACATAGCTTCTTCAGAGCCTGTTTCCATTGAAACGCTCCACTAACCCATTGCAATGCGGGTGATACGGGGTAGTCGTCAGGTGACTAATGGACAGTAATCTATTTACTTCTTCCAGCACCTGGCTCACGAACTGCGTCCACTGGTCAGTCAGTATATGTCTCATCCGGGATGCAGCCATGAAAATTAAAATGGCCATTTGATATAGCATTGTATTAATCCATGTGGATTTATAAGTTGTCAAAACGTAGGATTTCATCCCGAAGTATTACTTTCAACATACATTAGGTTAAGAAACTTCAGAAACACCGGTGCCTGGAAAGTGATGCGGTGGATCCATCCGAAAACAACTCCTCGAATATGAGATTAGGTGAGGCCACGCCCATGTTTCATCCAACCGATGTAATAAAGGTTTGACAGAAGAAATTGAACTAATTCGAAGTATTATAAGTAAATTAAAGTTGTCTCTTTAATTTAAACTTACGACTCAGAACAAAAAAAGTTGCAATTCATACAGAGACAAAATATCAAGCTGTAAAATATAACCAATAAGTATAAATAATTGAAAAGACAATTTTCAATTATAGCGGTTTTGAAAAGAATCCACATAGCATAACTCTTAAAAGAGCGTGATTCAGGACATTTTAAAAATACGTGAAATAAATCTTATATCACTTAAACAAACACAAACGTCTTTTATTGTGTCCACTTTTTGTACTATCAATACTCCAGGCGTGTTATGTAATGGTTGTCACGTGGAAATTTGCTTGACCAGGGGTCATTCCAAGTGTTCGGATTCACAGGTTTAATTCTGGCTGGCATTTCCTGGTTTTCCATAACTTTTCCCTTGTATTCCAACACATTCGTCGGCTGGCGCTTGCGGAATAGATCTTCTATGTCTTTACCTTTTGAAAATTAAGAAGAAAATTTGAAAGAAAACTATTGCAAATTCCTACGCGATACATCATCTGTATATTTGACAATTGACCACTTCCCTAAGGATTCCCTGATAGGGCCCCAAACAATTATACTCCTTTGCCTAATTACCAAAGTTCTTTTCAGAGGTAAAGTGTGTGTGTGTGTGTGTGTGTAATTGTGTACAGTGATGTTGTTTTGGAACGAGGAAAGATGCATAGAAGGTATATATCTGAATATATACTTTCTAATTCATGGGAAAATCAACAATACGTGTTTAAATGAAAATAAACAGAAAGTCATAACTGACGTGTTTGAAACAAGATCTTAAATTATTCCTTTCATAAGAGACAATAAACCACTGAAAAGGCCTTAATAATAATAATAATAATAATAATAATAATAATAATAATAATAATAATAATTATCTACCGTATCCAAAGCTTGATAAGCTTAACAGTAAAATAAATTAAGCAAATATATATAATTTTCAAAAAAGAAAGTTAAGATGGAGATAATGGTGTCCAAGCAAAACTGAAAAACATTCTTTCTATACCTGTAACATCAGTCTGTATTTTTTTATTTTTGTCCGTCGTGGATGGTTTTCCATGTGACAACTGACTTTGACCACTCGGACTCCTAAACAAAATTAACACAAAAACTAATGCTTATTAAAATGGTCAAGGTATGAGTGAACTGTTAGTGTTAAATAAAGGTGATTTATATTTTTACGTTTGCGTTTCTTTATATTTGAAATCAACTAAGTTAGACAGTAAACGAACAAAGAAATCACGCGTAATGTATTATCCACACTTATAACATGAAGGCAATTTGAAGTAATCTCATATATATATATATATATATATATATATATATATATATATAGAGAGAGAGAGAGAGAGAGAGAGAGAGAGAGAGAGAAAGAGAAAGAGAGGGGGTGGGAGGGAGACAGGCAAACAGACTGATATAGTTACACTTTGATCCAGCAGCATTTTCTGGCAAGAATATAAAACAGCAATGGGATCACCACTAGAATGACAAGGATCGCAATTAATAGTCCTAGGATTGCTCTTCCTTCTGGAGAATCAAACAGTCCGGCTGGCGTGGTTGTGGTAAAGAAGGGGGTCGTTGGAACATAAGTAGTTGTCGTTATATTGGCGTTAGTTGTAGCTGATACAGTTGTCTGTTGCAGTATTATTGTAGGTGAAAACAAATATGGAAATTAATACCTTGAAGTCATAAACGGCACTACGAACAGGCCTAGTTTGAAGATAGTGCGAAAGAGAAATGTCATATATATATATATATATATATATATATATATATATATATATATATATATATATATATATAGAGAGAGAGAGAGAGAGAGAGAGAGAGAGAGAGAGAGAGAGAGAGAGAGAGAGAGACCTTTTCTCCTTCTTTATTGTTTTCAGTTTACAAACATTCCAGGAAAACAAGTGTATAGACATCTCATATCTCATCTTTTAATGATTTAAAAAAAGATGTTACAGTGATCTAACATTAATTACTGGTTTGTATCAGCTAGAGACTAACATTTCAACGGAGACAATATTACCTATCCCACCTGTAATTACATATTTCCATTTATCATGCTATCCAAATGTTTATATATCAGACTTAACACTGATTATTTGAAAACAGTTTTTAACTTGCAAAAGAAATTATATCCGATTTTAAACATTAGTAGAAGGTGAATTACATTTTATATTATATTGATCAGAGAGTATTGTACATGTTTTAAAATTGCATATTTATGGTGTTTATTTTTTGTGGTCAGTCTCTACAGATAATATATAGTAAATATATAATTTTAGTTCCACTGATACGGAGTTACTCAATTTTTATTTGAGATAATGCATCAGCGAAATAAACAATTCTCATTATATAACAATCAAAATGCCTTATAGGGAATATACTTGCTCTCGCGCACACCAACAAAAATGTAAATTACCGAATATAATAATTGTTATCAACCATTTTTATATACAATACTATAATTAAACGAATTGGATAGGCAGCAACCAGACGGTGAATCCAGAATGCCTCTTTAAGACTTGTTTTCAGATTAACAGTACCATCGTCGAGATTAAAAATAAAAGAAGATCGATGTATGTATGTTAAACCTAATGAGGTGTTTGTCCTGCATATTATATGTTCAAGTTTATCAAGCAAATTACACTAGATCGTATTTAGTTATTCTCATGACACTTTCTAATTTGATTTTGGATTGCTGCTACTGAAATAAGTATTGTATTCATGAATGGACAATGTGGACATCTGGGTCTATTTATATTAAAAATAGAACTTTTTAAACATTCACCAACCAAAGCTTATTTGGCAAAGAAATATGCTGAAAAGGTGATATCTGAATTTAGAACCGGTTAACAATCCCTACTTTCCAGTCATATTTATCAGAGGTAATTGACATAATTACGTTTATCCTATCATTATTTATGATTATGTACTTATATTATTGTTAGATATTAGCTAAATACCTTTGCAACAAGACACACGAAAAGTTGAACGTTCATGTTCAGTTTTATTGAAAACACTCTTGTCCAATGATGCCACAATTTGTTCTGATTACAAGCAATCAAATGTTTTTTTATTTAACATATTAATCTGTGCAGGGAGCATGCTTTGTGTGATTACATGCGTGATATATGAGAATATTTCCGACCATAAATGAATGAAGTAACAAATACACTTTTGGATTTCTACGAATACGTAGGTGAGAAGGTCCATATATAAGCCATGTTAGTATTGGTTTGCCCAGCAGTTCTGGTACTTTCTTAGTCTTTTCTCTTGATCATATATGCGGTTAAGTTCTCGCTTATTATTATTATATGTCTGCCTTCAGGTGTTGCTGCGCACATGGAATGCTTTCAAATGTAGAAATATGACGACGTGATAACGTCTCACCAATTCCCGTTCCCAGTTATAATACCCCCTCAGAACTCATTATAGATTGCTCCCAATATCGAGAAGGTATTGATTATTAACATTCAAAGCTGCCTGGTGTCTAGAGTTGGAGGAGTACCTCTGCCATGTCCAACATGTATACATCTTGTTGTTGAAGCACTGCATGCACTCGAGGAGCAAAGTCACCGACCCTATAAATACTAGTTAAGTTATCGTTTGGAAGCTACGTTTAAAACGTATTGTAATAAATTTGGAGTAAGTGTTAGTGAATTTGAACCATGCTTGGGTCGTTAGTAGTGATTTTGGGTACAAGCCGAATGACTGTCCCTTTCAGTAACATAGTCCATATTAAAATTCAGCGGTGTATACAAGTATTGTGATTGAAAAGGCAGCATTTATGGTTGGAAATCAGTAAATTATAGAATGGAATCAACAAGTTGGAACTTGGTAGGTACCGTTTATGTGGCCATAGTGGAAAATGGGCGTATGTATATGAGCGTGATACGCCGGAATTTCTGTGGATTGACTGGCCTAGGGTCGCGCAGTTAAATATTTCCCATTTAGTAAGGGAATACTAGTGGAATTTCTATGGCATGACGGGCTTGCGGTACGGAATTCGGATGATAATGAATAAAAACCATGCAAAGGTGCAGTTAATGGACGTTTGGGCAAGTTGTCTCCTCTGGGTCGCCCATTGATTACAGCAAAGATTAATAATTATAGCAGACACGGCTTTCTTTCCATTTTACAACTCAAGTTGTATGGAAGTCTTTGGAAATTTGGGGAAAACTTATGACTTCCAGCGTGACTCGCGCCAGGGTTTTGACACCGCTCGGTCAAGTGAATACCCCTGTGCGGATAACAGTATGCTAGATTCCTATTGAAAATTGCGGACTTTAGAGCCCAGCGATTCGAAAAGGCACTGATATGGATCTAACCAGGTGGTTTGCAAGAAAAGCCAGTTTGACTGAGCTGAGTAACTTGGTTGTTGTAAATATCGACCCGAGAGAGCTTGTAATATTTCAAGATCACACTGGACAACATTAAACGCCCAGAGCTAACATAAACGAAATTGTTGTAAAACTCCGAGATGCCATATTATTAAAAACAAAAACAAAATAGAAACACAGGCCCACATCAAAAAGAAAACGAGAAGAAACCGGACTGTTGCATGTTGTTAAAGACTATACCAAAGGTGACCGAGGTGCCTTCACTGCTACTCCTGGTTATATCATATAGCCTAATTACATAAATATTGACCAGTCATGTAAAATAATTACATATATTGACATCTGGAATGTAGAAAATCATTGACTTGCTTTCATGTTTTTTAAATATATAAAATATGACTAGACAGAAATCTCATATTTTAAAGAGTCCCGTGTCCAGGTCGCGGTTTCTTATTTTAACCGACACTAACGAATTATGATGTTGATAAATGATCAGAGACATATAGGTTTGTTGAGACCAATATTTATTTACGAACAATGAGGACATTATTTATAAAGTGCTCACAGATGCAGTATCAACTTCATTAGTCGCCGAAAATGAAATTAATTTCGAGAACGCAACGTCTATCCGACAGCGTACATAACCATCCATGGCGTATAATATCTACAATGTATCACTGCATAAAAGTAATGAATACTGAAGAACGCTCGAAGACGATGTTGCCGAATTAATACATAAGGCGTTTCATCAAATTACATTGAATGCCAACATCAATGGCAAATTTCTACCGCTTTTCAACCAATATATGCGTGAGAACGGCGTTGAATGGCCCTCATATACTGTCTGATATCATCATCAGCAGCAGCGGCATCATCATCATCATCATCATCATCATCATCATCATCATCATCATCATCATCATCATCATCATCATCATCATGACCTAGTGTGGTCGTGGAGACACTGTGCTGCTGTAGATCTGAACAGTTTCCTCCACTTGTCTTAATCATGTCCGTGTCTCCGCAAACCTCTTCCTGGTCCATTATGTGATGTTCTAAGTCCACATTGTTATCTCCCTACCTCTCACTATGCCACCCTGAACGCTGTATTGCAGTACTGTTGTGGATAGACTGTTGGCTATAGTGACATGGCCATACCATTTCAACTTTCTCCTTTTGACAGTAATGAGGAGGTCTTTATATTGGCCGACTTTGCGCCTGACGATGTTACGCACTTCATTTTTTATGTGGTCCATGTAAGAGATGTTAGGAATGGTTCTGTAGCATCTCATTTCATTTCATGTACATGAAGTAATCGTTGTAATTCGGCTGTCAGGGTCCAGGCCTCACATAATACAAAAGATGGAGATGACTAGTGCTCTCAAGAGTCTCATTTTAGTTTTCAGACAGATTGTCTTGTCTCTCGAGATCATTCTTAGGTTTGACATAACTTTTGTTGTTTGTGCTGCTCGTGACATAATTTCTGCTCTTGATCTCTCTTCGATGATTATAGAACTAAGATATTTGAACTGGTTCCTGTTTTCCAGTTCCTGTTTCTTACTTTAATCTAGACTGAGATTCGTTTGCCACTATATGTCATCAGCTATGTCTTCTCAGCGCTATATCAATGTAAAATGTGGAAGATGTTTCATTCAGGTTCTTCACTAATGTGGCAATCTCCTCTGCAATGCCTGCCAGTCCATTAATGTCGTCTGCAAAGCGGAGGTTGGTGATGTTACGTCCTCCATTGCTGATTGTCCCACAGTGGTCTTCCAGGGCTTCGCGTATGATTCCCTCTGAGTTGATGTTGAAATGCTTGGGTGACAGGATACAGCCTTGACTTACTAAGACTGTTGTCTGAACCAGTTCCACACAGAACCTTGAACAATTATTTTATTGGTAGCCTTGGCGTACAGCTGCTTGATGGCATTGGTCACGCTTTCGTCATTGTGGCCCACAATGCCTCATGCTACACTCTGTCAGAAGCCTTTTTAAATATATGAACATATGATATATGTATTGTTCATATCGCAAATACTTTTCTCACAGAACCCCGAGATTTAATATTTGTTCTGTTGTTCTTCTTCCACTCCTGATGCCAACGTGTGTGTGTGTGCGCGCGCGCGCTTGTGTGTGTGTTTGTTGTCGTGGATGCCATTAAATCTTGCGGACTCTCAGCGGCAACAACCATTGGACATATTGTGGTGGTAAGTGAAATTATGGTACCATCATAGGTACAGCAATCGAAACCTTTATCGGAGGTATATCGACAGTAACCGGTGTGGATGGTACTACCAAAATGTAAATTAATTACGGTTGCATTCGCGAATACGTATTTATGCGGAAGTTTCCCTTGCTCGCCCAAAGTTGTCCCAGCACCACTGGCAGACTGTATTCGGTGACCGAAGAAGTGAATTTCATAGGTGAGGTCGAAATGATTCTGATCGAAATGGAAAACCAATGACTCCGCGCAAATATATTCAGCTGGAGCGTAAGCGCCAAGAAACAAATAATTGAATTTTAGGCAGTAAAAACAAGCTAAACGATTGTCAGCAAACATCAGTCGGTCTACAAACCCATGACGCGGTTGAGAATCGAAGCTTCCAGGTGGAATCACATCGCAATTATTATTTCCAGTTCAGTACCCAGAATGTAGTTCCAGTCTATTTTTAGAACATTTTTTCCTCTCTCATTTTGGTGGTGATAGAAGAGTTTTATTGATGCATTTTTGGTAGGGATTTAAAGGTAATTGTTTATTCTTGAGAATATGGGCTGAGAGAGTGGTTGTCAGTGTGTAATTTGGCGACAGTGCACATGGAGTAATAAGGCCTTGATGATGATCCGGATGTGAAATCTGTGTTCTGTGTACATGCTGTTCTGTTTACAGTGCAGCCGCTCAAAAAAATGTCGGTGAACCCCTGACAAGAATTTCACCGTGATGTCATCTTTGGATGTATTTTAGATTAATATATGATTTGTATTGATTGTCACACAGTTGAAAGGTCAGCACTGAGAAATATATGTAGAGAACATATAGTAAAATTAATTGTGGTGTATGTCCAGGTAGAGTGGACTACAATAACGTATTAACGTGCGTGTAAAACATCCCAGTGGGGAAAAGGTTATGGGTAATTGGAGAGCGTATTCTATTCTTAATACCGGAATTGGTGTAACGGTCTCGAAACCTCATTGCCACATTATTCATGTATTGTCACAGCACAATGCATTGACTGTTCATGTTTGGTAAAATTCTAGATAATTTTATGATTTGGTAAGGGTACTTTTTCCAATTGGTCACGACTAACCTGACAGCTAATACACTTGAATATCAGTAATTATGAGATCAGTGCTTGAGGGTATCGATGGACAAAATAAATTTAATGTGTGTAAGACTGTTTTGATACTAGTCACACTAATATGCTTGATAAGTGGAAGATTTCTTTAAACTTGTCCAGTTGCGTTGCAAGGCTTTATTGTACTCTGTCAATTGTAAGATGTTTGGCAAGTACTCAATTAACACAAGAAACAGATATATTAGCCAGGAAATACAATGGACAGTCACGATGAGTCCATAAGTTCCTAAATAGGACGATATATGACCGGCAGTAATTTTCAAAGTACATATAATCGGTGCTGATGGGTTTTTTTAAATTTATTTTTATACGCCGAATAGCGAATTAAGTAGCAATCGCATTTATATATCATATCATATATAATGTATTATTAATTTAAAAAAATATTTGTCTACTTTCTTTAAAAAAAATAATACTGATCTAAATTTGTGTGCGGATAAGGTAATACAACTTTCAAATGACACTTGCTTAACCCAAGTTTTGTTTTCATTTTTAAATTTGCAACAGATTTTTCTATTGTGTCAAAGGCGGAAAATATGGGTAAATTATATTCCTTATTATATTATATTTAATTAAAATATAATGTTTTCATAATATAAATGACCACTCTTTCTTATTAATCAAAAGTTGACTATTTCTCTTACATTCTTTTTTAATTATGAAACAATTGCGGTAACCTAGTAGATATAAAATAATAATTAATAATACGCATTTACTAATGGTAATATAACTATCTGTATAATTGAAATACTGTATCAATATATATATATATATATGGTTGATGTATATACGTGCAGAGAGAGAGAGAGAGAGAGAGAGAGAGAGAGAGAGAGAGAATGAGTTGTAACATTATCCGGCTGTTCACAATATAGATTTCTAACAATTTTTTGCTAAAAGTATGTTAAAAATGTACTCACATTGTTCATGGTGAAAGTCTATAATTACATCCCTCAACACATATTATTTACATGACATTCATCGCTTGCATATACAACAAACGCTATTTCACCCTGAGGAATACTGAACGTAAAGAAATTTATAGATAATGCTATTTGATGGCATCGCATTTATACAGAGGAGGGTGTATTGATTTTAAAATCCATTCATTTTATCCATTTTCTCTGAAAATTTACAATAACCCATTTAAATGCAAATGCAGAAATCTCCAAGAATGTATTGATTGCAGTTTCTTTTTTGTGACTAGATTTATTTACACGTTTCCAAATTTTAAAGCAGCCGTACAATATAAGTAAAAAAATGCTAAAGATAATAAACAGCTAAATAAATAAAATTAAAAAAATTCAACCCCAACCCCGCAAAAAACAACAACAAACAAAAAGAAACAAATCGTAAATGATTTTGGTCCTCAGTAACAATCGTCTTCGTTGATGACTTTAAATACATTACTGTTATTTCAATGATTTAAAGCTGGGTGCATGAAAACGGTATCTTATGTACCCACAAAATTTAATTTGTGTTATATTAGAATTATTGCCCTGGTGTGCCCACCGTTATTATCACGTGGGTTTTCTTTAATGGCCTGCCCGCATTTTGTAAACTATTTTGTAATTATCAACGCCCATACAAGTCTATTTTTCAGCAACCTTTTTAGTGAAATTACTAGAAGATGAAAATGCGTGCACTGTTCCTTACTGTGACAGTGTATTCTACAATATTAATTTAAGATTTTCTTTTTGTGCGAGACTTCTATGTTATCTGTCTGGGTATTGATAAATAAATGTTTAAATTTGTAACATGTTTGTAAGAACTTACATTACAGTTACTTTGGTTTGAACGTATGCCAGTTGTGATAAGATTCATTCGCGTACCAATATGCCAGAACTACAATGAGCATTGATAAAGTAATCCCCCCCCCTCTCTCTCTCTCTCTCTCTCTCTCTCTCTCTCTCTCTCTCTCTCTATATATATATATATATATATATATATATATATATATATATATATATATATATGTGTGTGTGTGTGTGTGTGTGTGTGTGTGTGTGTGTGTGTGTGTGTGTGTGTGTGTTCCATTATTCATATAAAACAACACTTTCAAACTTTGACCAATGAAGCACTTTTAGAAATGTACCACCGGTCTGTACTATATTTATGATATCATTACAACGTTTATGCTCAATTATAGGTCAGAAAATGAGATAACGAAAACAAGACTTGAGCTACTGGAGAACAAGGTGATTTTCTCGACAATGTCTACCGGTATTACAAATTAAGACAGACAATATATCAAACTATGCTGGGAACGGAGCATGTGCCATTAATGAATATTTCCTGGGAACGGAGCATCTGCCATTAATGACTATTTCCTGGGAACGGAGCATGTGCCATTATTGACTAATTCGAGTACTTTTTAGTTTATTAATAATCTTTGTCTCTAAAAGTTGAGCTATACAGATTAGTCCTCACTGGTTATGTTATACTGATCACAAACATATGAATTACTATGTTTCTAAATTGAGTGTATCATTTTTGTTGTTGTTGTTTAAATTTTGTTTGTTTTTCAATTTCTTATTAGTATAGCCAGTGCCGTCAAATCATTGCGCTGGACAAAATGGCACTCCAGGATAGCGTCGCTTTTGACTCACCCCACAAATACCGTAAAATATAGCAAACTCAGCAAAACTTTACCCCCCCCCCAAAAAAAAAAAAAAAAAAAAATAAATTAAAAAAAATAAAATAAAATAAAAAATAATAATAATAATAAAAAAATGAAAATAAAAATAAAAATATGCCGACTTGGCGTCCTAGGCAGACACTCGCATCACTGGCTCCTTACAACAGCCTTGAGTATAGGAACTGTTTTACGTTCAGTTTGGGTTCAAGAAAAGCTTATGAAATTTTATTTTCAATTTATATCTTAAGTTGTGTTTATATTTGAAGATTATATTGTTATGTTTCCGTACCTGGTTCGTATATATTCTCGTGGAATAAACTGCGCAAGAAGCCAAAGCGTTTTCTTAAATATGGTAAATTAAAATATCAACAATCTTTATATCTTACGATATACATAATATTTCCTATATGCAGTAGAAGTATATTATATTCCCACTGACTTTATAGTGCTGTACACAGCTGTCCAGGTGGACCTTACTTGGCATGTACCGTGTGGTCCAATGGTATGCATGTTTGACCGTGAGTCTACACGAAGCGGGCTCGATCCATAACCGCCACAACTGGAAGCATGTTTGACCCAGTAGCTGCGAATGCGTTTCGAGATTCAAAAACGAACGTCTCGGTAAGAAGCGAAAGTGTAATCGTCTATGTATATTCTGCAGCTAACTAAACAGCTTAGCTGGTCAGATCGCTTCATTCGGACTTTGCCTACCCCGCCCGATCCCTGTATAATATAATGAACGGACTTTATTAGAGATCACGAGGGGCTGTGATGTTGTGCACAGAGTATTCCAATGAATGCATGTGTGCGCATGGTACTTCATTTGTGGGTCTTATTGGTGAAACAGGGTTCTTATTGTTTATGAGGTGATGCTAATAAATAATAAATGTTTAATTAGCAACTGAATTGGGTTCTGTTTCATTTTAGTTGGATCAGTGAAATTTGTCAGGGATAAGTAAAATATGTACTGTTTGATCCCGTGGTTTAGTGACTTTATTGTACTAATTTTAGTCCTGCATCAGCGAACATGTGTTTTTTTCCCCCTCTAGCTTAATCTCATTATATTACTGCTAAGCGAGATGATATTCAGATTTTACAAGCCATGCCAAGTAATTTATTTTTCATTCCATGACAGGCATGAGGGTATTGTCATATTTTAATGTCACATGGGTTCATCTAGGAAACAAAAAGCTTAATACCATATGAAGAAAGAGCCCAACACTCTCAAGAATGCTAGCGACGTCCCCTCTCCCCCACATACCCCCTCTCCCCCACATACCAGTACAAATTTACACTGCTAAAAAGAAGTCGCGCACAAAACGAGACGTGCATAAGCGGTAGAAAATTTGTATACCGTATACCTACCGACCGACGGACCCGACCGACCGACCGACCTACCTACCTACCTACCTGTCTGTCTGTCTGTCTATCTATCTATCTATCTATCTATCTATCTATCTATCTATCTATCTATCTATCTATCTATCTATCTATCTATCTATCTATCTATTGACATGGTCACACTTGACTATTAAGCAAAGGGTAGTACGTGGCCAGGGATATAGTAAGGGAGGTAGTAACGATAGGAAAACATAAGTAAGTAAATAATGGGCGGTCTACATATTGGCCCCTTCATGATCAAGACTAATCATGTTACAGTAGCGGCCATGAAATATCTGAATCTCAAACAGCATAGCCCCGAGAATAACGAGGTCTTACGTATCCTTAATTAGTTCGACAGAATGTGATTATCGAAAACTTATATGATAATTGTCAGGAGCTTCTGTAATTGTTGGTGTTAAATTGTCCGCGGGTATATCCACTAGATTGTTCACTATTTTGTACAAAACGGTAATCTGGGCATTGGTTCACCTGGATTCGACTGTTTCCCGCTGGAGATGATTCAAGGCTGCACTGACGTTAATATTACGGCATCTGTTTGTCGTGAATCTGGCAGCAGCTATCTTTTCATCCATCCAAATTCATTAGGTCTTTATTATGTGGGTTCCACACAGTTGAGCAGTACTCAAGGCCCGGTCGTGCAAACGAGAAATACGGTGCACTTTTACTTCCTTGTTGTTGAATTAAAGACTGCGGCTCAGGAAACCAAAGTTACTCTTTTCTTCTCCACTATCTTGTCTATCAGCCTTTTCCAAGAGAGGTCTCTGAACAATTCCAACCCTATATATTGTACTGCCTGCTTAGTAGCTAGCTTGTACACTTAATATTGTTGTTAGACATGATTAAATATTTCTTCCTTTGGACTCCCAAGATGCTCCATTTTTCGGGGTGGAACGACAGAGGGCTAGTCGGTTCATGTCTGCTTGTAGGACAGTAGGATCTCACAATCGTTGTGTGTGTGTGTGTGTGTGTGTGTGTGTGATTCATTTCCCGGTAGAATATTCAGTTCTCTAAAAACAGTTTTGTTTTGGATTTGAATCTCACATTAGGTCTTTGATGATCACCGGAAAGAAAATGGGATCCAAAACACTCCCTTGAGGTACTCCGCTAACAACTAGGACTGATATTTCTGACCTGTCTCTATCAACGGACTAATATCATCTTTCATCTCATGTTAGTTTAGTTTTATTATTTTCTTAATAATTTAGTTCAAGAATTTTATTCTGTCTTTGAAACATTATTTCTTTTCATATGGACTCGCCTCATAATTAATACTTCCAGTTCAGTACGAATGTAGTTCTAGTCTATTTTTAGAACATTTTTTACTCTCTCCGTTTGGTGGTGACAGAAGAGTTATATTGATGCATCTTTGGTATGGATTTAAAGTTAATTGTTTATTCTTGAGAATAGGAGCTCTGAGAGTGGTTGTCTGTATGTATTTTGGCGACAGTGCACACTGTGTAATTAGGCCTTAGTGATGATCCGGAAGTGAAATCAGTGTTCTGTGTACATGCTGCTCTGTTTACAGTGCAGCCACTCAAAAAATGCTGGTCAACCCTTGACAAGAATTTCACCGTGAAGTCGTCTTTGGAGGTATTTTAGATTAACATATGATTTGTATTGATTGTCACACTGTGGAAAGGTCAGTGCTGAGAAATATATGTAGAGAACATATAGTAAAATTAATTGTGGTGTATGGCCATTTGTAACATTATATACCCAGTAAACCGAGGTGCGCCGAAAAATAATCGAATATATTCAGTCACTAACTAGTCAGTAACAACATCATAATAATTGGAACAGTAGCAGAAGCAACGGCGAGGTAACAAAGATAATAACTACAGTGAAGAAAAGAATAACAAAAACATTCTTATTTTTACTTTTAGTCGGGCATACTCAAGCTTCGAAAGTTCCGGTGCTTTCGACTTAGCAGTGATGGTGCAGGGTGGTGCGTACTTTGCTACGACTATTGTTCTAAATATAGTAACCAGATCACATGACCTTGGTAATGTAATTTACAAAATGGCGGCAAAGAGAAGTGATCTTTGTAAACAACTTTAGTATTATTAATATGCTTCATAATTCCGATTTCAAGAAGAGAGATGAATAAGATAGCAGTGAACGCGTATGACTTTGTGAAAGATTTCGTAAGTCACCACCGAAAGATCACGGCGTTTCAAAAGATTGTCGCAGTGTCGTTGATCGTGGGCGTCTCAGCTGTTATTCATAGAAATATATTTTGTTTGCTCATATGTTTAACCTACCTGTTATCGCTAGCTTGTGCAATATTTATCACAAATCATATAATATACACAAATGTTTACGTCCGATCTGACATGGTGTTGACTTTTACTGTATATTTTAGTAGCGGTTTAAAATCAGCATTTTCCATAATTCGATCAATATGCGTAGAAATTTTTTCTGGGAACGGTTTTTCTTCCCAAAACAAGAAAGAATACAAAGTACAAAATAAGGGAAACCCCAATGATCATAGTTTGCATGAATTATCAGATGAATTGTCTCGGCTTCAACCCGAACATGGACGAGATTCTACATTTGACAATCTTCCCCAGGATGCAGAGGGCTCAAAAGTCTTTTACTTATCTTGCACAGAAGATGAACAAGAATCAAACAGTTTATATCTACAGATTCAAGACAGTGGCATGACCCAAGATGAGTCCAAGTCTTGGGTACATGGGAGTGTAGTTAACCAGAAAAGTTTAACAACGCAACATGTTGAAGTGGAAAACAGCATGCTACAAGATAAATCAGTTTCCTTTATTAATTCCGAATTAGAAGCTACAAGTTCAAAATCAGAAAATGTGTTGCTATTAAGGAATAGAGACATTGAGGAAGAGTGTGCTTCTGAGTTAGGAAAAACAATAGATGATACAGTTAACAACCTGTTGAAGTTAATCCACAGAGATTTTGTGAACGCCTGGTACCAGATGATCAGCAGTAACACAGAAGCACCAGACGAGTTATATGCAGCTTTTGAAAGCATTGCAGAACAGTTTAAAGTCAGATTATCTCAAATTGATTATCACTCTTTAGCAGGAGAAATTTGTTGTTTGTTTCAGAAACATTTACAGGTTGTTTGTGCTTCCAGCCGATTGCTTAGGACCCAGTCAAAAAGAAGGCAAAGTTTAGGAAGATCAAAATCAAACAGTACACTTACAGCTTTACAAAACTCTAAAATTCCAGTGTTTTATTTGCTTGAAGATTGCTATGATTCCAAGTGGTCTCTGCATCCAGCATTGAAAAATGATGCAGCAGAAATGATATATATTCAGTCTTTGACAGGAATTCTGATTGAGCATTGTGTTCCTACAAATTTACATTGTTCACAAACAGTTCAAATCCTTTTTAATGAAATCCTTACTTCAAACATATTTTTGAATGTTTTACATCACCTATGTGAGCCAGTTTTTATTTTTGAGAAAATTATACAAATTAGCTCGAATGAAGAAATATTTTTAGGAGATGAATCTGGTATGACATCAGACAATGAAGGAGAAGCAATAAATACAGTAAAGGTACAAAGTCAAAATAATGTTGAAAATCACATTGCTATGGATAACGACAGTTTTTCTGGATATTCACATGCAGGAAGTGTAAGTGTTCCAGGTAAATGGAATGATGAAACACTTAATGAATTTCTTCTGGATTCATTAGAAGCAACAAAAACTAAATGCAGTAACTCAGAGGTTTTACAATCACCTGAAATAGATACATATAATGCAAGAAATTTTGAGAAAATTGGGGATGTATCACTTCCTGAACAAATCTGTTCAAAAGAACAAGTTGTACATGGGAGCAGCCTTCAAGATTCAGAGGCTAATATTGCCTTAGTCACTGAAACTGCCAAAATTAGAGTTGATTGTTCAAACATTGAATCTTGTGTTGATTCATCGGCATTAATAGCATCATCATCATCTGCATCAAAGTTGTATTTGCCATCAGGAACAGTTTCATCAGAAAAACATACAGAAGAACTATTTGTAATCAAAGAAACTCAGACATTATTTCATCCAAGCATTAAAATATTTACAAAGTCTGAAAAACAAGATAGTGAACAATCACATATGGTTTCAAGTTTGTCACTGTCAGTTAAGTGCTTAGACTCAGTTTCGTTAGATGAAAAAAATCCTTCATCACCCGTAGATCAAGCAGATGATGTTTTTGAAACGGATCTATTTGATCCCAGAAGGGAGAATACTGAAGCATTTGATCAGAAAACTGCAAGAAGTTCATTTCTCTCGGTAAAGTTAACTGATTCAGAGGAGAGAACTCTAGATGTATCTTTACATAAAACATTCCACAATGCATTGATAGCAGCAACAGATACTCGCAAGGAGCGTGGTACTTCCTCTTCATATACACTGTACAAGGTTGAGGTAATTCAGTAAAATTTATTTACTTTTTTACATAATTCAGATATATACATGAGAATTCATGCATATTATGTTGGTGCCAGCTTATTTATTTTTAAATCCAAAGTCACACTCACATGCATTTGGATGTCATGGAGTGTTAAAACTGTTTTTCTCTTGGAGGCACTTGACATAGAGATGATGTCTGAGGTTTATCCTTGCACAATGTGTCCTTGATATTCCTTTTCTAGATGTAGAGGTAATGCCTGAGGTCATTTGACATTCAGATGTCTTTGGTCTTAGGTAAATCTATGTGCCCCTCTCCCCAATAGTATCAACTCCTGTGGAATTTGGGCATTCCAAGGCAGCCATCTTTGAACTTGTCATTGTGTATTCAGCATGTTGTAGAGTGGATACTTGTTGGGGTAGTTGCCCATGTTGTAGAGGTGAGCATATTTGCCATATTTAAGTAGACGTCAGTGGTCTTAATGTTGATTGGCAGACTGTCAGTGCCCATTTGCAGAAGGTGTTTGATTGATTTTATCTGAATGTAGCAGAAGCCTTACTTTTTGCCACAAATGGAGAGGCCATATTTCTAAATATTTTGATAAAACGTTGAGAATGGGTTAAAATGTTGATCTTTGACAAGTTTGGTAATGAATTAGACATTAATAATGTGAGTTTTGGATCTGATTGGTACAGCATGACCTATCTGAAGATCATATTTCTGATATGATTTTGGTCAGACATGGAATATGGGCTTATGTGATCATGGTCATGAATAAATATGATAATAAACAGCAATACATATTACAAAATAATGTTTCTTTGTAACAAATATTTTTAAGTTTGGAATTAAATTAAAAATCATAATGTTGTATTTTCAGTATGATGCATTTTATCCTGATGAGACTGGTGAACTGGTGCCAAAAAAAGGAATGGTCTGGAGACGATTTCGTGAGTTCATCAATCTTCAGGTGCGGCTGGAAGATAACCCAGAGTACAAGAAAAGTTTAAAAGGTGCAGTTTACTTGTTTTGTTGATAGGTGCAGTATACATGTACTTTGTAGAAAAACTCAATTTACATGTGCTTTGTACAAAGGGTACAGTGTATAGGTGTTTCATAGAAAGGTGCAGTATACGTGTGTTTTGTAGAAAGGTGCAGTATGTGTTTTGTAGAAAGGTGCAGTATACATGTGCTTTGTAGAAAGGTGCAGTATAGATGTGCTTTGTAGAAAGGTGTAGTATAGATGTGCTTTGTAGAAAGGTGCAGTACAGATGTGCTTTGGGGAAAGGTTCAGTATAGATGTGCTTTGTAGAATGGTGCAGTATACGTGTGCTTTGTAGAATGGTATATTATGTGTTTTGTAGAAAGGTGTAGTATACGTGTGCTTTGTAGAATGGTATATTATGTGTTTTGTAGAAAGGTGCAGTATATGTGTGCTTTGTAGAATGGTATATTATGTGTTTTGTAGAAAGTTGCAGTATACGTGTGCTTTGTAGAATGGTATATTGTGTGTTTTGTAGAAAGGTGCAGTATATGTGTACTTTGTAGAATGGTATATTATGTGTTTTGTAGAAAGGTGCAGTATATGTGTGGTTTGTAGAATGGTATATTATGTGTTTTGTAGAAAGGAGCAGTATAGATGTGCTTTATAGAAAGGTGCAGTATACATGTGCTTCGTAAAAAGGTGCAGTATACATGTGCTTTGTAGAATGGTATATTATGTTTTGTAGAAAGGTGCAGTACAGATGTGCAGTGTTTTGAAGAAAGGTAGTGTTCTGTTTATTTAGATGGAGGATAAGAAGGGTAGCTGTTTGTTTAGGGAACAAAGAAAATATTTTAATTATAAATAAAAAAATTCCTAGTGTCTGCAGTTTGCGAGGTGATAAAGATATGAATTACAGTGTAAATTCTCATATTGAACCAGAAAAGCACAACCACCTGTTTAATTGCCTCATTTGTAACAAAGGATTGATGAGGAAAGTCAACATTTGTCACTCCTTGCTGTATGTATGAATCCTGCACAAAATCATCAGGAAATGTTATTGTTTATGGTTGCATTTGTTGTTATATTTCAAATATTGGCTTATGCTTGGAATATTTAGACTTTGACACTTATTATTTCATGTGCCAGAAGGAAAAGATTGAGTAATCTTTTGTGAATTGTGTTTAGATCGATGTGTCAGCATCCTTTGATCTTCAAGATAATCTCAGTCAAGAATACAACATGGTGACTAATCCGAATAGAATTGTATTTGCAGTCAATTAAGCAAATGATTCAGGCTCGATAAACAATTAAAATGTCCAGTTTAGCTAATGAGGAATATAGGGACTTACAGTGTATCTATAAGGACACTAAATTTGCAGTACAGGAAGGCAAAAAGGCTATCTGAAATGGACAGAGGGGTAGGTCTTTTGGAAGGCAGGGCAGGGTAACTATGTTTATTTTTAGATGTTTAGGATAGAAGTTAAAAGTTAATGTATTAGGATTTAAACAGGAAAAAATAAGTTTTAATTATTTATTTAATGATCGAGAGAAGGAAGAATAAGGGAGGAATTTTGGCTGTATTATGGGTTTGCAAATTTTCACTTGCTTACTGATTTGTAGAGTAAGGGAAAAATAGAAATATGTTATACTGTAGTTTGATAAAGCTTATATTTCCTGTTTACTTTTAATTTAGCAGATACTGTTGTATGTACATTCTTACTGGTACATGTACTTAATCAGAAGCGGGACGTTGTGGGATCAATCCCTGAGTCATACAAAAGACTTATGAAAATGGTACTAACAGCTGCCTCGCTTGGCACTCAGCATTAAGAAGTTAGTATAAAAACTGGTCAGCCTGGTGTCAGGATAATGCGACTGGGTGGGACATCATGCTACATGTCTACGACATGATGCCCCAGTGCTAGACATCACTATAAACTGTCACACTACAGACATAGTAGCGATATGACTGAAAAATTGTTAAAGCTACATTAAAAATCTGAATCACACATGCATGTACTTAATATTGGTACATGTACATTCATACTGTACATGTACATAATATTGGGATGTGTACTTTCATACTGATTTATTTACATAGTTGTACATGTACATTTATCATGGAATTGACAACTGAAAATCAAACAAATTTGCATGACTTTTGTCTTGCCTGGCTTCTGTACTTTTAGTTAATCTGCCTCCTGGACAACAGTTCAGCTTCTTTATCTGGGAAGCCGTGAAAATAAATATATTTGACCCTGTTACAGCACACAATGTACTGACTGTGTCTGCATAGTATCCACTGAAAAACACCCACTACACATTTAAACCTCTAGGATTTACAGGTGTAGTTAGGCCTGGCCAACACTGGTAATAGACTTGATTTATGACCTGCAGAAAGCTTGTTAAGAATTTAGTAGTGCATGTGACCTCAAAATAAAGATTGTTTTCTCGTAATTGAGGAGACCTTAAGTTTTTTAAAAAGAGTGAATTGACTGAGATAATCTGAAATGACATGACTCTGAGACAACCAGACAGATGACATGACTGAGGAAATGACCTGATTGAGACACCCTTTCTGTAACAACGAGACTGAGACAACAAGACTGAGATAACCTGATTGAGACAACCAGACTGAGATGACCTGACAGACAACGAGACTGAGATGACCTGACTGAGACAACCAGACTGAGATGACCTGATTGAGACAACCAGACTGAGATGACCTGACAGACAACCAGACTGAGATGACCAGACTGAGACAACCAGACTGAGAGAAGAAAAGTAAGTTAGTAAAACTAGATTTCTCTTTTGCATGGGTGAGAAAATTCTATTTCCCATCCACATTTGTATTAAGACAAACAAATATAAACAATACAAGGAAATTAAAGTATGCACTGGAATGATTAGAGCACAGGTCATTCATTGATTGGAGGTAACAGCTTTGAGATATTACAGTGTCCTTTGGGTAATACTTTTTTTTAAAGAACTAAAATTTCAAATATAAACTTTCTTCATCTGCAGGTGTCAAAGGGCCTAAGCGGTGGCAGTTGCCCTTTAGAAATATGGACAAGGACACGGTGGAAACCAGGAAGAAGGTTTTAGAAACATATCTGAAGGTAAGTTACAAGAGAATCTTAATACAGTCAAAGTGAGTTAACTGGATAATTAACATTTTGTTCATGCTGTCTGATCATATAGACTAACGGAGAGTCCATTAATTTATCAGTGATCTGGACAAAATGTGTCTTGCAGAGTGTTTGAATGACTGATACTTTATTTTCTTCAGAGAAAAGCAATTAGCTTTGATTAATTTGAATTTGTACAGGAGAATTTATCTTGAAAGACCACCCTTTCTACCATAAAGTTATGGTCTCTCAAGACAGGTGGTCTCTTATAACAGGTAACAATACTGTATAATCAGTAAATTCATGCCTTGAAAATATGGTCTCTCAAGACAGGTGATCTCACTTAGCAGTGGTCTTTCAAGACAGGTTTCACTGTACTAGATTTGAAGAACAGTGTCCCTACCTACTCAATAAATTCAGTACAGGTAACTCCTTCAATCCATTTTGACAAGTGTGGATATTACTTTTGTTTTCTGAAGTCAGTGTAAGTCTTGTTGGATACGGCTTTAATATGGACATATGTTGCTATTCCAGGTTTTTTTTAATATTAAAAAAGTGGGAATCGTATGTCCTTCCCATCTTTAGTCATGGAGTAAAATGCCTCCTGGATCATTAAAGATACAAGTTTGAAACTTTGGGATATGCACAATAGTGTTCCAATTTTGATATGGGAGGGAAAGGGAGGCTCTCAGGGAGATGGGAGAGGTTTTCTTTTTATCCAATGTCAAATAATTTGTAAGCATTGTACATGAAAATATGAAATTTTGTTCATGTCTTAATCATTGTCAGGGATGTAACTGTAACAGAATTGTTACCGAGTGGTTGGTGGATTAAATGAACAACACAAACACAATATGTGAAAGATGATGTAAATTTATGAAATAAATTATTAATGAAAAATAATGATGTATCAACACAATAACTCATGCGTTCAACCCACAATCATACTTCACAACCATTCACAATTCAAAAATAAATTATATTAATACAAAATAAACACAGATCCAAGGAGCCTCCTGGATTACACAAATGTTTCATATAAAATGGAACCTTTACAAAAGTTATATTATCGCACAACAAATACAAACATCAAATTACATTATCGCACGTATGGATTGCGACAACAAGTACTAACATCTACATGTATTAAATCAAGTTACTAACAGTTATTGAGATTCATGTAATCCCTTGGAATCCTACAGATTCAAAGTAACCACGTGTAAATATAACAATGTATTCAGTTGTAAACACAATTGAAACACACACATGCGTCTCGACCCTGTACAACCATACGATTCACCAACTGTTGAATCGCCGTACAGCTTCTCCGAATACCTAGGGTTGGCCCAATACTTTTATCGGCCGCTTGCCCTTCACGGATCCACTACAGTTATACGTACAGATTCTATGACAGTAACATATTTCATGAGTTTTGTGTTTGCATCCTTGGATCTTGCCCCTTTTTCTGGAAAAGACTGCCAGTGTTTCCCTTTACGCACAGTTGTGCGTCAGATACGCACATTTAAAAAAATTGACGCACACTTTTTATTGCCATGCATATTTTTGACGCAAAGGATGTACACGCTGCGATGTGTTCAATCTCCAATGCAGTGGACGAACGATGGCATCGTTTCTGAGATCTAGTGTAGGCATTGTTATGACAGAGTAGCTTTCTCTAATCTCGCGAGCTTATACCAGTCTGGTTCTAGTGTAGGCTTTATTATGATGGAATAGCTTCCCCTAATCTCACCATTACGCGATTTCCTTCAAGCTCAGCAGCATGTCTTGCAAGCAAAGGAGCATTGATACTTTTCTAAGTAGAAAAAGACCGCCAGAGGAAAACCACGCGTACCAAGAATCGTCAGCCAAGAAGGTGAAGGATGATGAAGATATACAAGTAACTGTGGCGCGTAATTTCAACGATAAATGGAAGAAAGAATTCCCCTGGATGGAATCAATTCATCTGCTGGAATGATATGCAGGACTTGTGTTCGGGCGAGTGCAAAGACTTCCAAAGTGAAGAATCCTTTTGTGACTGGGTCAAAGAACTATCAAAAATCCGCCCTTGTTCACCATGAAGAATCTGGGGAACATATTATCGCAAAAGGGATTATTTCGCAACAACGAAATCTGGAAGCGTGCCGAGAAAAATGCAAAGAGCAGGTAGACGCTAGTCTTATGGCGCAGATGAGAATGGCGGTGCATATGTGCCGAGAAAATATTCCAGACTGACAGTTTCCTGTTTTAATCGAACTTCAGGTAAAATATATCCCTCTCTCTCTTTCTCTGCTTGCATGTGTCTGTGTATGTGTCTCGTGTCATATTACTTGAGATCCAATTAAATTATGAAATGAAACGGTCATTGGTCAGTCCACTCCAGTTTACTTTTTTTAAAATTGAATTTTCAGTTAAAGAACTATAACACCGATTCTGAATGAAAAGAATAACATTGGTTCTGCAATATTTAGTAAACTAATTACTTAGTAAACTCGTACCAGCTAACTCGTGCTCTGTGAAATGATGTGATGCAAGTTTTTATTACTTTTTTATTTTTTTAGAGGGACAATGGTTGCTCAGCCCTGCAGAATGAGACCCTGACATACAAGAGGCATGGGATTGTGTCTGAGATGCAGGCAGCAGCCTCTTTAGTTTGCAAGGAGAGGGTTAAACAAAGGGTCACTTCACCTTACCTGGGCATTCTTCTGAATGAGTCTTTGGATATTGCTGTGCAAAAAAAATTGGTTATATTTTGTCGAACTGTTCATGGTGGAAAGGCAAACACTGAATATTTAGCTAATGTGAAGGTGCAAGATGGAAAAGCTGAAACAATCACAAATGCCTTAATGGATATTCTTCAGGACTACGAGATTGATATTAAAAAGGTTATTGGTTTGGGCACTGATGGGGCAAATGTCATGGTGGGTTCAAAATCTGGAGTTGGTGTACGGCTGAAAGAGAAGAATAAAAGAATTGTGAGTGTCTGGTGTATTGCTCATAGATTAGCCTTGGTAGCATACTTGGCTGCAGCAAGCATAGCATACATGAAAAAGTACCAGTCTGTTTTGGTCACAATCTACAACTTCTTTTCATATTCAGCTTGTAGATATCAGAGGATAAGAGACATGTGCCAGATCATGGGAAAGAAAGCAAAAAGGTTCAAAAAACCTACCCAGGTGAGATGGCTGTCTCACCATGATGCTGTGCAAGCAATTGAGAGCTGTTGGGGATGTTTAGTTCTTGCACTTGAGCAAGAAGCAGCTCAGAATGACTGCAAATGCTGCAAAAGCAAAAGGCATCCTAGCTGAGGTACATACATACAAGTTTCTAGCATCAACAATGTTACTGCTTGATGTCCTGCAAGAGGTAACCAGATGCAGCAAAGTATTTCAAAAGGAGGTCATTGACATTGATCAGGTTGAACATATGCTTGATGCCACTTTGGAAACACTGAAAGATCATGTCAGCAATGTAGATGGATACACACCACGTGTGATTGAACTAAATGGTCAACTTGACATGTCAGGAAAATACCAAGGTGTACAGCCCAAAGAATATCATCAGCATAGTAAAGAGTCTGTCAGAAATCTTGGAAAAGAATTTGTAGCATGTGTTGAATCAGAGATGAGAAAAAGATTCTCCCCATGTGATATGCAGATTTTGAAAGACCTCTCTACAGTACTCAATCCTAGAAAGTTACCTCAAGGCACTGAAGAAATAAGAACCCATGGTTCTGAGTCCTTGGAGAGGCTCATTGAACACTTTGGAACAGGGGAAAATCTTCCGATTTACCCTGAGGAAACCAAGGCATCTTTCCTTTGCTTCAAACGCTACATTTCAAGACATAAAGAGAAGGGGCTGGCTGAAATCAGCGAACTACTTCTTCAAGAAGGAGGGGATATTTTCCCTAACTTTGCTCAGCTTGCTGCTATTAGTCTGGCCATCCCACTTACATCTGTGCCTTGTGAGAGAGGGTTTTCTGTCCAAAATAATATACAGTCACTCAAAAGAAACAATCTTTTATTGAGGTCTCTTCATGAGAAAATGCTTGTTAAATATGAATCCAAACGTTCTGACTTTGACAAGCAAGAGTTTGCAAAAAAATCGTGCATCAAATTTCAAGAAATCTGTAATAGGAAGAAATAAAATAAAAGAATGGTGAGAGTATAAATTTCGTTTAAGAAGCATTAAAATTATTGTTTGATTATTGAGCTTGTTTGTTGATTTTTAATTTTAGTACGAGATATAGTGATCATGCAATATACGTAATTTCATATGTTCAAGTAAAAAAATTAGGGGTGAGATGAAAATTTGTCACCATTATTTTGACCCCCACATTTTTCATTTGACCCCCAGTTCTGACACCAAAGGGTTTTTTTGACCCTCAGTCTTACACTCCTAGGGGATACACTGGACTGCCCATGGGTCATCACTTGGAAATTGTTAAGATCCACATTTATTATTGAACCTTGAACTGTGTATATGTTTTAAAGAACCAGAGATACATTTAAAACAGAAACAATGGACCTTATGCTTTGAGTTAGGACTTTCCCCAGAGTCATAAAGTTGGAAACTGTTGAGATCTCCATCTTACAACAGTGTATAAATTGAAAGAACATGAGGAGACAAAATCAGACATACATCCAATAGAAACCATGGGTCATACCCTTGCACTCTGACGTTTCAAAATTATGTTAATAGCTTTTGGTAAAATGTACTTTTGTTATAAGAATTATATCTTAAGTTTTCAATATATATTTAACATACATTTTCTAAAATAACATATTTAGTTTTCAATATACTGTTCTGTCAGTTTTCAAAATTGTGTCATTTTTGCAGTTTTCTATAAGTTGTACTGTTAGTTTTCAAAATTACATATGTAGCTTTCCATATACCATGTTTTCAGTTTTTAGAATTGTATCATTCTCTAGTTTTCAGTATATTATATTGCCAGTTTTCAAAATACATATGTAGTTTTCCGTATACCATGTTTTCAGTTTTTAGAATTGTATCATTCTCTAGTTTTCAGTATATTATATTGCCAGTTTTCGAAATACATATGTAGCTCTCCATATACCATGTTTTCAGTTTTTAGAATTGTATCATTCTCTAGTTTTCAGTATATTATATTGCCAGTTTTCGAAATACAAATGTAGTTTTCCGTATGCCATGTTTTCAGTTTTTAGAATTGTATCATTCTCTAGTTTTCAGTATATTATATTGCCAGTTTTTGAAATACATATGTAGTTTTCCGTAGACCATGTTTTCAGTTTTTAGAATTGTATCATTCTCTAGTTTTCAGTATATTATATTGCCAGTTTTCGAAATACATATGTAGTTTTCCGTATACCATGTTTTCAGTTTTTAGAATTGTATCATTCTCTAGTTTTCAGTATATTATATTGCCAGTTTTCGAAATACATATGTAGTTTTCCGTATACCATGTTTTCAGTTTTTAGAATTGTATCATTCTCTAGTTTTCAGTATATTATATTGCCAGTTTTCGAAATACATATGTAGTTTTCCGTACTTTTAGTCTTCAAGGTTAAATCTATAGTTTTCCATACACTATTCAGTCAGTTTTCAGATCCATAACTTATCTACATTTTAACTTACAATTTTTGGAAACATAAAACTTGGGACTTCCATTGTCAAAATCTTACAAAGAAATCTGGTATTGATCATCAATCTATCCTTTCCTTTTTACAGTGTCTGATAGATAAGCCAGATATATGTAATGGACCAGAGCTGAAGGAATTTCTGGGATACGAGGGAGATGGTAGGATTGCTTTTGTGAGGAAGCCTTCTGATGTTGGTGTTCGAAGGATTGACCAGGTATTGCTAGTATTGCAGATCATATGTCTATGTTTGAGGCACTGACATGATGGACAGCTGACACATAAATGACAGCTAACTCAGGCATCAGAGTACTAATGATTGACAGTTTATGACTATTGCCCAAGATATCAGAATAAATTGATGCATGACTTTTTGTCCCTGATATCAACCCAACTAGGATTGACATGGTATGACAAAAGCTCAGCATACTGATCACTGTATAATTGACAGGGTATGACAACTAGCTTTAAACACAGAATACCTTGAAATGACAAATTATGACAACTGCCTCAGATATCAGTGTAGCGTAAGATGACAAGGCATGACAACTTGCTCAGATATCAGTGTAGTATAAATGACAAGGCATGAAACACTAACTCAGATAACAGTGTACTAGATTATGACAAGGCATGACAACTACCTCAGATATTGGTTCAGTTTACTAGATGACAAAGCATGATAAATAGTTCAGATATCAGTGTGCTATATAAGATGACAAAGCATGTTAGGGGCCCCGAGTGGCCGAGTGGTCTAAAGCGCTGTTCATTACAGATCACTACCATCTCACCTCTGACATTCTAAGCTGTCAACAAGATTATTAATTTCAAAGTGAAAATCTAATGTCCTCAACTCAGATTGTAAACATGTTTGCCTTCATTAATAATGAACTGAATATTTTATTCATAATCATTGAAATATATTAGCTATGTATTATGTTTACAAAATAATTGTCACTAATCAGGTAGACCATTAACTTCATTTTGGACAAAGGTCTGTTACAGAATACAGATATGCATATAATCATAAAGAAAACCCAACAAGCAGTAGAATTTAAATCCACGTAACACACCCATAATTCTTTGCAACACTATTCTTCTCTCATGTTAAAAGGTTTAGGATCCTCAACATATAATTATCTGCCATGTTAACATGGTTTGTAACCCCTACTATATATATAATTCTTTTGCAATACTATTATTATGTAAGCAGGATTAGGCCAGGTCCCCATGCCCATCAACTGTAATTATTTGCAGCTTCATTATTCCATCATGCAAACAGGGTAAAGACACCCCAATAATTTTTTGTAATGTCAACAGTGTTAGGAGCCTACCCTAGCACCACCTATAAATTCTTTGTAATATTATTTTCCATTATTAACACTTTGAATATTTATTTCTTTTTTTAGATGTTGGTTAGAACTGTGTCTGGTGTGTTTGATAAAATTGTAGAACGCCTTCCAAGCCTACCCCAGGAACTTCCAAGTTTCTCTGGGAAGAAAGAGGAAAGTAAAGAGGATGATATCAAGCCTTCAGATGATGTAGATAGCATTGATATTGATTTCAGCATCAGTGAAAGACAGGTACAAAGTAGATACTTAAACAGAGCTTGAAAATATTGTTGTTATGTGGCAGGTCTCAATCAGTCACTCTCTGAGGGAGCCATGTCTGACATGCATATTATCAAGTCAGAGTTAGTGAGCTGCTGTTAGAAATATCGAATTCACTACCATAGTTGAGTTATTTTGTAATAACACAGTTTGCTAACTTACTCATCTAAAGTCATAAAAGTTTTGACTGTCACATGACTCAAGATTATTATAACTGAGGTCAAATCAACTGTATTTTTTCTTGCATCACAGTATAGGATACTGAATCTGTCAGCTAACTCAGGGAACTTTCTTGAAGATTGAAAACATTTTTCCTGATTCACAGACAGTTTTTTTTTTCCAGTGTTCTTTAAATATGACATTCATCTTAGTTTGCATCCTTGTTCTTTTCTATTGGGCGTCTGTTTTCTTAATTTTGGGGTTCTTGCAGCTTTTAAAATTTTAATGGGAAACCAAAGTTAAAAAAAAATAATAAAGTCCTGACATGTACTGATCATCTGTTGTGTTCTTTCACGTGTAACCAAATTTTGCAGTTAGGTTTACATTTAATGTTGTAGTCAGTGGGTAATTCAAGCTTATGGCATAGGACCAGTCATGAAATATACATTAACACATTTTTATAACCAGCCATTACATCAGAATTATAGAGTCATGAGGAACAAGGCTTTGAGTGGATAACTTTGGAATTTTCATTTTTCAAGCAATGAGGTGAAGCCATTTTGAATGATATTAGGTATTGGGACTTGGATACATTTTTGGAAGGGTACTCAAATTTAAAAGCAATTTGATCACACTTTTCTATTCATCTCAGTCTGACTAGCATATACACAGCAAAATTGTTAGTAGGCTTCAAGTAACATTGCTTGTACATAATTTTGCATATAAATTGGTTGTCATGTTACACTTTGCTTAGAAACAATTATGAGATGACAGAGGATAACTTAATGGACTGTCTTCTGACAAGTTTATCTATTGGGTCCCACTGGAAAAAAATGCAAGTCTGCTGTTTTCAGGATATACTGCATGCATTCTATTATGACTTATTTTTGCAGTTTTATTTTGCAGCATATGAACAATAATGAACTCCAGATAATACTCGTAATTTATACTTTGAACATCACAGTCAGTTGTATAAAATATTCTTAGTATGATAGAGATTAGGAAGGTTGTCAAATAATACAATTTATAAAAGAGCTTTAATATAAGCTATGATATGATGATCCATTTCTAAATATAGAACCAATCTAAAATTATTGTACAAAGACTTTGTCGTTAAATTTTGGGAATATTGGAAAAAATTCAAATAATTGGAAGTTTTGAGCAACACAATCAAGTGCTTCATGCAAGGACATCAACTCCTGTTAGCTTCCAGTTACAAATTGAAAATGTCTGCTTAAATAATATTTTGGCTCTTTACAGTTTAGATGATCAATATCAGTGTTAATGAATCATTAAGTAATTAACTTTTTGTTCTTTCTTGGTTGGTGCTCATTTTATGTTACTACACAGAAGTACAAAAATGAGCGCCACTCCTGAATATCTAAGAGGGATAATTACTATAACTCTCTGTAAAGGCCTATTCCATGGACCATGTTATAATTGAGAGAGAGAGAGAGAGAGAGAGAGAGAGAGAGAGAGAGTTTGTTTGTTTGTTTGTTTAGGATTTTTAACGTAGCTTTAACAATTTTTCAGTCATATCGCTACGATGTCTGCAGTGAGGCAGTTTATAGTGATGTCTACCACTGGGGCATCATGCCGCAGACATGTAGCATGATGTCCCGCCCAGTCACATTATCCTGACACCAGGCCGACCAGTCCTAACACTAACCTCTTAATGCTGAACGTCAAGCGAGGCAGCTGTTAGTACCATTTTTGTAAGTCTTTGGTATGACTCGGCCGGGGATCGAACCCACGACCTCCCGCTTCTGCGGCGGACGCTCTAACCACTAGGCCACCGGAGCGGTTGAGAGAGAGAGAGAGAGAGAGAGAGAGAGAGAGAGAGAGAGAGAGAGAGAGAGAGAGAGAGAGAGAGAGAGAGAGAGAGGGTAGGGCGACATACAGAAGGATGGGTATACTTACAATTTGTTGAGAGAGAGAGAGAGAGAGAGAGAGAAGTTTCTTGGTATCTGAAACTGCAAATTCATACATGTTTTGTTTGTCAAGAATGTTCTGTAAGTGACAGATTTTAATTTTTCAAGGCCAATGATGGTAGACATCACCAACATTGCCTCTATAGTTAGATTCCCATTCTTTCCATCAGGTTATTCAACATGGCTTTAAATTTAAAATTTTAAGCAGGGATTCATAGTCCACAATAATTAAAAAAACTTTTCTATTTAATGTATATAATCGTCTGTGCAAGACATCATTAACAAACAATATGTTCAGTATTAGATTTTTTCAGATTGGGATATGGCATTCTGAAAAGAAAAGTTTTAGTCGTTGATTTTTGCTTTTGTAACAATATTCCTTGTGCAAATAATATCTTGGCTGGAAATATCAAAAGATAAATGACTTTAAAAACACATTATTTCTTACTTGCAGACCCAGTCAGACCATTTATCACTAGAACACATTTTGGAAAGGTTCACCCAGTTAAAGGGCCAGAAGTCCATGACAGCTTGTGAGGAAGGGGACATAACTCTAGAAAAAAGTTGCACTAACGCAGATATAAAGGAAACAGTTATTGATCCAAAAGATAGATATAGATCTGGCATCTCAGAGACAGGTGAGCCAGAAACAGTGTGAGCATACAAGGGTTAAACAGTTTTCTCAGCAACACATCCTGGGTACATAGCTTAGGAAAAGTAAAAAAAAATTTCTTTCTCACCTCAATATTTTTTTATATAACTCTCCAACACTTGATTTTCTTGAGTTGTTTCACTTTCCACTGCTGCTAGTCTGAGTGTAGTTTTCATGACATTTAGTGGGACAATAGTTTACATCCTTTCTGGAGTTTGAAATATTAGTAATAGACTAACAAAACTGTTTTTGCCCAGAAATCAGAATAACTTTCCAAATATTTAGACACAAAGACAGAAATCAGAATAAATTTCCATATAATTAGACACAAAGACAGAAATCAGAATAAATTTCCATATATTTAGACACAAAGACAGAAATCAGAATAAATTTCCATATAATTAGACACAAAGACAGAACTCAATATAACTTTACATATATTTAGACACAAAGACAGAAATCAGAATAACTTTCCATATATTTAGACACAAAGATAGAAATCAGAATAACTTTCCATATATTTAGACACAAAGACAGAAATCAGAATATCCATATATTTAGACACAAAGACAGAAATCAGAATAACTTTCCATATATTTAGACAGAAATCAGAATAACTTTCCATATATTTAGACAAAGACAGAAATCAGAATAACTTTCCATATATTTAGACAGAAATCAGAATAACTTTCCATATAATAAGGCACAAAGACAGAAATCAGAATAACTAACCATATATTTAGACAAAGACAGAAAGAAAAAATTATCATTAAGGAGTTTTCTGTTACTTTTAACTATGAGCATTAAAAAATGCATTAAAAATATATACAAAACCAGAAAAAAATGCAAAAGATAATTCTTTTCAAATGTGTGACTGTTTGAAAAAGTTTTTGATTGAAACATGCAAATTACCAGTCTTGTGTAGTGTCTACCTCTGCCAAAAATTCTGACTTGGAAAACACCTCGCTAATTATTGAGTTACCTGATATTCTAAATTTGAAAACACATTGCTAATTATTGAGTGACCCTATGCTCTGACTTTGAAAACACATCGCTAATTATTGAGTTACCTGATATTCTGACTTTCAAAACACCTTGTTAATTATTGAGTTACCTGATATTCTAACTTTGAAAACACCTTACTAATTATTGAGTTACCCGATATTCTAACTTTGAAAACACCTTGCTAATTATTGAGTGACCCTATGCTCTGACTTTGAAAACACATCACTAATTATTGAGTTACCCGATATTCTGACTTTGAAAACACCTTGCTAATTATTGAGTTACCAAATATTCTGACTTTCAAAACACCTCACTAATTATTGAGTGACCCGATATTCTGACTTTGAAAACACCTTACTAATTATTGAGTTTATCTATGCTCTTACTTTGAAAACACACATTGCTAATTATTGAGTGAACCTTTACTCTGAATTTGAATACACATTGCTCATTATTGAGTTACCCTATACTCTTACTTAATACACATTACTAATTCTTGAGTGGCCTAATAATCTGACCTTGAATACACATTGCTAATTATTGAGTCAGATTTTAACTTATCTGTTGGGATATTTATAGCCTGTTTCAAACTTGGAATATTTCATAAATCAAAATTGTTGCATTGAAAATCCACATTGCTGAGGTCAAATTGTCAGCCATGCTGTCACAATTGCAAAGACAACGTGGGTAAATGTTAAAACAATAATGTTGTCACAGCTAGTTTAAAGAGAGCATGAAATCATCAGCAACAACCTTATCAACAACACTTAAAAAATTAGGTTATCATTTAACTAAAGTCAACTCATATTAAGAGAAACTTTAGGGGCTAAAAAGGTTCTAACTTTAGGGGCTAAAAAGGTTCTAACTTTAGGGGCTAAGAAGGTTCTAACTTTAGGGGCTAAAAAGGTTCTAACTTTAGGGGCTATAAAGGTTCTAACTTTAGGGGCTATAAAGGTTATAACTTTAGGGGCTAAAAAGGTTCTAACTTTAGTGGCTAAAAAGGTTCTAACTTTAGGGGCTAAAAAGGTTCTAACTTTAGGGGCTATAAAGGTTCTAACTTTAGGGGCTAAAAAGGTTCTAACTTTAGGGGCTAAAAAGGTTCTAACTTTAGGGGCTATAAAGGTTCTAACTTTAGGGGATATAATGGTTGTAACCTTTAAGGGCTAAAATGGTTCTGAATATCAATTTCTGTGCCCCATAACCAACTAAGATTTCTCTTAATATGGACTAAGTATAACTAAAACCTGGAAAGTAAGTCACTTTGTGTAAGGTTTGATGCATTGTAATATTCATCAATACATTCACCCATAGTAAACTTGGGTGGTAATACCTGGCACTGAAAGTATTGGGATCAGAATATTGAGATGACTTTAAATAATGCTGAAAAACTAAAGTCTTATCAACCTTGTTATAAGGTGTGCTAAACACTTTCATTCCAAAATGCACCCACACTGCAGGTTTGATCTTTATTATAGGTACCTTCTTAAAAGTGTGCAATGGATTGGTAAATGGGTTGAAAGGTCAAAGTGAATCCTATATACATGTAATCTTCTTAAGAAATGTATGGGCTAGATAAAATTATACTTATTAAAATAGACTTATTGCTTGTAGCAACCAAGAAGACTGAAGCAGAGTTGCCTGTAGCAACCCATGTCCTTGACATTCTTGTTGAAATTCTCAGTAACCATGACAACTGGGTCTGCAGGGAGAGAGTGCAAACAGCAGCAAGACTTGTTCTGGGTAAAGCATTAAACAGGTACATGCTTTTTTTATATCTATTATTTCATCTATCAGATTTATTGAATACTGCGCATCACATGAATGCAAGCATTTATTGACCTTATGGTTTATTTATATTTAAATTGCTTAATGCTTGCTGCTGTGTAAAAAATGCCCAAGTTTATGGACCCTGGTCTCCATTTTGAAAATGGTAGAAGAATTCCTGTATGCATGATATGAAAAGACTTTTTCTTAGATATATGGCAGATGACATTATATTAATGCTGTCAAGATGATGTGACATAGGCTTTAAATTACATTGTTAATCTACACTGTGATATATAGTTAAGGGGTTTGTAATGATACCATAAACATTGGAACGCTTCTCAGAAAAGCAACCTTTACTTACTGTACATGGACATCACATTATATCCAGCAATCAGATTGATTTCAAGACGCCCAATCTGGATAGATATGTAGGGAATAAGCTGATAAACTTTGAGATGAAAAAATGAAAATACTAAGGTCATTGTGACAGAAACAAAAGTAACTCTGACCAAAGTTCGTAGATAACTTGTACCAGCGGTAGGGAATAAGCCTACAAACTTCGGGATGAAAAAACTAAAATACCAAGGTCATTGTGACAGAAATAAAAATAACCCTGACCAAATTTTGTTTATCTCTCTAACTTAGGGTAAAGATGAAGCCTATCTTTTCTGAGGTCAAAAGGTCATAGGTTAATGTTACTAATGGAAGACAAGTGGGTTTTGCACAAAATCTATACATTTTTTGTATCAAGAGAACTGTTAAATAAGGCATGTGTATATGCTTGTTAAAGTTTGTATATCATATTTTTAAATTCCCACATGTATAGTTCAACTGTTTACCTAAATGTTTTATTTCCATTTTGTTTCTAGATGGAATTCTTAATTTTGTATGAATAAGATTCCTATAGAACATCTGAGAATTCAAGAATACACTTTTAATTAAACCCCAACATTCCAAATTATATAAATAATAGGTCTGAATCTTTTGAAAATCTCTAGAGATCCGCAGATTTCAGAAACATTTTTTTTCTCCCAACATGTACAAATGTGGAAATCCCCATTAAATTTCAGGATTATTTTCTTTAAAAAGGAGTGAGTTTAAAAAAAACACATGCAATAGTAATTTGCATTGACGGAGAGCAAAACTTGTAATTTTTGTTAACATTAACTGGCCCAAATTTAATTATATACGATTTGTCATGAGTGTGGCAAAATATAAAATCATCAGTAATATTGAATAGCCCAAATTATAACATAGGCTGTCTGCCATGAGTCTAACAATGCCTGTAATCTTTCTTATTATTAACTTGCCAAAAATAAAATACTTATGATGTGGCATTTAGAACAGAGCACTGAGACACTTTAGTTGGCTCAATAGTTATTGAGACACTTTATTCGTCTCTATTTATTTGGACACTTTATTCGTCTCTATGTTTATTTGGACACTTTATTCGGCTCTATAGTCATTGAGACACTCTAATTAGCAGTATAGTCCATGAGGTACTTTATCTGTTTCTATTGTTATTGGGACACTTTTTGCTCCATTATTATAATTAGACTTTATTTGGCTCAACTGTTATTCAGGCACTTTATTTGGCTCTATCATTATTGAGACACTTTATTTGGCTCTATCATTATTGAGACACTTTATTTGGCTCTATCATTATTGAGACACTTTATTTGGCTCTATCATTATTGAGACACTTTATTTGGCTCTATCATTATTGAGACACTTTATTTGGCTGTGTTATTAATATAAGTATTGTACCAACTCCATTTGGAAAGTTTATACAAATGTTGACATGTAATTTGGGGTGGTAATGTATCGTTACATCCAGTTCAAATGTATATGACTTGGTCACAATAGCATAGAACAAGCTGCTTTCAGTGAGGAATAACATCTTCCTAAACTTTATTAAAAGTTATTATTTATACATTTGGTAAGGGTTCTGTTCATAATACTGTTTTCAATCAAAATCAGATTCACGTTCCCTGGAAAGGCTGGAAATCCACTATTACAGAAATGCCAGAATAGTCCCAATATTTTAGAGGCAATACTTATTTGGTTAAAGAACTCAAGTCAAGTATAGTTCAGTTTTCAATCATCTTTTATCAGGAACACAGATCTTTATTATCAGAATTTCCTTGTTCTGTTCTTTAGGTGGCTGGAAGAAAAGGTGGACTTCCTTGTTTCCACAGAGATGGTTCTATTCTACTTAACAACACTTCAAAAAACGTTTTGGCCTGAGGGTGATTTTGTACTGGAACCACGTCTAAAGCTCACCCCTCAACAGGAGGAGAGAATCAAATCTCAGGCAGTGAACTGTCTCATTAATTTCTTTCCAGGTAAACTTCGGAAGAAAATGATGGCATCCATCTCTTTTGTAATCATATTTATTATGGAGAAATTGTGTAAAGTATAGAGATATTGTGTAAAGTATAGAGATATTGTGTAAAGTATAGAGAAATTGTGTAAAGTATAGAGATATTGTGTAAAGTATAGAGAAATTGTGTAAAGTATAGAGAAATTGTGTAAAGTATAGAGATATTGTATAAAGTATGGACAAATGTTGTTGTTGTTGTAAGATTTAATGCTATTTTTCAGCACAATATAGGCTATACATGGCAGCCAGTATTAATGGTGGAAGAAGAACCTGGGGAAACCCACCGATCCACGAGAAGCTGCTGGCAAGCTTTCTCACATACCCACATTGGTTGAATCCAAGACTGTAATGATGAGTGCTTTCGACCACTCTGCTGGTTGGGGGCCCCATTTAGATATGTTTTAGCTATGGAGATATTGTGTAAAGTATGGAGATATTGTGTAAAGTATGGAGATATTGTGTAAAGTATGGAGATATTGTGTAAAGTATGGAGATAAGTGTGAAGTATGGAGATATGTTGTTGTTATATCACAGTGAGATCTTTGGACCACTCAGCCACTCTGGGCCCCATTTGAATCTGTAAGAGCTATGGAGATATTGTGTAAAGTATGGAAATATTATGTAAAGTATGGAGATATTGTGTAAAGTATGGAAATATTGTGTAAAGTATGGAGATATTGTGTAAAGTATGGAGTCATTGTGTAAAGTATGGAGATAATGTGTAAAGTATGGAGATAATGTGTAAAGTATGGAGATAATGTGTAAAATATGGAGATATTGTGTAAAGTATGGAGATATTGTGTAAAGTATGGAGATATATGCTTGAAATATGGAGATATATTTACTTTGTAGATATTTTGTCCATTATTGACATATTTCATCAGGTGTTTAGACATTTTGTCAAGTAGTATGCCAAACAACACTCAGAACACAGTGTTTAATTTTGTTTTTAGAAAATCAAGAAAGAAGGGACAATATTACATGTATTTGGCAATTTTAGGTCCAGATTAGTTATTGAAATGGGGTAATCAGGTAATCAGTTATTGAAATGATGCAATTTATTATTTAAATGTGTCAATCAGTTATTTAAATGATGCAATTTATTATTGAAATGTGGCACTCAGTTATTGAAATGGGGCCAACAGCTATTGAATGGGGCCAAATCGGGCCAACAGTTATTGAATATGGGGTCATCAGTTATTGAAATGAGGCAAACAGGTATAGAATGGAGCAAACAGTTATTGAAATGGAGCAAAGGAAAGAAAAGAAAACAACTGGAAGGACAGTTATGTCATCGTTTGAGCATGGAGAGTGCCCACGACATAAAACAGCATGAAAAAGCTAATAAATATCAGCCTGCTTCTTCATCATCAGCAACACAGGTTGAACTTAAGACATTTATAAGCATCTGAGACAACCTTGATGTAATTATATTGGAAGTTCATTGTACTAAATTTCTTGTAGAAATCAACCTTTCTCTTTCATCTGCTAGTGTTTCTGGTGATTTATTTCACACACTTTTTACCAGATAGTAAAATCACAAAGGATTACACATATGCTAGAATGAAAACTGTACAGTAAAATAAGAAATAAAAAATTAATTCCGATCATCAATGCAAGATGGTACATTGGAATCAATAATGGTTGAAAAACATGGTGTGGAAAAGGTTCATATGAACAGCCTGTAATTGTGTGTGTGTATTGCACTCTTTCACCATCTGAATGGAACAGGATACACATTCAGCAGGTGCAACAGTGCAACACATGCATCTTTGACATGAAATATTTGCCACTCTGGTGGCCTAGTGGTTATAGCGTCAGCCTTGGATGAGGGAGGTCATGGGTTCATAGTTCAGAGTGTTATAAAAATAGCTGCCAGGCTATGTGTTCAGCATTAAGAGGTTAGTGTTAAGACTTGTCTTGATGTTTATCCCCATTGGTTGAGGATAAATTAATTTGAAAAGGAAATCTTGCTGGAATAAATTTAAAAGGATTTCCATATACACCCCCACCCCCAATATGTTGCAAGGGCTGTAATAATCATTTTTAGTCTGTGAGAATGCGATTTATATTGTTGAGCTTCTGGAGGTAAAAATAAGTTTATATACCAGTTAGTTTAGCCAGTGTGACCTACTTTTATGCATATGGGTCTAACATCACTGGTAACTTATGCTCCGAAAGATGGTATCAGAGTGCATTTGGTGTTAATGTTACACAAATAAACCTGGTTATTAAGATCTACCTGTGCTGATGGTCTGACGTCATTATCACACCATTTCCAGTGGTATATGTGAAACTTGAAAGCGCCTTCACACCAACACTTTTAGTATGTATTTCTTGGTAATTTGGAAGATAAGTTAATATCCTATACTCTTTTTAATAGGAGCACTGGTAAAACTGGTAGGATTGGATGATTTTGAGATTGCTATTGAAGAAACACTAGAATGCCTGACTCACAAAACTCTCAACAGGTATGTATGGAGTTTTACAGCACAGCAATACAGTTTGATTATTTAATGTCAAGGCAATGCAAGTTAAGTGTATTATCCAAGGGTACACAGCAATACAGTTTGATTATTTAATGTCAAGATAATCCAAGTTAATTGTATTGTCCAAGGATATAAGACAGTACAGCTGTAGCAGACCATGGCTGGTCAGATGATAGTAATAGCACTCTCACCCATTATGTCATGAATCCAGAACTCTAGCCTTAAACATCCAATAGAATAATCGAGTCTAGTTTTAAAATTTGGAAAATAGAATTTCTAGCTATTGCATTTGCTTTCAGCAGACATTATTGCATCAGATAACTCATGAGTTCAATTAACTTGATATGTTCTTTTAATTTTTTATTTTGCCTTCAGTGCAAAGCTTATTTTGAATATGGGGAATGCTATCTTGACAACATTGTTGTTATCAGTTTTGTTAATTTATTTAATGATATCATTGTTATACATTCATGTGAATCACATTTCGCTGAAACTGAGAGTAATAGGTGTTTTAAGGCAAAGTTTGTAGGTTACGATGACTTTTCAGACTTCATTTTGCTTGTATATCAATCTAACATAGTTGTATTTATTTGAAGAACAAGTATTTACAACCTCTCAAAAGCAGGTAACTGTGACCTATTTTTCATGATTCAGTGGCTGTTCTTGCTTTTGGATCATGAACAGGTGGAACAGGTGATGCAGTTTGATTATTATGTGGGAAAAATAATGTTTGATACATACTAGAAATATTTAAAACAATAGAAAAATATACAGAAGCTGTGATGGGATGAAGGAGAGAAGTCTTAGTAGTTATTTTAGGAAAAAGGATAATTGTATAAATTGACTGAGTAAAGCAGACCTGCCAACAATTACAAATTGTCTCTAAGTCTTATGGGATTGACCCTTAAAATATGGAATAAAAGCAAAGTTTACAGAAATATGATTGTTACTGTAAAATCTGGATACCTTATTGTCTGTGTTTGATACAATTCCACATTTCATATTAGATTCAGTGGAGTTGGTTAGGGAACCATACTAACTTTGCTAGAAGTTATAAATATATTTATAATGTAAAATACCTGATAATACAAACATCTGCATGATTAAGCTGTTGCAAATAACATTAACAATGACATCCAACAAGTCATACAAGTTGAGGTTGAAAGAGCAAATAAGCCTTTTAAAATATGTTGTTATGTGTTAAAACATATTGCTAGCTGTTAAAACATATTTCTAGCTGTTAAAACATTGCTAGTCAGTACAGAAAAATAACAAGAAATATTCAGATTCTTGGGGGGGAAAGAACGGAAGGGATCAGTTACGTTTATTGGACATTGTGTGCTGATTTGATTCTGTCTCTAGGTGGGAGACATGTGAAAATGGCAATAAAAGCCAAGGATTATATCAAGTTGAGTGATTGCAAGAAACCATTGATATAAGGTTTGAAATTGTAGTTTGTGAAACTATGCTGGAGACAATTAAGGTCTGAGTGTATTTTATAAATTTACTGAACATATTGTTTACATTTCTGCATTAGTTTTGAATCACACTTCTGAGCTTTTTAAGTGTATTTTTTCCAACTTGACAATATCAGTACATGATATATATATATTTTTTTTTTTTTACATTTTTCTGAAAACTGGTGGGCAAAATATTGACTGCCTGACTGAGGCCTTGGTTAAGAGTTGGCATGTCTGAGTAAAGAAATACAAGAATGAGTGTAAATAGCAAGATAATGCCATTAGCAGTAATGCTTTTAACTTTTTTGCTTGCTTGAATGTTTGACTTTGAACATGATTACATTATTGAGAGTGGAAAAAAAATAGAAATATTAAAATTGAAATTACAACAGTTATCATATACATTCTCATCTTAAAACATCTCTAGGCTTTCTTAATATATATATATATATATATATATATATATATATATATATATATATATATATATATATATATACCTGCACAAACAAAAACACACACACACATATATATATATGTTTATTATTTCAGGCATTTATGGTATTGTGTGATAGATCTGTTAATTGAAAAGCTCTTCCCAGAAATTACAATGGAAGATGTTCATGGAAGTGCCCTTGAGAAACTACATAACAGCACAGCTTCTACTCTGTCCACAGAAAGTACCCTAGAGAAATCTTAATGATACCAGGTGTCCTGACTTTGCTTTGTCTACAGAATTACCCTAGAGAAATCTTATTGACACCAGGTGTCCTGACTTTGCTTTGTCTACAGAAGTACCCTAGAGAAATCTTAATGATACCAGGTGTCCTGACTTTGCTTTGTCCACAGAAAGTACCCTAGAGAAATCTTAATGATACCAGGTGTCCTGACTTTGCTTTGTCTACAGAATTACCCGAGAGAAATCTTATTGACACCAGGTGTCCTGACTTTGCTTTGTCTACAGAATTACCCTAGAGAAATCTTAATGATACCAGGTGTCCTGACTTTGCTTTGTCTACAGAATTACCCTAGAGAAATCTTAATGATACCAGGTGTCCTGATTTTGCTTTGTCTACAGAAGTACCCTAGAGAAATCTTAATGATACCAGGTGTCCTGACTTTGCTTTGTCTACAGAAGTATCCTAGAGAAATCTTAATGATGCCAGGTGTCCTGACTTTGCTTTGTCTACAGAATTACCCTAGAGAAATCTTAATGATACCAGGTGTCCTGACTTTGCTTTGTCTACAGAAGTATCCTAGAGAAATCTTAATGATACCAGGTGTCCTGACTTTGCTTTGCCCTGGAGAAAACTAAATAACAGCATGTGCACTACTGTTACTGCTACTACTGTCTTCAGAAGTTACCTTGGGAAATTTGCATTTCAACAGGTTTATTTACAATACAACATGCAGTATTTTAAGAATAAATGTACACTGCATCAGTCACCCACCCCACCCCTCCATAAGCTCAATTTATGCCAAAATTCATTCACATATCTTTTTATCTTATCAATCAGAGAGTGTGATTTGGATTTTTTATGTAGCTTTAACAATTTTCTGTCATATTGCTATGATGTCTGCAGTGTGACAGTTTTTGGTGATGTCTAGCACTGGGGCATCATGCCATAGACATGTAGCATGTCAATCAGAGAGTCATTGATAGCTATATATAGTGAATGTGGAGGCCGTAGAATGTTGTGTTAATATTTTGTGTTAGTTTTTTGTAAATATGATAACAGTGTGGGCACTCCATTGAGACACTGTTCTATGGAACCTTTCTTACATCATCAGGTATTTGTTTCTGTGTGTGGCTATAATGCAATATCAGTCATTGATCTAAATATTTTTTATTTGTGTGTGCTTGGGATGTGTACAAAAGCAAGTTTTCATGAAGGCAGTCTGTACTTGTCTCACCATGCCTTTAGTCGATTTTGACTATTGTCCAATATTTATTTATTTATTGTTTTTACAGTGTTTTTAATAGTTCCAGTTGCCCAGTATGTTTCTCACAAAAAGTTTTGAAAATCAGTATTCTGAGAAAGTTATTTTTCTGAATTATATAATTTTTTAATTCTGCGAAAAGAATGTATATCTAGAAATGTTAATGCAGGTGATTTTGTTTTAATTAAATATTAGTTGTTGATATAAGATCTAATAATAAGATAATTTAACCAATTAGTCAATTCAGTCCTGATCGTTGAATGCTCTGCACCTTCAAATGTCATAAAGAAACTTGCAGGCAAAAATCTTTGACCACTATTGACTTTTGTAGCTGTGGCAGGGTATTAAACTTTGTCAAGAAAAGATGATACATGTATAAGGTCTGTCATAGCACATAATAATTATTATTTTTAAAAAAAATGTGAGCAGCTTTTGTTGTGAGATAACATCGTATGACGTTAAATTCATTTTGTACTGGGTCGCACCTTTAGGTTGACCATCTCCAAATATGTCCACATTCTTAATTTTTCCATATGTATTTCTCAGTGCATGTATAAAATGACCTTCCATGGAATATGGAGTATATGAATAAAAATAAAGTGAATAATTACATTAATAGTATGTGCAATCAGATTTTAAAAAATTACACACGTTGAAATAGTCACTACTGAATGCCAACATAATCTGTTTGACATTATTTAGGTTTTAATACATAAATCAGTGTATTTTAGGTAGTACAAATCACCAGGATGGTAGTAGTATGCACAATGTTTTTAAAAAGAAATCACAAGAATAATTCCACAAATATTGTTTTGAATGTTAATTTAAATTTTGTAGTGAAATTCAAATATGTGTAGATTAATATTTTATAGATTATTTACTTCAGACTATTTGTAAATGTAAAACACACCAAAAATAATAATATCTTTACCTGTGATAATGTACTACATCAGACCTTTATGTCTTCAGTCTTTACACTTCCAGAAAGTAAGAACAGGTCGTCACTTCTTTACATCTGGGTATCCCGCTGAGGTACAAGTCAGAAATAAAAAAGCGGAGTGTAAACATGACCACAATGTTGCGAAAGTATTGAACAACTGATCAACCCAACATAAATACAGTTTGATTTTTTCATCATCATTTTTATCATCGTCCCAACCATCATTATTATAATGATGTAGCTAAAGCAAAATATATATAATGTCAAGGACCAGCCATTTGCCTTTCCAAGGGCTTTGTGTTCTGGGAAAAATGTGACCGTTTGATAGCTTGGGGAAAATGTACTCTTGCTCTGATTTGTGAAAATATCTAAACCCCTTATTTTATTTTGGAATTTATTCTATCTTGAGATAAATGAAAATCATGCCCATCTAATTGTTAAATAAGCAGTCCCGAACTCTTGGTGTACATGTATTCCTTTTATGGAATTTATTAATACATGTATATAGAAATCAAGGTCCTCATTATTATTATTATTATTATTATTATTATTATTAGATTTGTCAGTTTTGTTTGTAAGCTATCTGTATTTTAAATCTGTTAGTGTACTTAATATGTTAAAGGTTTGAGGAGATTCATTTTATATTCCTAAAACAAAGCTGGTATCAGACAATTAATCTCTGAGTTGAACTGGCATATGGTCACATGATTTCATTACCAATTTCTGAATAATCGTTGGCAAATTTACTCAATCCCAGTTTTCGTAATGTCTGCTGCAGATGACAACATTGTGTAAATTGTCCACTGACTTGACATATAAGCACGTAGATCTTCCTTTTCCATGCATTTTTAAAAATCTTCATCAATGATATACTTGATATTAAAAACTGAACTCACTCTGATTATCTGCATTTTTATTATGGACAGTTTTTGTATTGATGTACCTTTGTATGTATTGTAATAGCGAGACTGACCATTGTATTGTAATAGCGAGACTGACCATTGTATTGTAATAGCGAGACTGACCATTGTATTGTAATAGCGAGACTGACCATTGTATTGTAATAGCGAGACTGACCATTGTATTGTAATAGCGAGACTGACCATTGTATTGTAATAGCGAGACTGACCATTGTATTGTAATAGCGAGACTGACCATTGTATTGTAATAGCGAGACTGACCATTGTATTGTAATAGCGAGACTGACCATTGTATTGTAATAGCGAGACTGACCATTGTATTGTAATAGCGAGACTGACCATACTGTACCTGTGGCAGAGACCAGAATGTAATCTTGTGACATCATAACCATAAAGTGCCCATACTTATTGTATATTGTGATATAGGGTAACTCTTCAACTGTCTCCATTTTCGGAGATAACACTTTGAAGCAGGTTGGCAGTTATTGTTCAAAATGTCTAAATCTTTTACGTCAGCATTCAAACAAACTTGTGTTGATTTGATTGCTTGTATATAACTTAGATGAAAATGTGTATGTGTGGTAAAATAATACCTGTCTGTAGGACAGAGTGTAACATATTTTCTGTACCTTCAAAATCTTTAAAAATATTTTTTCAGTTGCTGCTCATTTTCTGTTTTTGATTATTAATTGTGGTTATGTACTACGCTAAAATGCTTTTTGATTCATTGTGACCATTGCATCAATATATTCCAATGAACTGATAACAGTTGAGTCTACACATTCTAGAACAACATCATATCGTCAAAAGAATCAAGGGAGGTAATGCAGTCATTAATTTTGGACAGTGATTGTTCACTGATATTAGCACTTTGTTGTGTGAATTCATTAGGAATACATTTTACTAGAGAATTGGATGTAACTTACACATAATGTTTTACAAAATTGTGAGAAATTTATTTACAGAAGTCTTTCTTTATATATGACCATTGCAAGCTGATTTAAAAAACACATTGCATACTGAAGTAAAATTGTCATCTTCAACATACTCATAAAACATGAGAAAATGGGATCCCATGAGACATAAAAGTAAATGAATCAATAGTATGATCTGCACTCTTGTTACATATTTTTCTTCTTTTTTTTTTTAAAAGAGGGAATTACTTTTTAATTCAAGCGTGATTGAACCAGATAAGTCAGGGCAACTTTAATTGAAAAAACAGCTTTGTAGTAGTGTGTTTGTTATCTATGGAAATACATAAATTTATGCAACAATTGACTTGTCTGATACTCAGTTAGGTACAGCATTTTAAAAAATTGTCTCCTTAATGAATCATCTCGAAAACTTGAGAGGATTTTTTTTACATATTCAAGTACTAGATATACTTCATTTAGGTTTGTATTTACGCCAGCTGCTGGTTCTTCTTTTAGGTTCATAAACAATCATCAAGGCCAGCTGCTGGTAACTCTTTTAGGTTCTTAAACAGTCATCAAGGCCATCTGTTGGTAATTCATTTAGGTTCATAAACAGTCATCAAGGCCATCTGTTGGTAATTCTTTTAGGTTCATAAACAGTCATCAAGGTCATCTGTTGGTAATTCTTTTTAGGTTCATAAACAATCATCAATACCAGCTGCTGGCACTTTTTTAGGATCATAAACAGTCATCAAGGCCAGCTGCTGGTAATTCTTTTAGGTTCATAAACTTTTATCAAGGCCATCAGCTGGCACTTCCTTTAGGTTCATAAACACAAATCAAGGCCAGCTGCAGGTAATTCTTTTAGGTTAATAAACAGTCATCAAGGCCAGCTGCTGGTAATTCTTTTAGGTTCATAAACAGTCATCAAGGCCATCTGTTGGTAATTATTTTAGGTTCATAAACAGTCATCAAGGCCAGCTGCTGGTAATTCTTTAAGGTTCATAAACAGTCATCAATGCCAGCTGCTGGCACTTCATTTAGCTATAATTTTTACCAAAGGAGTCATTGCATTTTATTTAGGGCTTCACAGACTTGGAAGATTTGTTGTGATTGGTTGGCTTAACAATTAAAGCTCAGGTCATGTTTGTAGTACAGCTAGGGCATAGGAGGTATCAGCACACATCTACTTTAAATGTTAGACTTTGAGTAAGTACTTTTATATATTTGTATCATTGCCAAGTTTTAATTAACTTAAGTTTTAGCGCTATAAATGGCAACTTATTCTTGAATTTTCATACACATGTCTAAAGCTTGTAACTGAATTTGGAGTTCTTTCCCATGCCCTGTTTGAACAGTCATATTGATATAACTTTTTTGAAGAGGATCTTTAAATGAGATCTTTCCCTAATACAGTATTCTCAAATACAGGATACTCTAATACAGTATTCCCAAACATGGAATACTCTAATACAGTATTCCCACATGGAATACACTAATACGGTATTCCCAAATATGGAATATTCTAATATGGTATTCCCAAATACGGAATACTCTTATACAGTATTCCCAAATACAGAATACTCTAATACAGTGTTCCCAAATGCAGAATAATCTAATACAGTATTCCCAAATACAGAATACTCTAATACAGTATTCCCAAATACAGAATAATCTAATACAGTATTCCCAATATGGAATACTCTAATACAGCATTTCCAAATACAGAATACTCTAATACAGTATTCCCAAATATGGAATACTCTAATACAGTATTCCCAAATATGGAATACTCTAATACAGTATTCCCAAATACAGAATACTCTAATACAGTATTCCCTGACTATAATACTGCTCATGGGATTTTATAGTGGACCACCTTTATGTGAGATCACCTTATGTTGAGGTATTTTATATATAATACAGTTATAATATAATTGAATTCCATGACCCATATTGCCTGATAAAATGGAATACAATATATTAAGGCATTTAGACATTAGTACTGTTAGAAATGTTATCCCATGACCATACCTGCCTGATAAAATGGAATACGCTATATTGAGGTATTTTAGACAATAATGGTATACAAAAGTGCGATCCCATGACTACCAGCCTGTTAAAATGGAATATTCTATATTGAGGTATTTTAAACAATAATGGTATAAAACATGTTATCCCATGATCGTACCTGCCTGATAAAATGGAATACCCTATATTGAGGTATTTTAGACAATAATGGGATCACATGTCTACTTGCCTGATAAAATGGAATACCCTATATTGAGGTATTTTAGACAACAATGTGATCCCATGATTACCTGCATGGTAAAATGGAATACTCTATTTTGAGGTATTTTAGACAATAATGGTGTACAAAATGGGATCCCATGACTGTACCTGCCTGATAAATTAGAGCATCTTATACTGTGTGCCTTATAGTGAGTGAGTACTGTGTTGTAACTGATTCACAACATTTTTTCCATCGTAAGCCACCATCTTGTCAAGCTGCATGCTGCATTTTTTGATCCAACGAGTTGGACATTCTGAATATCACTTAATTTTAGGACTTTGCATTATTCGGTTACATTGTTACACGATATTGATAAATGTTGTCACTTAATGTTAAAAGCTTTACATTACTCATTGATATGTGGCATTGCTGAGTGCTATGACACATACTGTTAAGGCCTTTGCATTACACACCCATATTGCCATGTGGCATTGTTAAGTGTTATGATACATACTGTTAAGGCCTTTGCATTACACATATATATTGCTATGTGGCATTGTTAAATGTTATGACATATACTGTCAAGGCAATTGCATAACACATATATATTGCTATGTGGCATTGTTAAGTGTAATGACACATACTGTTATGGCCTTTGCATTACACATATATTGCTACATGTAAATGGCATTGTTAAGTGTTATGACACATACTGTTAAGGCCTTTGCATTACACATATATTGCTACATGTATATGACATTGTTAAGTGTTATTATACATACTGTTAAGGCCTTTGCATTACACACATATATTGCTATGTGGCATTGTTAAGTGTTATGACATATACTGTCAAGGCAATTGCATAACACATTGATATTGCTATGTGACATTGTTCAGTGTTATGACATACTTTTAAGGTTATTGCATAACACATTGATATTACAGTGGGACCCCGCTATAACACGGTAGTTGGGAGCCATAGAATTCGACCGAGCTATGAACCGAACCGTGTTATAAGCAACCATGTACAATACCAACACATTTTTGGATTTAATGGGGGGGGGGGTGTACATAAAGACGGGTGCGAAAATGCATGGCACAATTACCATTTTTGATCAATATATATTAAATGAGAAAAACATTTGCTGTGGTAACAGAAATTGCAGATTTAATATATTACTTTATTCAGAGAACCATGCATTGGTACATACACGTGTCTAATTTATATATACATGTATAATCTATTGCATGAAAAGAGTATCAACACCGTGTACTCACCAGCGAATCTTGTAACATACACTGAATCCATAATACAAATATTTCCATCGAAATTATCCACACAAGGATGTAAAATATTCAATAATTTTGTCACAGATCATTATGTGACTGAATTCAATGAAAAGAAAATAACAAAAATTACGTAACGGGTGTACGTAATGAATGATGAAATAGTACATGTCCGTAGATTAAATAATGGAAGCAAAGTGTATTCTTATAATAACTACATGTACATCTCAGGATCTTTCTGTCTCTGAATTCAGTCATTGTAAATTTCAGCACATTTTCCCACCCAAGCTGCTAGTCAAAGTCCTTTGAACTTGCCGCCCAGCTATTGTGTCATGTTCTTTTGATGTACTCTAATACAGCAGCCAGAACTGGCTGTATTTTAACCACTGAATTATGTCACTGTTTTGCTCGGCAGTTCACTTTGATGATAAACAATGTACTTAAATTTATTGATTTATACATTCTGGTGAGAATCTTTTATCAACCCCCTCATTGGCTATTGCTTAGTTGTGTATGAAATTAAGAGAACATATATTGGAGATTATTAGAGCAACGATTGTATTCAGAATGCATTAAAGACAAACACAAAGTAGACACGATGGCTTCATTACTCAGGAATCAGTAATTATAATATTGACACTTATGAGCTATAATTTTTCAACAATAAACAAAGATCAAAATTCTCAGTAGGCCCAGCAATTGGTTCGTATTTCCGACGTTTATTTTGGCACAAAACTAGAAGAAATTTGATAATACATTTTCTACACGTTCTTTTTCGCACTGTTTAGACGAATATGAGAATGATAATTAAACTCTTGACGTTTTTTTTTCATACTTAAATTTTTTTTTTTTTTTTTTGGTCTTTGAGAAAAATACCTGTAATAAATTACCCGAAATTTCGGGAGCCATGCCACGACCGGGTTATATCCGAATTCGGGTTATAGCGGGGCGGGTTATAGCGGGGTCCCACTGTACTATGTGCATTGTTAAGTGCTATGACACATACTGTTAAGGCCTTTGCGTTACACACATATATTGCTATGTGACATTGCTAAGTATTTTATGAAAGTGTTAAGGACTTTACATGGCTCATTAACATCTTTATTGTGACAATGTTAAGTGTTATACAGCAGGTTGGCAAACAATTGTGATGGTGTTGTGTCTGTGAAAGCCATTGTTATATAAGATTTATCTTGTTTTGCATACTTTGATGTCAAATTTACAGTAAGATATTAGTTAGAACTAAGATCATACAGTAGGTACCTTATATGCCCTCTTCTAAGTTAAGTCCAACTCCACATTACTCAGACTAAAATCTATAATTGCATTAATCTGTAATTGCATTAATCTGTACTTGCTTTAATCTGTAATTGCATTAATATGTAATTGCATTAATCTTGCTAGATCATAATGTCTGTGAATATCAGGGTCTCTATATGTTTATTGATTACTCTTAACTCTGTACAGACCCAGATATGTTAGTGCATTATGTGCAGTCTGTGCAGTTGTACTTTTTTCTTATAAAGGAGTGCATGTGATATAACTTTTTGTAAAATTAATGCTGACTGTGCTGCAGTCTGGGTCTGTACATATTGCAGTTAGACTCAACTTATGAGCATGTATATATGGTAGTCCACTTTTTGAAATGCTTACTGTGCAGCTCAAAAGAACGTGATAATTACATTATGACATCATCAATGTGATGTCATTTTTACATTATGACATCATCAGTGTGATGTCACTTTTTTACATTATGACATCACCAGTGTGATGTCACTTTTTTAAGTATGATATCACCAATGTGATGTCACTTTTTAAAGTATGACATCATCAATGTGATGTCAATTTTTACAGTATGACATCATGATTGTGATGTCATTTTTTATCTAATTGCATCATAGTACTATGAACTTCAGAAAAATTATATGTAAAATGGCTTGGTTCCCATATCTGTTTCATTGAATGCTGAATACTCTGACAATTTACTTAAATTTATATACTGTTGAAAATGATAAATTGCATAGATGGTATGAGGTAAATTGTAAAGGCTTTTGATTGCATAATATTCATAAATAGTAATTTTTTACCTTTTTGAGGATTATTGTAACATGATATGGCAAACATGCTAAACAGGAAGGATGATCTTCAATTGACAGTATTTACAAAAAGGACTAAAAATAAGTACAGATGAAACTATTTAGAGTGGAAACATGGAGCTATGTATGGAAGGAGACTCAAGGCAATACTGTCTCAGCAAATACATCTCAAACATGAATATTCTCTGGGAACACATGCAGATTTAGCAGTGATTTGTTTTATTATAGCACAAAAGTTAAGAATTCTAAAGAAATAGATGGAAAAGCTAGATTTTGGACGTACATGTATTAATGTTAATTTTCAAAATGTGTTTTGCTACGAGTCCTGAGCCTGCCCTTTAGTAACTCTTGACCTTGTTCTTTTTTGCTTTTTGAAATACTTTTCCTGTCTTTCATGTCTGTACTCTTTCTTTGTCATCTTTACAGCAAATAAATGGTCAGATATCACTCACTTAAGTTGGAAACATTCTGTTTGGAATGGGATTTATTTATATATATATTTCTTAAGAAATTACGTGGTAAATGAATTTGTAAAAATTTTTGAATACTGTGTATCTGATACATTGTGAAAGCACGTTTTTCAATCTATATTGGTAAGAAGGGTTGGACACTGGTCATAGACTAGAAAAGCTATTATGGGATGGCCTTATATCTTGTCCATATTGCCTGTCCATCCATTAGAACAAGTTTGTTATCACTTCTGCACCTACATTACTTGGAGAAATGTTTTGAAACTGTACCCACGTATACCAAAGTTTGGTTGGTCCGACTTGAAAATGGTGCTGCTTAGACATCTATTATAACCACTTCAGTGGCAATATTCAAATTCATATTACTGCTACTCTTTCTGAGTATAATCATCATGGGGTTTTCACTAAAAGACTTTTGTTTAGATCCCATTAGGTTCTAGATATGGCTACTATGGCAGCTATCTTTAAAAATTCATTTTGAGTGGAAAGTAAAATCAACATGCTGTTTTCACCAGAAGACTTCTTATAATATCTAGTTTTCCTAAATGTTTGGACATCCATTATTGCTGCCATAGTGGCAATATTTAAAATGGTATCACTCCCCTGAATGGATGGACACATTGACATGGGCGTTTGTATTGAGGATTGTTTTTTTAGATGTCTTGCTGGTCATTAATGAAAGTGATACCAATCAGATATCTAGTATAGTCACCATAATGCTATTCCTCAACAGAAAGTCATATCAGCATTGGGTTTTTGCAGAAAGACTTCTTTTAATGTCTAGTTGAGCCAAAATTAAATGATACCATTCTTACATCCAATATGGTCACCACAGTAGCCATCTTGAAACTACTTAACGCTATTCTTCCTAAATTTAAAACCATATAGCCATGGAGTATTCACTGGAAGATTTCTTGTGGTCTTTAGCTAGTCTTTAATAGAAAGTATGCCAATCTGAAATCAAATATGCTGACCGCAGTGGTCATCTGGTATATCTTGTTGCTGCCCTCCAAGATTGAAAGTCATATTAACATTTTCAGATGAAGACTTTAAATAATTTTGAGTTGGTATTGAATGAAAATGTACCAACCTGAAATCTAGTAAAGCCACCATGGCAGCTATCTTGTAAATCATCAGCATGGAAAGTCATCTTGATATGGGATTTTCACCAGAAGTCTAATAATGATGCCTAATTTGTCCTGAATGAAAATTTTGTGTTGAAAGGATGGTCAGCATGGGTTTTTTTACCAGTCTTCAAATGGTGTCCACTTTATTCCAAATAGAAATGGTGCTTATTGAATTGATCCATTATTGATGCCACAGTAGCTAACGTAAAAATCTCATGAATTTTAGAGATGATACATATCAGCAGTTAAAAGAAAGATATGGTTTTTATCCTGGAAATTATTTTAAGATAGTAGAGGATGATGAGATTTACCATAAAATAACCTCTTTTAATTTTTCTGAATTTGATGTAAAATCGATAATTTGTGTGTTGTTATTTACAGTTTAATGAAATGCTGACTTTCTGATGCAATATGTTGGTAACATATTGGCGCTGTGATGTCAACTGTTTTGCAACAATGACTGAGTCTCAACCAATAGTGAAAAATGATCTGGGAATGTTATAGACTGTTTACCCTTCCCATAATGCATTGAAAACAGTTATTAAATAGGCTATATTATGAATATAATTTTAACGCTGTATATCCATGGTATAGTGCCACTCATATGATCACCTCTGTGCCATAAACCATTCTTGGTGCTTACTGCCATTATAAAGGTCCTATCAGACAGGATAGTGACCCACATGGGTCTCATGATGCCAGCCGAAAGTTGTTATTTCTCAACAATTTAGGATTAAACTTGATGAGCTTATGCAAACAATATCTTATACATTTTTTAATAACAACCAAAATCTCTCAAACAATATCTTATACATTTTTTAATAACAACCAAAATCTCTCTCTGCTCTTACAAGGTGATGTGGTATCCTAGAAACATCTTGTGAACTCAAGCTCAAGGTGAAATTCAGAATCTCCAACAGATGGAATTATAATTTGGTTAGAAGGAAATAACACACACACACACACACACTCTATGAAGAGCTGTGCATAACAAGTAAAGATTTACATCAGTTCTCTACGGTGACGACTTGCATGTGGACAGACTTGACCTAAACCAGTACCTGTGCAACATGTACATTTGATTTTCTGACCTTATTGACAAACTCAAGAAATCCAGCTTGGTTCATGACTTCAGCAGATCCTGTAAGTTTAGTAATAAGCATACTGCATGTATATCAGGGTCATGACCTAGTGAGTGGGTGAGCACATTTCTGACAGGGAAAGTTATTTTCAGAGAAATATTTGGTTTCCAAGTCATCTTTATAAATTTAGACATGAAAATTAAAAATGTATCAGTAAAGTAGAGTAAATCAGACATTCAGATTTAGACATGATGAACAATAATTTGGATTTGTAAATTAGATAGAGACATTTAATGTACAAACTTAGACATAGAAATTATAAGAAGTTAGTAAATTATATTGTGCAATTTAAACCATTGCTTTTTTAAAATGTATTCTTGCCAAGGTATTTGTTTGAGCACCAAGATATAGTATTATTTCTAAAGCATGAATTTGGTTTGTTATTAGCATTTTCTTAGTAAATGTGCCATAAAATGTTATGAAAATGGGACCAGAGAAGAGGTTATGGGGGTGGGGGTGGTGGACTTATTATCAAAATTTCAAAACATATTAAGCCTTTATTATTTATAAGTCAAATCGGGTCTCTTGTTTTTAATAAATAAATTTTGACCAGTTTATTTTTTGTGGTTGCCAAACAATAGAGAAGTAAAAGGTACATTGCCTATGTATTGCTGTAGTGATGTGTGTTATTATATGTTGTCTGTGTGTTGAGAAATGTTGGATAATTATTTATATTTTTTAGAAATTGATATAATAAATGCTCATGTTGTAAAGGACCACTGCGATTATTATTATTATTTTTGTAATAAATGCACTGGCCATTAACAAATGTTTTTGTTCATTTTGTTAACATGTAGTTTGACTTCCTCTTTTCTTAGTCCTATATGCACAAAGACTGAGCATTTTCCTACAAGTTCTACATATTTTATATCTTCTCAAGCATCTGAGCTTAATGGATTGATGCTACCTCTTGGTTTAATTCTACCCACAATAGGGGCCCCTAAAGGGAGACAATTCTTAGGGACAAGGGCTAACGTTTTCCATTATCAAGTGACAGAAGGTCCTTAACCTTTTCAACCAGACACAATCATGGTTGTTTCATCGATTCCATGACAGACTGACTATTCCTTCATGCTTGCTGCTTGTCATGTGAGCTGGCAAAGTATTATAATCCTTCTGTCGTGGAATGAAGCGTATGAGATAGAAGGCACACCATTATGAATGTATACAAGTGGAAGTTATGGTTTTCAAGTACTTGTGTAACAGCTTTTGTGTAACAGCATTTGTTCCATCTAAATCCCACAATTACCTGGCTCTCCACTATCATTAGAGTTAACTTCTTGAAACAAAAGTAAATGTAATTTTAAAGAGAGAGACTCAGAAAATGCATCTAAAAGTTTCATTGTACCTCATAATGTATGTCTATGTATGTAGGTAGGTAGGCAGGTAGTTATGTCCTCTTATACAGATTACATCAGGTTTACCAAATGTAGAATAATGCATGATGTGCATTACAAGGTTAATAAACATGCAAAACAGGAATACTTTATATCATTAAGGGATACCCATATTGTTTTTTTTAAATAAAAGTATTTAGCTACAACAAATGATTACTAAATCTGCTAAGGTGGCTAATTTATAATAATATAGATTTGTATACAGTTTTATGCTGCTAGGGTGAAAACTAACCAGGTGTCTGACAAAAAAGAACACTGAAATAATTATCTAATGACAGGTGATTGGTTAGTTATTAGTTGATATTTGATGAAAGGTTAATCTAAATCCAGCCACAAAGAATACATGTGCATGAAGAATTATAATTGAAGGGTGAAAATGCTGTATAAAAATTTATTGTTGAATTATTCAATGACTAAGAGATGAATAATTGATAGCGTACATACATTACTTTGTACATCTATTTCAGAAGGATAAAATATTTGCCTGAATATTTTTCTCATGTTACAGACACATTCATAAAGTGAAATATATACATGTATGTATCGCAAACAGATGATCAAAAAACATACAATAAATACAATAAGACTGTCAATTTACATAAATGTAATTCAAATTCATTTGCACGCAAAAAAGTATGAGGCAAAATAAGAGAGGAGAACAGTCATTCCGGTTTTTAAATTGAATATTTTGTTTGACAGATGCTCATAGTTTTATGTCGGAGGATGTTTTTCTGCAAATGGACTGGTTTCATCATTGACATCGCCTTTGTCTGTTACGCTTCGTCACTTTTGGTCCGAGCAAGCACTTGTCCTCATGGTATGTTACTTTTTATCGCTTATAGTCCCGGAAAGCACTTTTAACGTGAGGTCACGAAAGTTTCTTGACCTCATGTTAAGCAGATCTGGGTAGTCACTGATGTAACTTTTGACCTAAAAATAAAATAAAATATTTTCTAAATGAAATAGATTTATACAAATTTAAATTGTATATGTGTAAACGTTTGGTAAGTACACTTTCGACGGGACGAACAAAAAACTTTTTGCACTAGTGCAAGGATATTTGTGATGAGAGGTGAATGGGTCTTGTTATGAAATTGAAACAAAGCAATATTGACCATTGAGGGGCCAGCTGAACCCAGGAATGAGGTTACATGACTCGTTCAGCCAGTGGAAGATAGTTAAGGAGTATGAATATATGGGCCAGCATCCTTAGCGTCACTTGCTAAAGAATTCTTGGAGATACGGGTAGTATATTTAGAGATCATAAAGTTTACATTTTCCACCACCACCCCACCAACCGCCTTGGATTATAGCTTCCTAGGTGGTAGTTACATTTGGTAAAATAATTGTAGACAGGTTATATCATTTTGAACATAACTTGTTTTAGCGTTTTATGAATTTTTCAGCAGTAACATTGTAGGATGATAGCGTTCACACTGATAGTACACACATTTAAGTGTCAAGTCTTTGTATCCTGTTTTATGTGTATACATACGAAAACAAATTTTTGTATATATGTTTATTATGACGGTCTCAGCTCCCAAATGGATTGTTTTTTGGTTTGATGGTTACAAATTTACATTCAGGTCTGAATTTAAACTATGTAGTTTATCACATACTATGTTAAAGTAATTTTGTAAATAACCTTATGCAGGTTAGATCATATGAATATATTATTATTTTCAATACAATTGTCACTTATGTGGCCTGCATCAACAAATCGTTTTCAGTGTTATTCATTATGCTCAAATTCTTACTTTCCTCCTTAATTTTGTTATCCTCTCACACACACTTCATCACAAAAGGCGATTTGAAAAGGTTTATTGCTCCATGTACAAAGTGCCAGCAATGTCATATTAGTTAATATGTACTGACTCAAAATTGTGAAGTAAGGTTTATTGTTTTCCTTTAGGATGCACACAAATCAGTTTGTCTGGTTTGGTTCAAATCCCAAAAAGGATACTTTTTTGTAGAACATATGTATTCTAATTGTGGGAATAGACTAATGGAAACCTGTGTTTTCAATAATTTCTTTTTACTAATTATCTACGTTGTTAGATTAAAGCAAAGTTCTAAAATCTTGTATTCCTTTGAGGATAAAAAATCATTAATTCATTTTAAAACTGAGTTTTTCATTTTCATGTACGATAGTTCAGTTGGGCCAATAAGATTTTCTTTTAAACAAGAGATTATTTTCCAGCTTGCGTGAAAGTTTCAGATCTTCCTTTAGCCACATCATTCGGTTTGATCTCTTGCTCCCTTTTCAGTTCAGGGAGGCAGAAGTTAAATGTTGTTTTCCATAACTCCAAATGCTTTTAGGTTAGCATGCAGGACTTTTAACCTGGAAGTCAAGGTTCGAATCCTACCATCAGATCATCACCAGACTGATTACGATGTCGTGTCCTTGACCGAAGTAATTTACTGCAATTTCCAGGGCAAAACGTAACCTTTTACGTAATACTTTAGTTTGAAAACCGAACCAAACCAAATCAAACCAATCTCAAAATGGCTGAAACTACAAGCTCACATACCATTACATTTAATTGGTTTGCCATTATGATCAGGTATGACCTATGTTTTATTGTCTGGACATGTAGCTTCTATAAATTTAGTTTTTTTTTATTTGCGCCTGCTGTGTTCCTGTTTTAGGATAAAGAACACACCTTGTATTACCAAACTAACACTTGATGGGTAAGAAGTTAACACTCATGGTTCGGTTGAGTGAAATATGACGTTTCAGTTTCTAGTAAATGTGTTTTATTTACAGTTTATGACCATGATTGCGACTTCTTCATAACTGTGATTTCAAATCTTTTCGAAATACCAAGATGGTGATCATATTCGAAACTCAATGACCCTTCAAAATGTTTAGTTTAGATATATTCATTTCATTAATAACTACACACATAATTGTCAAATTCTTATTTACGAATCGAAAGGCACGCCATGTACACAAATTTTGCTGCAAAGACTTCATGATAAAACTTTAAATATGTCAAAATCCTGGTGTTTGAGCTGGTTTGGAACATTCATTTATATTCGCAGTAAGGTAAATAAAACAAATTTCAGCGTAACATATATTTCATTGTTCTCTAGATTTGATAGGCCATTTGCATTTGACGGAGTATATATATATATATATATATATATATATATATATATATATATATATATATATATATATATATATATATATATATATATATATATATTAGTTGACTTGTAGATCAGGTATAGTTAAAGTTACACGTTTCTGTTCGTACTAAATTATTTGCGTAAATATAACGATTTTAGTCTTTATTACGTTACCATTTTCAATAAAAGCCTTGTAGACTTGAATCCATAGTAATGAGTCGCCGATGCCAACATAGCCTCCATACTGCGTTGCCCGGGGATACAAGAGAGGGCAAAGTTCATGCTGGCACGGTAGAGCTGCGAAAACCCGAAGACTTGAGCTGCGTTCAGTAAACCTGACAAGTAAAATATAACATATAAATTAATCACAAATTAACTGTGTTTATTGTCAATATATGTCGTCACTAACAAAGACATTGACCTACTGATTATTGTTTGTGATACAATGCTTTGCTGATGATAATCAAAAACTTTTATGTAAATACCTCAAGCTGAACCCTACCTACAGAAGAACTAGACATGTGCAAAACATCAATCTAACTTGTTTCTATTTGATGTACTCTTCGCCGCCCTAAATCTATCTGTGGAGTCAGGACTTTTGGGAAACAAATGGTGAACATCTTTACATCGTCATTACTGAGATTAAAAGAGAATCTGCTGTAAGAGGTGTTGGAGTTGCTACCAATGTACTGGACTTATAATGTACAACGAATGAAGGGACTTGACGTTCGCACAGATTCCACTTGTGTGTTGTTATATTTGCTTTTGTGACGTCAATATTTTGCCTAAGAAGAGTAGCAAATATAGCAGCAGCAAAGGCGTAACGCGAACCACTGCTTTTAAATCATGATAATAAATTCTACATTTCTCCCCTGCCTGTTTAGATACATTTACAAATCATTTTCACCTTGACCTTGTTTGGGGCAGGATAGAAGCAGATGAATACGATATGTCAAAGTTCATTGAATCCTACATTCCAAGTTTAATAACGTTTTGGGAATTTTGACCATACTGAAATACTTTAACAAAATATTGACGCCCTCGACGTCGGCACGTGTGATAACTATGTCCCGTATGTTACGATAATAATTAAAATAGCAAGAACAGCAAAAATAAAATCTATGTGACGATAAACATGATGTAGAAATGATTGATGCATACCTACGACTGTAGTTGGTTCTATGGTAACCGTTCCGGCGTGAACGTATGTCATCAAATGTTCAAAAATTCCAGGTTCAAAATCCTCGATGGGGATCGTAAGTTTGGTAACGTCGTCATGGTCAAGATGGTAACTCGACCTTCGCCTTGCACTGGTCCAAACGCTGGACAAGATATTTCTTATTTGTGACTTCTTGCTTCGACGCGTCTTTAGCTTGGTCTGGTGGGACACGATCATCTGATTAAACATTCTGAAATGTTGATTAGAAGACACTAGGTAAGCATACGGAGACAATGTTACGGCGGGGAATAAATACAAGACGAATAAAAGAAAGACATGCCACTAGACGTACAAACAAATTAACAGACTAACATATGCCATGTGTATTTCTGCTAATCGATTCTAGTTAACCCCTAACACACTCTATAATACTGTTAACCTCATCAAAACAAAACAATCTTTCCAAACATTCGCAAAGAAAGCAAACTAATATAGGCACCAGTGGCTTCCTATATGAAATTTTGAAACAACCGAAAATCAGTATATGATACATTAATAATAATAAATAAATACAAAATATAAAAAAATATCCACTTAGCTAATAACATGCTGGGAAATGTAATTTTGACCAGATTTTGCCTTACCTGCTCCTAGCACTCAATATTGCTCTTAAACCATAGACAGGCATCCGCTGTGGCCCAACAAGAAATATGACGTCACAAAGCTCCGGAACGGAGATTATGTATCGCATGTCGTCACTAAGACGGTTTGTACCCTTCAGAACCATGGATGACGACTCTCGAGAATCATGCAATTCTGAAATGAAACAGAATAAACAAAAGTGGTAAAACAATAATGACAGGTAAACATGTTACTTCCATCCTTCCCCCTCTCTGCTCTTTAAAGATTTAATACAAGTAATTATCAATTATCAATAGTTAGCTGCGTGTATGTATGTATGTATGTATGTATGTATGTATGTATGTATGTATGTATGTATGTATGTATGTATGTATGTATGTATGTATGTATGTATGTATGTATGTATGTATGTATGTATGCACGGATGGATGGATGTAAAACAAAGAAACAAAAGAAACTTTAGATAGAGAGACAAACAGTAGATAGATAGATAGATAGATAGATAGATAGATAGATAGATAGATAGATAGATAGATAGATAGATAGATAGATAGATAGATATGCGTACCTGTATTGGAGTTGATTCTAGCTGGTGTTTCAATAAAACATTGATTAAGACAATCCGTTCCATCCATTGCTATAAATGAATTGTTTGCTTTTCTGTGACTTGGATGTTTTACCGATAAACATAAATGATCTTTCCCTGTATGATTATATATATATATTTCTAACCGAACCGATCATTTTTATGACCGGTGTCTTAAAATGACAATCTTATTCTGTCATCTTTTTTGAGCGACAACGTTGTTCGGAGTCTGTTAACTGAATTACCATTATTTTAATTAATTTACACGTGTCATTTGAAGCAAGAACTGTTTATTAAGCGACGCCCAGAAATGAAAGCCTTTCACTCTGGTGATGTTAATTCACAATGAAAGAGTTCTACATTTTCATCAATTGCACTGACGGTGTAGTGACAAGTTAATTGATTTACTCAAGTTTTGGCACCTATAGTGGTAATGTCAGGGGTACCAATTAGCCAAACAAGTCAAGTTTCGTTATAAATTTTGGACCATATACTTGATTTGACCAGCATGAGTGATGCTGTTAATTAATGAGTATTGTTAACACACACACACACACACACACACACACACACACACACACACATATCTTACGCATGAATTAAGTCAAAATCATGTACCTTAAAATATTGTGTACATTTGATTCTGGAGCGAATTACCAAACTAAATTAACTATGTTCTGTTATCAGTTATGTGTTTGTGTATTTTAGTAAAGACAGTAAGACCCGTGAAACAAATAAAGAATAAAACTGAATGTTGAGGATAGTTAAAGGTTTATGTACCTTGTTGGTCAATAGAGAATGTATAGTGTCAAATGAAATGAGAGCCCAATCCACTAACCCTGAGTGTATAATTTTAATGGGAGATTTTAACGTGAACTGCCTACTTCCAATTAACAAAATTTCATTGTTGAGCCATATATTTATTCTTTACCAGTTAATAACCAACCCAATAAATTTTACAGAGTATTCTGAGACCATGATTGATCTTATTTTTATTATTATCAGGCAATACGTTCGTATAATATTTCAATGTTTTGGCCCCGATTCGATGCTGTTCAATAAAAATTACCTTTAAATTCCCCATGACAAAATTACCACGCAATGAAATTTCAGCCACAGTACATGAAAGTAACATAGAGGTATATCAACATTCTCTAAATTGTGCCTGTTTAAAATGTAAACACCTTATACCCACCACTGTCTCAGAAGTTCATAATATATCTAAAGTGCCTCATGTTATTATTATTATTATTATTATTATTATTATTATTATTATTATTATTATTATTATTCCCTTAAAAGCGCTGGGACTGTTATAAAAGGGAAACATCTCTTATTCAAACCCTTTCATTGCATGATCAACCTGAATTAAATTTAGAGAAATCATAACCTCGTATATGATGGGTGCCATGTTTAATTCATTTTGGAACTTAACACTCGACACTGTTCGCTCTGTAAGATTACAATGATCCCGTTCTTTGTCCTTTGCGTAAATTGAATACGCCCCCGCAGCCAGAATGAAACATGTTAACTATTAAAACTTTAAGTAAAACTTAATTGCTTATTTACCTTGAACTACAGGATGCATATGCTGACTTACTAAGGCCCTTTCTGTTAGTTTTCTATCATATTATCCCGTCAGACAATGACAGTACAGAAATAACTATATATCAACGGTACAAAATGTACATTTCCATTGCCTTTTTAATTACGAATGCAGCAAAATGACGCAAGTATAACATACTTTTTATTTTTGTTTTAGACAACGACTTACAGAATGGGGCACTGTAAAAATAGACAACAACACTCATATAGTAGATTGTTTTCATTTTTATTTGGTAATTGAAAGTATTAAAATATACATTCGAAATAATCAGAATTAATTTACTTGCATAAAAAATCATTTAATTTAGGATGAGAGATCTAATTGCTTAATGTGTTTGTTTGTGATTAGGTATTTTAACGTAGATTTAATAATTTTTTAGTCATATCGCTACAATGTCTGCAGTGAGGCAGTTTATAGTTTTGTCTATCACTGAGGCATCATGCCGCAGACATATAGCATGATGTCCCACCCAGTCACATTATCATGACACCAGTTCAATCATTCCTAACACTAACCTCTTAATGCTGAGAGCCAAGCGAGGCAGCTGTTAGTAACATGTTTAAAAGTCTTTAGTATGACTCGGCCGAGGATCGAACGCACGACCTCCCGCTTCTGAATCGGACGCTCTAACCACTAGTTCACCAGAGCAGTACCATTAATTAATTAGGCACATAATAGGCTGTAAAGATTTCGAAAGTAGCCCAAACTGGTTTTGGATGGAAAGTTTTGTAGCTATAACTTTGACAAACATAGACTGATGGCTTTACGTCTGTGTAGTCAGCTCCAAGATTAGCATACATGCAACGAAATAAGTTATGTAAAGTTAATATAGTTAATTTTAGCGAAATATGGACTATTTTACCTGCAAAAAATGAAAATGATGTATAAAAACTGTGTTGTTCTTGTAAAAAATGTCATAGACCAGGATAGAGGCCACTCTAGGTCCACTTGTAGATAGATCATTTATATAATGTAGAATAGTCTGGTCTCAGTACGTTTAGGTAATTTGTTAAAGATATGGTATTCCTTCCAATTTTGATTGTAATTGTCGTACTTAATTGTCCATTTTGTACACTATTCTGCCTTTAAATTGTTCATGTAATTTATTTAGTTAAGTTCTTTTGCATTCCCTTATTTGAAATGTCAGGGAATACCAACATACATGAGCAGTTTCTTTCCGTCAGCATTTCCCACTGACACTTGTATTAGCCCAATTATAATCTGCTATTGACATTCAATTAATTAGTTTTATATATGTCCAGGTGTTCTTGTGGAATTTTTATATTTGGTCCAGCATTACTAAGTGATGACTAGTTAAGTCACATTGCCCACTGATATGAATAAAACTTAACACATCGTTAAAACAATTCATTTTAGTCAAAAATGTAGTTTGGTAGTAAACAATAGTTCAAAGACAGTTACATACACATTAATATAAGACTTAGGTCGGTACCTCATGAAATCGTTTTAGACAAGCGAGACTAAGTACATTTGTTACGGGTACAGTCCCGAACTATATCACATATTATTGAAAGAATTAATGTTGGCTATGTGTATAACGGTACCAACTGTACACCCTCATGGTGGGCGGAGCTTAAGGTGTAGAGAATATTGCATTCAGAAATAAACAACAGCACTAGGTGTGATTGGTGCATTATGTAAGAGTTGTATTTTCAGTTATGTTCCAAAAAGTTAAGACTCTTGGCATCATGTGAGATCATCTTAATTGATATCATATTTTGTATTGTTTATGAATTTTTTTTTTAAATGTGGTACACATGGGTGAAAATGTGTCAGTTGCGACTGGATACCTTTTTCCACCGTTTAGTTCCAGTAGTTAAATCTCTAAAAGGTAATGTGGTACATGGTTTTGTCCTTGTCAAATTGATAATCTAACATTGCCCTCTTCGAGAATGTGTGACATGCATGCTAAATAAAGATAGAAAGAATATTTATTTTACAAAACATTAGCATTTAGGGCACCTCATTTTGAATACAGGATGGGCACTGGTGGTGTAGATACAAGATCTGTGAATTAATTATTGCATTGTGTGGTCACTTACTCGGCCTTCTGCCTGTTTTCGTAACGCAAACGTTTAACACTTTCCCCAGGAGTTAAAATATCCAACGGTATTTTTGGAACATCACCAAACTTTTAGACTAGGTCTAACGTGTACGTATCCTAGAACATTCATTTTTTTTCAGGATCCCTCTCGTAACATTCCTTTAAGAAATGTAAAGAACACAGTGTTGTATGGTGTTGCTTTGAAATCTACTCGCTTGCATTAATGTATCCATACTTTCTTTATGTCATCAACAGCGTGTTCTTAATGTGCTATTACACCCGTACGCAACGCACAGCGGCATTGTCTTCTACTTGGCAACTGCCAGTGGGGATGCTGGAGTCGCAATTATGACGTCACATTACTAAAGTAACCGAAGAGGCGCGGAACTTTGTATACGAGGTCATGGAAATTCATCTCCTTGAAGATAAGCCAAGATTAAAACATGGACATTACGGTCACAGATGATACTTCATAAAAAATGGTTTCTTCTACAGTGATTTTATTATTATTCTATATTTCCATTGGTTTCTGGTCTATTTTAGCGTCTATTTGCACTCAAAATTGTAATAAATTATATAGTAAATATTTTAAAATGTCTTTTGTGAACCAAAATGATTTTATCTAATCATAATATCTAGCATATTTATCGTTTTATAGTAATGAAGAAATTCATTTGGAGCAATTTCTTCTTTACATCTGGAAAGTTGTGGGAAAGAGAAGAAAGCAAAGAAACTTATAGTTGCTGCTTAAGTGTAAACATTCCTGTTATTGATACATGTTTGACTTGAAGACATCTAAGATTTAGAGGACCTCAGTATGTAATTTTTATTCTTAAATTTATTAAACTAATTAAATAATTTCCTGCTTTTGTGACCCTCAGTGAGTTTCATAAATTCGATATTAAATCACTGCCTTTCTGAGTGTATTTGTATCCTATTTTAGTAGAAACTGTTAGGATAGAAAGAAAAAGGGAAGATTTTGGGCTTTTGGATTTCGTTAAATTCTAGATCAGACGCCACAACTACAATTCTGGGGTGTGAAAGAATAGTCAGAGTTGCAAATTGATTCAATAATGTACAATGCGAATACTAGAAATCGTTAGAAGTAAATATTTTTTTTTTTTTAGGAAATTAGAATTCAAAGAGAAACTATCCATCTAAACTAATGATCCTTCGCCCTGTCAGTCAAATATGGCACACTGACCAATCAAAAACACGTATCGATTTCACTGCGTAGTTCCATTTTGATATCCAACATATTTGCTCACAAGCATGAAAACATTACTATTACTATTACTAACCATTACTATTACTATTACTAACCATTACTATTACTATTACTAACCATTACTATTACTATTACTAACCATTACTATTGTATGGGATTGCAGAGGAATAGTTATGGTTACGCAGAAAATCACTGAAAATTTATCAGAAAAATGTTCGCTGTTTTGCCGGGCCCATGCGATTCTGACTGTTGTTAATATGAAAAAAGATTCAAGAGGGATTTTGTGAAAAGATATTCCCAAACCAAACACCAAAAATTAATAATGAATGCGTTGGAAGTGCTGTATTATTCATAATCATATATAAATACTAAAAAGTGTTCTAAAATAATCTTTATTTGGGCTTGTGAAAATGTTGAATATAATTATATGCTAATTGTACGCTTATGTTCAAACTGTATATCCTATTTGAGTCATAAAAGTAAACTCAATATAGAAACGTTTTAAATGTTTTATTTGTTAATTTTTTATTACTTGGGTTTAGTTTTCATTTTGAAATTTAATTAAGAATATTGGAATCTTGCATCATGCTTCGTTAGTGTTGCTTTTATTTTTTTTAAAAAATAAATCAAATTTTAAAATTTACTTTTGACTGGTATTACGATGGCAAAACTCAACCCAAACATTAAATTCTGGACTAACCTACTCATAATTTATATCTATAAA